>CM029016.1:194302676-194386409 GCA_016801055.1 Panax notoginseng
AACAACGGCAACAACCAGGAGCACGACTAAAGATCTGTGCTACAAATTTAAGAAGCCAGGTCACTACATTGCTAACTACAAAAAACCTCTTATAGAGAAGTACTAAAGAGGAAGTCAAGCTCAAGGAAATAATTCAAAGGATATAATAAGCTTCAGAAGAAAGAAAAATGCCTGGTAGCTGGAGGATCATGGAGTGACTCAGAAGATGATACAAATTCTGTGTCAGGAAAAGATGACGAACCTCAAGTGGCCAACCTATGTTTGATGGCCAAGGAATCCAAAGACAAGAAAAGCAGTGATATCAGTATTGATGAGGTATTTGATTTCAACTATCCTGATGTGAATATTGACGATTTAAGAACTGCATTACATGATATAACCTCTGATCGACATCAATACATGAAATGGTTCAGAATCTTATCAAAAGACTATTCTTTTCTTCAACAAGAGAAAGAAAAAGTTCAAGCTGAACTGGAGACAGTTCTGCTAAGAACTTATTCTCTCTCTAATCTTGAAGCTGAGAATATGAATTTGAAACAGACAAATGAGCTAAGTGCACAAAGAGAGTTGAACCTAGCTTCTAAAATTAAGGAGTTAGAAAAGACGATCCAGATGTGGAACAAGTCTTCTTCATCTATGGACACTCTGATCTCTAGTAAGAGGAATTCTTCTAACCGATTAGGTCTCGGTTTTGAGGACTCTCCCTCAAAATTAAATGTGGAAAAGTCTTTGGAGACTAACACTAGCAGTCCTTCTAATCTCAATAGAAGTATTACTTTTGTGAAATCCACACAAAGTGCAGAGCCAATGAATCCTTGCTCTTCAGATCCAAGTAATGTCCATAGACATAACAGATTCCATGGTGGTCTAGGTTTCAGAAAAATTAAGAGTAAATCAATTGCTACTCTTCAACCTCGAAGGATCGTGGGGTCAAATAAAATCGGCTCCACGAACCAACTAGGAAGTGATCGTAGACTTGAGATGTACTCTACAAAATCTCTTAATCATAGAACAGTATGGAAAAAGGAGAATCAACATAAGGATGAGGCAGCCTATCACCCACATATGTCCAGGATAAGAAAGAATCCACACACACACACACACACACACACATAAGTATGCATCATACTTGATGTTATATATGTAATAAATATGGTCATAAGTATGCAGCATGCTATTATAATCTTGTAAAATGTAGAACTAAAATCAAACAGATTTGGGTCCTCAAGGGAACTAACATGGAAGGACCCAAGCAAGTCTGGGTATCAAAATGAAAGCTAAATTTTACTGAAGGTACAAAGCTCCACTATGAAAACCTGGTACCTTGATAGTGGATGCTCAAGGCATATTGTGACACCCCCAAATCTCGGTACTTCATTATCTCAAGATTCAGTGTTCACTTAATTAAATCATTCATATCTAACTATCCAATCATAATAAAAATTGAATAATAAACCTTCCCTTAAGGGATTACATAAACAAAATCTCCCAGGTTATCTAACCTTTAATTATAATCATTCAAATGCGGAAATTAAATAAATACTTCATTACATCAATCAAATTAAAGTCTGGTAAATAACTGTCAACATCTTACAAGTCTTCAGTACTTGTTCATCTTTCCCTTTCCTTTACTGGTGCTAGGTACATCTACCTTCTCATCTTTAGCTATAATAGTTATATAAGCAAGAGTGAGCAAACAAAGCTCACTTGAAATAACAATGAAGAAAATCTTACAACATTTGCCAACTAATAAGCTCAATAGAACTGAACAATATGTTCAATTAACATTCTGAAATATACAACTGAGGGTCTAATGACCACGAACCATGTCCACAGTTATAAGTAATCTTTCAACTTTAACTTTAACAGTCATAAGACTATAAGGACTCCACGTACTTAGGGGGATTAGCCCTTCGTACAATGTATTGTGTACAACCATTTCAACGCAAAGCGTAAACCTCTTATAAAAGAGTTGTTTATCTCAGTATTAGAATACAAGTCCGCACCAAAGTAGGTTTGGTTTGGATACATTACAAGGTAATTTAGAATTCAACGGTGAACAACTAAGGGTTAGTTGAATACAAAAGAACTAACTGTACGCTATGGAATAATCATAACTGAATCAATATTTGTAACTTAATATTATGCTTTAGGAATAATCTAATAGCATAAACACTGAATAATCATAACATAATTTGTTTGAAACATATAAAGTCAAGGTTATTGAGAATTGGATACTAAGCATGCAAAGTGAATAGTAATTTGAACGATAAAGTTGTTCAACACTAGAATATTAAAATATAGCGATTCACATGCTAAATAATAAGTTACATATTAAAGAAACTTGCTCAATATTAAAGTATAAGATTTAAAATACTTGTATCCTCATGAACAACTAGATACAAGGACTTTCTCAATAATAAATAATCTAGCTCTACGAAAGTGTAGTGTTAGCAACTTGCGTAATTGTAATTGAATTAAAAGCAATAACGTACTCAACGAAATTAAACTTGCACAACGAAGTGTTGGAGTTAGAAAACTTGCCTTGAGCACAAGCTAAACCTTACAGCTTAAATCTCAATACCCTATATATATGTCATCATGACATAATTAGTCACTACCAACACTTTATATATATAAACAAGTATATACATCATTTAGGATTAATTATCAATTCACATAATCGAATTACGTTAATACTAGTTATCCCTTGATAACATTCCTCATTCATAGTTTAGTACTACTGAAATCATCATTTAACAGTCCTATTATTAATACATAACATTTATTTTCAAAATTTCCGTAAATAAATAAAACTGTCAGACTATTATGCTAACTCGCGCTGCGGCGCTACAGTTTACACTGTGGGTTAGCGCTGCGGCGCGAGACACAGGCCAACGATTGGTGTTGCGGCGCGAAACGCTCGAGACTTCGGTGCCCAGCCTCGGCAACAACATGAATAAAAAGCTAAATTGGCCTACAAGCTCCAATGTAACAAACTAATTAACATGTAATACACATATAGACTTCATATAAACATAATTTCAATACTCTTAACATGTTTTTACACATACAATAACATAAACATCAACTTATAACACCTAATTTTAATGTTTTTGGCAAAAACTCCATTTTTGACATTTTTAATGAAAGTCTTCACTGTAACTTTGTTTTTCAATCAAAACAGTTAATTCATCATAACAAATTTATGTGTATTCATCCTCTTACAAATTCAATAGTCAAATTATAATTTAAACAACCAATAAAACCTTAATTTTATTTTAAACTAAGCCATATTCATATATTTTCATATAAACACTCTGTATTATAGTTTCTTCATAAACACATACATACATAAACTAGTTTCTCTATAATCATATATAAACTCATGAAACCATCTTATAACCAATAATTTATCATATAAAACCATATATCACATACAATTTATTCTTCATGAAGATTTTTACAAAGAATTTTAGAAGAGGAAAAACTAAACTTTAAAAATAAAAGGATTAAGATCCTACCTTTGTTTAAGAAGATGATACCCTTCCCTTTTGATTCAGAACTTTCTTTTCCCCGATCTTTTCTCAAAACCTCTCAAGAATTCTCTCTAATTCTTCTTCTTCTCTTCCTTTTTCTTCTTCTGAGTTTTTCTTTTCTTCTCCCAACTCTAGTTTACGTAGTAAAAAAAATATAACGTATAGTAGTAATAATATATATTAATTATATAATATAAATATAGATATAACTTATATCAGTTATGTAGGTTTTGAAATTCAAAAGCCATAAGGCTTGTTTGGCTAACATAATAAAAATAACCCATTAACTCATATACCTTGTTTGGTAAACCTAATTAAAATAAATAGATTAATCCTTATACCTTGTTTGATAAAAATACTATTATATTAAAGACTTAATATGCATTAAGGCTTGTTTGACCAAAACTAAATTAAACTCTTTTAATTTATTTTAATAACTCCTTTATAGCAAGGTTCTTTGTCACACTTCTATTTAATTAAATAATCAATTTAATTAATTCAAATACTAATCTATTAAATTATTTTAACACATAAATTACTACCACATAATTATATTTTCCTTTATAATTATAATTTTATTTAACCAACTAACACCTTATTTTAATTACAAATTCCAATTAAAATATTATAATTCATTTAATCATTATAGGCTTTCTAACTTAATTATTAAATTAAATTAGTATATAATCTCATAACAATTAATTTTCTTAACTCCTTAATTATTTACTTAACAAATAATTAACTAGACCAAATCAAATTAAATTGAACAATTATTTATTCAACAATAAACATATCCATTAAATACTTATATAATTCAATAAATATTTAATATTACAATCTAAAATTTTGGAATGCTACATCATTTCCTCCTTACAAGGATTCTGTCCTCAGAATCACAACTCAAACAAATCATTCGTTACATTCTTTCTACTTACAAAGATTCTGTCCCCAGAATCGAAGACACATATTAAACAAATAACTTAGGTAATCTTTCATCATTTTATCCTCGAGTTCCCACATAACTTCTTCAGCGTTGTGGTTCCTCCAAATCACCTTCACAGAATGTATAACTTTATTCCTGAGCACCTGTTCTTTCATGTCAACTATCTGGATATGAATCTCTTCATAAGACAAGTCTTTATCAAATTGCAACGGTTCGTACTCGATCACGTGTTTGTAATCGGGTTTATACGGTCGTAACATCTAAATATGAAAAACATTGTGAATGTTTTCCAACTCTGGAGGTAGAGCTACCTCGTAAGCCACCTCTCCAACTCTTCGCAGCACCTCGAAGGGTCCAATAAACCTCGGGCTTAGCTTTCCCTTCTTGCCGAAGCAAATTTTCCCCTTCCAAGTAGAAACTTTTAGGAATACATAATTTTCTACTTCGAATGCACGATCTTGTCTGCGTTGATCAACATACATCTTCTGTCGGTCTTGAGCTGCTACTAATCTTGTCCTGACGAGTTTGATAACGTCAGCAGTTTGTTGTACCAGTTCTGGTCCTAGCAGTTGATGTTCATCGACTTCATCCCAGCACAGTGGAGTTCTGCACTTTCTGCCGTATAATGCCTCATAAGGCGGCATGCTGATGCTCGCGTGGTAATTGTTGTTGTAAGCGAATTCCACCAATGGTAAATGTTCTTCCCAGCTACCTTTGAAATCCATGACGTATGGTATTTCACCTCTTTACCTTCGTTCACACCTTCCTTTATATCTTCCAATGTCTGAATCGTTCTTTCGCTTTGGCCATCGGTTTGTGGATGATAAGCCGTGCTCATTCGCAACTGTGTTCCCATACATTCCTGTAATCTCGTCCAGAAATTTAAAGTGAATCGCGGATCACTATCTGACACAATTGACACTGGCACTCCATGTCTCGAAACTATCTCTTTAACGTACAACCTGGCCAACTGATCAAGATTGAGCCCAATCTTTATTGGTAAAAAGTGCGCTGATTTTGTCAGTCTGTCCACTATCACGCAAATCCCATCGCATCCTCTCTGAGTAGTTGGAAGACCCATCACAAAATCTTCTAATGTCTTCCAATGTCTGGTATATCTTCCAATGTTTGAATCATTCTTTCGCTTTGGCCATCGGTTTGTGGATGATAAGACGTGCTCATTCGCAACTGTGTTCCCATACATTCCTGTAATCCCTTCCAGAAATTTGAAGTGAATCACGGATCTCTATCTGACACTGGCACTCCATGTCTCGAAACTATCTCTTTAACATACAACTTGGCCAACTGATCAAGATTGAACCTAATCTTTATTGGTAAAAAGTGCGCTGATTTTGTCAGTCTGTCCATTATCACCCAAATTACATCGCATCCTCTCTGAGTATTTGGAAGACCCATCACAAAATCTATTGTGATGTGTTCCCACTTCCATTTTGGTATTTCTAACGGTTGAAGTAGTCCGCTCGGTCTTTGATGCTCGGCTTTGACTCTTTGACATGTTAAGCATCTCGCGATACATTCTGCGACATCTCTTTTCATGTTCGGCCACCAAAAATGTCGTCGTAAGTCCTGATACATCTTCGTACTTCCTAGATGAATCGAATATCTTGTGTTGTGTGCTTCGGTCAAGATTTCTTCTCTAATATCTGATACTGCTGGAACCTAGATTCTTCGAACCGTAGTAATCCATCGACATCGATCTCTGTATTTCACCTCTTTACCTTCGTTCACACCTTCCTTTATTTTTCTGCATTCTTCATCCTCTAATTGAGTTTTCTTCACCTTGTCCACTAAAGTTGGACCAGCTTCTATCTAGAATAATCGTTCATCGGATTCCTGTGGAAATTTGATTTCCAGCTCTAACCTTTCCATAGCTGAAATGAGGTCCTCCTGAGTGGTTATCAACATCAACTTTTCTCGACCTTTCCTGCTTAAAGCATCTACAACCACATTTGCTTTTCCCGGATGATAAAAGATTTCATAATCATAATCCTTTATCAATTCTATCCATCTTCTTTGACGCATGTTCAGGTCCTTCTGAGTGAAAATATACTTCAGACTCTTATGATCTGTGTAGATTTCATATTTCTCTCCATATAGATAGTGTCTCCATATCTTCAGAGCAAATACTACTGCAGCCAATTCTAAATCATGGGTCGGATACCCTTTCTCATAATCCTTCAGTTGTCTGGATGCATATGCAATAACTTTGCAGTTCTGCATAAGAACCCAACCCAAACCTTTGTGTGAGGCATCACTATACACCACAAAGTTTCCTGTATTATCTGGTAATGCCAACACAGGTGCCATACTTAACTTCTTCTTCAAAGCTTGAAAACTTTCTTCACACTTCTCCATCCAAACAAATTTTACAGCTTTCCTTGTCAAATTTGTCAATGGCGTAGCTATCTTGGAAAAATCTTGAATAAATCTTCTATAGTAACCGGCCAATCGCAAGAAACTCCTCACCTCCGATGGTGTCTTTGATTGTTCCCAATTGATTACAACTTCCACTTTCTATGGATCCACTGAAATTCCACCTTTGTCAATCACATGACCTAGAAATTGTACACGATCGAGCCAAAATTTGCACTTAGAGAATTTTGCGTACAACTTTTCCTTTCTTAGTGTGTCCAAAGTCAAACGTAAGTGTTCCACGTGTTCCTCTTGAGTTTGGAATACACCAGAATGTTATCGATAAATACCACTACGAACTTGTCTAAGAATGGTTTAAGCACACTGTTCATCAAATCCATGAACGCAGCAGGGTCGTTTGTTAAACCAAAAGACATCACTAGAAACTCATAATGTCCATACCGAGTTCTGAATGCCGTTCTAGGTATATCCTCCTTCCTGACTTTCAATTGGTGATACCCACTTCTCAAGTCTATTTTCGAGAAGTATTTAGCACCCTTCAATTGATCAAACAAGTCATCTATTCTTGGCAACGGATACTTGCTTTTAATAGTGACTTTGTTCAATTCACTATAATCAATGCAAAGACGCATTGATCCATCCTTCTTCTTCACGAATAATACTGGCGCTCCTCATGGTGATACGCTTGGTTGAATATACTTCTTGTCTAGCAGCTCTTGCAGTTGTACCATTAGTTCCTTCATCTCTACCGAAGCCATTTTGTACGGGGCCTTCAATATCGGGGCAGTTCCTGGTGCTAAGTTGATCACAAATTCAATCTCTCTGTCAGGCGGAAGTCCTGACAAATCCTCTGGAAACACATCCTCAAATTCCGTCACCACTGGTATCTCTTCCAGTTTCACACCCTTTTTCTGAGTATTGACTATGTGAGCTAAATAACCCACACAACCTTGACTCAACAACTTCTTAGCCTGCATAATCGTCAGAAATTTTATTTGTCTAGGCAATTTGCTACCATGGAAAACTACCTTTGACAGAGTCATAAGGTTTACGCATTTCTTTTGGCAATCAATTATCGCTCCATATTTGAACAGCCAATCCATTCCCAAAATAATATCAAATTCTCCAAGTCTAATCGGGATTAAATCTACCATCATGATATTCCCCTTAATGTTCACCCTACAGTTCTTGTATACGAACCTAACAGGAATTACTTCCCTATTCGCAATTTCTATGTTCAAAGGGAAATTTAGTTCTTCACTAGGCAATCTTAACCTCTTAGCAATTCATCAGATATAAACGAGCAAGTAGCACCCGAATCAAATAATACATAAGCATCAATATCATTGATTGGGATAATACCTGACACCGCATCTTTTGATTGTACAACATCTTGCACAGTCATGTTGAAGGTTCTGGCTGTGGGTTTGTTTGACGCTGTAGGTCCAGCAATGGCCCATGTACCTCCACTGCTACTTCCGTTGCTTCTTGTTGTTTCCCCAACTTTCTTCTTTGGGCATTCACGAGCGAAGTGATCCTTGGAACCGCACGTGAAGCACATGTTCTTTTTCTGTTGAGTGCAATTTGGGGCGATGTGACCCTCCTAGCCACAGTTGAAGCATACTCGTTTCCCCATCAAGCACGTACCCTTGTAAAACTTCCCGCATGTCGCACATGCTTCAAACTTTTTGTTTTACTGGTTACCCTGCTGGTTTCCAACACCCATTTTCCCATTCCACTTCCTCTTCAAACTGTTGTTGTTGTTGTTGTTTCCACCACTACCACCTCCATTCTTAATCTCTGCCTCATTCTTTTTCTTTTTCTGTTCCTGATTGAACTTTGTCATTGCCTCACCTCCACCTTCAGCGAGTACTGCTTTCTCCATCACTGCTGCAAACGTCTTCAATTGGAACAGGGAAACCCTACTATATAGCCAGGGCTTCAGTCCCTGTTCAAATCTCTTCGCCTTGCGTTCATCCGTACTGGCTTGATATGGCGCAAACCTCATCAACTCGTTGAATTTAGCGGCATACTCAGATACCGTCATCATTCCCTGCTTTAGTTCTAAAAACTGAACCACCAGCTGACTCTTCGAACTCTCTGGGAAATAGGTCTCGAAGAATATCTCCTTAAACCTATCCCAGGTCATCACTCCTGGTCCTTCTTGGGTTTTATTGGCCTGCCACCAATAACTAGCTTCTACTTTCAACATGAATGTTGCAAAAGCAGTCTTCTAATCATCCCCTACCCTAGCGACATCAAACACCTTTTCAATCTCCATAATCCAGGTCTGTGCCTCGACTAGATTCATAGACCCGCGGAATTCAGGTGGTCCAACCGCCTTGAAATCCTTAAATGTTGATCCTTGGTTCTGTGGTTGATTCTGCAATGTTCCTATCAGTAATGTCACTAATTGTTGAACAAGGTTAACATCAACATTGTCGTTATTAGTTCCTTCCGTGGTTCTCTGACGTGGTGGTTGTCGTCTGGGAGGCATTTTCTGTTAAAACATACACTCATTAGATTATTATTCAACTCTTTTAAGTGATTTCTACTTAACTTGCCTCTAAAAAGAAATAACCACATAACACATAACATTTTGAATAAAATAACAACTTTTATTTATTCATAATCTCTTTGAAAACTTAACACAATAGCATCACTGCTATTTACATTACTTCCCTGAACTACAAAAGTTTCTGAACTACAAAAGTTTCAGGACAACATCATCGTCATATCCCATAGGTTGCACAACACTTGGAATTTAAAATTTATTTAACATTTTTATTAATCATATACATTCCCTACGATATCCTATTAAGATACTCCGTAGCCTTTCGACGCTCTTCTTCCATAACTCGGAACATTTTTCGACGATCTAACACGTTCGATGGCAGAGTCTCGAACTGAATTGGATAACCCATGACCCGATCTTGAGCTCGATTGATCATGGTATTGAATACTTTATCCATCTCCTCCATCTTCATCCTCTTTGATTGCGCGTCTCTTACAGCTATCCCGGTTCATTGATAAGCTTCTTCGTATGCGTCTTCAGCTCTTGCTCTCTTAGTAGCTTCTTCCTTCAGTTTGTTCTTCAGTACTGCGACCACCTCGATCAATTGTTCTTTCTCTCCTTCAGTTTGTACTAGCTTCTCTTTGACATTAGTCAGTCATTCCTCACGATCTTGGATCTCGTCGTCCTTCTGTGTCATTGCAGTCTGTTGTGCAGCTACTATCTCTTGCAACTCCTCGACGATATCCTGAAGTTCCACATTGCGGTCGTAGACTTCATCGTATATACGAGCGACTATCGAGGTTAGTGGAGTCTCTTCCTCCTCATCCTCGTCATCCTCATCCTCCTGTGGCAACTCAACAGGATCCTCCTCATCCGTTTCCACGTCATCATCCTCATCTTCAACCACCGTGACCAAAGGGGCTAACTCCCGTGGCAGTAGTTGTTCCCAAATAACCTGAATGTCGCGAGGCACCTCCTCTATAGGCATCTGAGGTCCTTCCTCCCTAGACTGACTGGATTCTCTGACATTAGTCATCCTGACAACAAAATTTTAAGTTTTTATTATTAATCATTACTACTCGACACTCACGAGCACATAAGTTATAAACACATAAGCACATAAGTGTTTTATTACTTCTTTCTTAAAACTCGATAAGAGTTAATCACCACTATCTTTTCAAAGGTTACTTCCTAAGGTTCATAACCTAAGGCTCTGATACTTCATTACCTCAAGATTCGGTGTTCACTTAATCAAATCATTCATATCTAACTACCCAATCATAATAAAAATTGAATAATAAACCTTCCCTTAAGGGATTACATAAACAAAATCTCCCAGGTTATCTAACCTTTAATTACAATCATTCAAATGCGGAAATTAAATAAATACTTCATTACATCAATCAAATTAAAGTCTGGTAAATAACTGTCAACATATTACAAGTCTTCAGTACTTGTTCATCTTTCCCTTTCCTTTACTGGTGCTAGGTACATCTACCATCTCATCTTTAGCTGTAATAGTTATATAAGCAAGAGTGAGCAAACAAAGCTCACTTGAAATAACAATGAAGAAAATCTTACAACATTTGCCAACTAATAGGCTCAATAGAACTGAACAATATGTTCTATTAACATTCTAAAATATACAACTGAGGGTCTAATGACCACGAACCATGTCCACAGTTATAAGTAATCTTTCAACTTTAACTTTAACAGTCATAAGACTATAAGGACTCCACGTACTTAGGGGGATCAGCCCTTCGTACAATGTATTGTGCACAACCATTTCAACGCTAAGCCTAAACCTCTTATAAAAGAGTTGTTCATCTCAGTATTAGAATACAAGTCCGCACCAAAGTTGGTTTGGTTTGGATACATTACAAGGTAATTTAGAATTCAACGTTCATCAACTAAGGGCTAGTTGAATACAAAAGAACTAATTGTACGCTATGGAATAATCATAACTGAATCGATATTTGTAACTTAATATCATGCTTTAGAAATAATCTAATAGCATAAACACTGAATAATCATAACATAATTTGCTTGAAACATATAAAGTCAAGGTTATTGAGAATTGGATACTAAGCATGCAAAGTGAATAGTAATTTGAACGATAAAGTTGTTCAACACTAGAATATTAAAATATAGCGATTCACATGCTAAATAACAAGTTACATATTAAAGAAACTTGCTCAATATTAAAGTATAAGATTTAGAATACTTGTATCCTCATGAACAACTAGATTCAAGGACTTTCTCAATAATAAACAATCTAGCTCTACGAAAGTGTAGAGTTAGCAACTTGCGTAATTGTAATTGAATTAAAAGCAATAACGTACTCAACGAAATTAAACTTGCACAACGAAGTGTTGGAGTTAGAAAACTTGCCTTGAGCACAAGCTGAATCTTACAACTTGAATCTCAATACCCTATATATATGTCATCATGACATAATTAGTCACTATCAACACTTTATATATATAAACAAGTATATACATCATGTAGGTTTAATTATCAATTCACATAATCGAATTACATTAATACTAGTTATCCCTTGATAGCATGATTATTCCTAGTTTAGTACTACTGAAATCATCATTGAACAGTCCTATTATTAATACATAACATTTATTTTCAAAATTTGTGTAAATAAATAAAACTGTCAGACTATTCTGCTAACTCGCGCTGCGGTGCCACAGTTTACATTGTGGGTTGGCGCTGCGGCGCTGAGCTGGCGCTGCGGCGTGAGACACAGGCCAATGATTGGTGCTGCTGCGTGGCGCCGGCGCTGCGGCGTGAAACTTACACTGCTGGGCCACGTTGCGGCTCCAAACTCCAGACTACGGCACCCAGCCTCGGCAACAGCATGAACAAAAAGCTAAATTGGCCTACAAGCTCCAATCTAACAAACTAATTAACATGTAATAGACATATAGACTTCATATAAACATAATTTCAATACTTTTAACATGTTTTTACACATACAATAACATAAACATCAACTTTATAACACCCAATTTCAATATTTTTGGCAAAAACTCCATTTTTGAAATTTTTAATGAATGTCTTCACTGTAACTTTGTTTTTCAATCAAAACAATTAATTCATCATAACAAATTTATGTGTATTCATCCTCTTACAATTTCAATAGTCAAATTATAATTTAAACAACCAATAAAACCTTAATTTTATTTTAAACTAAGCCATATTCATATATTTTCATATAAATACTCTGTAATATAGTTTCTTCATAAACACATACATACATAAACTAGTTTCTCTATAATCATATATAAACTCATGAAACCATCTTATAGCCAATAATTTATCATATAAAACCATATATCACATACAATTTATTCTTCATAAAGATTTTTACAAAGAATTTTAGAAGAGGAAAAACTAAACTTTAAAAATAAAAGGATTAAGATCTTACCTTTGTTTAAGAAGATGATACCCTTCCCTTTTGATCAAGAACTTTCTTTTCCCCAATCTTTTCTTAAAACCTCTCAAGAATTATCTCTAATTCTTTTTCTTCTTTTCCTTTTTCTTCTTCTGAGTTTTTCTTTTCTTCTCCCAACTCTAGTTTACGTAGTAAAAAAAATATAACGTATAGTAGTAATAATATATATTAATTATATAATATAAATATAGATATAACTTATATCAGTTATGTAGGTTTTGAAATTCAAAAGCCATAAGGCTTGTTTGGCTAACATAATAAAAATAACCCGTTAACTCATATACCTTGTTTGGTAAACCTAATTAAAATAAATGGATTAATCCTTATACCTTGTTTGATAAAAATACTATTATATTAAAGACTTAATATGCATTAAGGCTTGTTTGACCAAAACTAAATTAAACTCTTTTAATTTATTTTAATAACTCATTTATAGCAAGGTTCTTTGTCACACTTCTATTTAATTAAATAATCAATTTAATCAATTCAAATATTAATCTATTAAATTACTTTAACACATAAATCACTACCACATAATTATAATTTCCTTTATAATTATAATTCTATTTAACCAACTAACACCTTATTTTAATTACAAATTCCAATTAAAATATTATAATTCATTTAATCATTATAGGCTTTCTAACTTAATTATTAAATTAAATTAGTATATAATCTCATAACAATTAATTTTTTTAACTCCTTAATTATTTACATAACAAATAATTAACTAGACCAAATCAAATCAAATTGAACAATTATTTATTCAACAATAAACATATCCATTAAATACTTATATAATTCAATAAATATTTAATATTACAATCTAAAATTCTGGAATGTTAAACATATGACTAGAAACAAAGCTCTTCTACCTAAATTTAAAGAAACGGAGGGTCCAACAGTCATTTTTTGTGACAACGGCTCTGGTAAAACCAAAGGATATGGCTCAGCTAGAAATGGTGTTGTGTCGTTTAGCAAAGTAGCTTATGTTGAAGGTCTAAAGCACAATCTCTTGAGCATCAGCCAACTTTGTGACAAAAGACATCAAGTCACCTTCCTCAACAATGAATGTTAAGTAAGAGATTTGAAGACCTCTTCTCTAAAGCTCACTGAAGCCAAAGAAGGAAATTTCTATGTTATCAATCTTGCTAAGTTAAATCCTGATGAGGCAATATGTTTCCTTGCCAAAGCATCTGAAGAAATTAGCTGGTTATGACATAGAAGACTGTCTCATCTAAAATTCAAAGGCATGTTAAAACTGCTCTCCAAAGATCTTGTAGCAGGATTATCGAAATTCAACTTCGTCAAAGAAAGACCCTGCAAAGCTTGTCAGCTAGGAAAGCAAACAAGGAGCTCATTCAAAGGCAAAGCAATCAACTCTATTAATAAGCCCTTGGAGTTACTTCACATGAACCTCTTCGGGCCTATCCCTACTGTAAGTCTTGGAGGGATGAGATACTCACTGGTAGTAGTAAACGACTACACCAGATACACATGGGTATTCTTTCGGAGTTCTAAAGATGAAACTTGCTCTCAATTTATCAAGCTGTTCAAGATAGTTATGAATGAGGAAAGAGAAAATATCAAGCCAATCTGAAGTGATCATGGAAGAGAATTCGACTTCTCAGAAATGGACAAGTTCTATGAAGATAATGGCATCAATCACAACTTCTCAGCTCCAAGAACTCCACACCAAAATGGGGTAGCTGAGAGAAAGAACTGAACCTTGATTAAGGCAGGAAGAACACTACTGGCAGCAGCCCTTCTTCCTAAATACTTCTGGGCAGAAGATGTCAACACGGCTTGCTACACCCAGAACAGATCTCTTATTCATCCTACGCTCAAAAAGACCCCTTATGAGCTATGGAAAGAAAGAAAGCCAAATGTCAGGTATTTCCATGCTTTTGGTTGTACTTGCTATATTCTCAACAATGGAAAATAATATCTGACTAAGTTCCAACCAAAGTCGGATGCGGCAATCTTTCTTGGGTATGCCACAGATAGCAAAACCTACAGGGTCTTCAAAAAGAAAACTCTAAGTGTTGAAGTCTCTATTCATGTCATCTTTGATGAAATAGACTTATCAAGCAAGTCTGTACCACTCAACTCCACGACTGACGAACCAGACACCACGATCGAAGTGGATGAGCCAGTCACCACAATCGTAAGCTTAGAAGAAGGAATCGTAGAGCACGAAGAAGCAATCGTAAAAGGCAATGCTCTAGACAATAATCATTTACAACAAGAAGTTGAAGTCAATATGGAAGAATTCAGACAAGAAGGCACAAGAACTGACGTTCCAACAGGAAGTAGATGGGCGAGAGATCACACACAAGATTTAATTATTGAAGTTCCAAATGCATGAATCATGACTAGATTGGCTACTCAAAATGAGTGTTTCTATCTGAGCTTTCTATCCCAGATGGAACCTAAGAAGATAGAAGAAGCCTTAGAAGATTGAAGCTGGATTGAAGCTATGTAGGAGGAACTAAATCAATTTGAAAGAAGCAAAGTATGGAGACTTGTTCCAAGACCAAATCACTAACCAGTCATCGGCACCAAATGGGTATTCAGAAACAAGATGAATGAAGATGGGGTGATCACAAGGAACAAGGTAAGACTTGTCGCAAAAGGTTACTCTCAAGAAGAAGACATCAACTATGACGAGACCTTTGCTCCTGTCACCAGACTAGAAGCAATCAGAATATTTCTTGCCTATACTGCACATATAAAGTTCAAATTCTTTCAAATGGATGTTAAAAGTGCATTTCTGAATGGAAAACTTCAAAAAGAAGTCTATGTGGAACAACCCCCAGGTTTTATCAATCTAACCTTCTCTAATTATGTTTATAGATTAG
The DNA here is from genome assembly GCA_016801055.1 of Panax notoginseng. Lineage (NCBI taxonomy): Eukaryota > Viridiplantae > Streptophyta > Magnoliopsida > Apiales > Araliaceae > Panax > Panax notoginseng. The sequence continues at coordinate 194,318,395 of CM029016.1, forward strand.
ATAAAGTACTATATAGACTAAAACAAGCACCTAGAGCATGATATGAAACACTAACAAACTTTCTTATTGAAAAGGAATTCTCTAGAGGAAGAGTAGACACTGCACTATTTCTTAGGAAGCACAAAGATAAATATCTATTAGTACAAATATATGTAGATGACATTATTTTTGGTTCTACTGATAAAAAGATATGTGAGAGATTTGCCATGGTTATGCAGAGTAAATTTGAAATGAGCATGATGGGTGAACTGAATTTCTTCCTTAGACTTCAAGTGAAGCAGACTGATGAATGTATCTTCATAAACCAAGCCAAGTATATCAAAGACTTACTTAAAAAGTATGGCATAAAATCAGCTTTCCCCATGAAAACTCCAATTTCACTAGCTATTGAGCTTGACAAAGATGGGAAAGGCAAATATATTGATATTACTTAATACAGAGGTATGATAGGCTCTCTCTTTTATTTAACTGCCAGTAGACCAGACATCATGTTTGCTACATGTATATGTGCTAGATTTCAAGCCAACTCTAAGGAATCACATTTAACTGTCGTGAAAAGGATTTTCAGATATCTCAAAGACACCCCTCATTTGGGGATTTAGTATCTAAAGGAATCTTCATTTGAATTAACAGGATACTCAAATGCTGATTTTACAGGTTGTAAAATTGATAGAAAGAGTATAAGTGACACTTGTCAATTGCTAGGAAACAGGCTCGTGTCCTGGTTTGGCAAGAAGCAGAACTCTGTATCAACCTCAACAACAAAAGTTGAATATATAGTAGCTGGTAGCTATTATGCCCAAATCCTATGGATGAAAAATCAGCTAGCTAACTATGAGTTTAATTTCAAATCTATTCCTGTTCATTGTGATAATACAAGTGCTATAGCTATAATTCATAATCCTGTCATGCATTCTAGGACAATGTATATTGAGATAAGATATTATTTCATAAGGGATCATGTTCAAAATGGAAATATTCTCTTCACTATATCCCAACTGAAAATAAACTTGCAGATGTGTTTACAAAACCTGTAGATGAATCTAGATTTAATAAGTTATTAAGTGAGTTAAGGATCCTTAATTTTCAACCATAATTTCGCGCTCTAGAAAATACTAACTTTGTAGGAAGAAAGTCATTGACCGATCGTGGAGTAATACTCATCGATCGTGGACTTCAGAAGGAAACACAAACTCAGGGGGAGCTAAGGGCAAAATGATCTTATCCTCCTGACAAAAAGTTTGTGGCCCCTCTCAGAGAAAATTTAAAAAGGAAGTTTCAAACACTCTCTAAACCACCATTTCCTTTCTTTAAACTTTCATCTGAATTTCAAATGCTCTCTCTAAAACCTTAGATTTGAGTTACAGAACACTCAGTTAGTCTCGGTTGTTTCAGGAAAATCAAAGAAATCAATGGCATCTTCAACCATGATTCTTAGACACCAGCTATGATTCGAAGAATTCATGGATGCCGAGCCAAAATATCACATGGGGACCAGTACAAGGTTCTACCCCAAATTGGTGAAGGAGTTCTACACTAATGGAGTCTACAAAGACGACGTCTTCACTATAAAGGTTAAAGGAGTGACAATTCGACTGGAAGCTACTGACATAAATTAGGCCTTAGGTTTTAAATCTAAGGGCCTTACTTCTTTAAGCTTCATCGACTTCAATGAGGGACTAAAGAGGATGCATCACGAAAAGAACTAGAATCTGAAGGGGTACAAGAAGAAGGAGTTCCCCCTAAAAGTATGAGTTCCTAGCTGACATTGTTAGGAAATGTATCTGTTGCAAGAATTCTGGTCACAATTTTGTCGACGAGGTGCAACTGAAGCTCATGACATCAATCTGCTTCAAGTCTTAGCTAAACTATGGAGATCTTCTTCTAGAGTGGATTAAGAAGTGGATTTTTAGCTCTAAGAAAGCAAACAACACGAGCATAATGTTCTATGAAAGATTCATCAGTATTATTCTCTGAGCAGCTCTGGGAGACAAAATTGAAGATCGTAAAGGTGCACCTCTGAATGCCAACAAGAGAATGAGCCAACAGCTCTTTGAAAATTGGAAAAGGAATCCAGCTGAGAGTGTGAAGAATTATAAATCTGAGTCTAGTGAAAGGACTGGGGAGGTTATGAAACCTTTTCTACCGGGAAACCTATCTGTTGTAAGGGAAGTTGAAGAAGAAGTAGACCAAGACCCCTCCACTCTGGTTAGAAGAAACAAGGGAAAGAGGAAGCTACAGACTGTTGTTCAGATGACAGAAGAGTCTCAAGGATCAACAACTGAAGTACCTCAAGGATCTGATCCTGAACTCTCTAGCCAATCTCTTGCAAAAGAGATTCCTCAAGCTGAAGAACAGCTCAAGAAGAAGAAGAAGCAGACTGAAGAAGAAGCTAAAGATAGATTCACCATCTCTCAGCTGCTTAAGACGGGAAAACGCAGCAGGCGTTTGCCTAAGTTATCCTTGAGTACGATCGTGGAGAATCCAAGTATGCCGATCGTGGAGTCAAGAGTTGTCAGTCAAAGTGAAGTAGACATTGGGACAACAATTCAGCATGAACAAGTAGATGTTGCTAAGGATGAATAACATACTGAAGAATCTACAAATCCTGAGTCAAGAAGATCAAAGAGAAGGCTAATCAAGAAGGTTGATCTTGAGCTCAAAGAAGCTATGCTGAAGATTAAGGAAGAAGAAATGAGAAAGATGGAACATGCTAAAAGGACTGAGTCTCCAAACTCTAGTTCTCACAATGAGTCCTTGGATCAAACCAGGATCATTGAAATTGTAATTGCCAACATCGACAGTGCAGTTAGTCTGACTGCATCAGGCCAAGTATGTATTAATACTGAAGAGGATCAACAAGAGAATGCTGATAAAAGAGATGCTCATATTGAGGGGGAGATTTTCAAAGTCCCTGAGCTAGTAAGTGCTCTAGCTGAGGGGGAGCAATCAGAAGCTCATCATGAAGTCCCCCTCTTCCCCTCAAGAAATGATAGAGATTCTTGATGTTGAAGATGAAAGGGAAGAAGAGGAAGAAGTTGAAATTATTGTTGAGTATAGAAATGAAGAAAGAAGCATCAATTATAACAGGATGTTCTCTTATTTACCCATGATGCCCTTTCATAAGGCTCTAATTCTCAAGTCTTGGGATCACATGTTCTGGACATTCAAAGCATATCCAATAGTATCTGTGCTCGCCCAGGGATTCCCAAGTAACCTCACCTTTGCTCAAAACTTGATCACAAATCATGGTACTTTTGTCCATGAGAAAAAGGTATATTTCATTCCTTCAAGCTTCAAGTTAAATCACTCTCTTTCATCAAATTTCCATAAATTTGATGAATTACCGAGGTGGATCGAGGTTATTTCTAACCCATAAAACCAATTTCATGTTGCAGAGTCCCAACACTTTGTAACTGATGAACCAAATGAACAAACTTCATACTTATACCACCTTCAAACACCATCGACTCCATGATAATCGAACAACATGACACCACGACTGTCGTTCCTACCCAAATCATGGAGTCACCTACCTAACTTGATGAAGCAGCCTCCTCTCCCATACATCAAACCTCTATTCCTACACCTCATTCTGATGTTACTTCATCATTAAACAATAATTATTTTAATCTTGCTCTTGCTCTCTCGAATCTGTAAGAACAAAAATCAAGAGCCTCTCCTTCAAACTCTCAGAGAATACCTGAGCTTCTCTTAGTTCTTCCTACCAAAACTGAGCTGTCTGGCGTATTAGAAAAGATGACAACAGAGATACAAGAAGATCTAGAAACTCACTCTTTGTTGGTCCATCAACGATTAAATCATTTGATTGATGCTGCCAACACTCTTTCGAGCAACCTGAGTTTTGAGCTCACAAAGAACCTATGGGAGATCATTAAGGAAATGATCCAAAACATAAATGAAAGGGACCAAATTCACTTTCAATCTACGAGAAAGTATAAGGAAGTAATTCTCCTTCTTCAGCAGACTCAGGAGGCTCAAAACAAGCTCGTTTATGAAAATCTTATTAGCTTGCGATCCTCTCTAACTGAATTCCAAGAATATTATTTAAATCAGATGAAACAGACAGATGATGTCTTGGCTATTCTGCAAAAACAAAAATCCCAAACTGATGCTCTAGTTTAAGAAAATTGAGAATATATTGCTCAGTCACGAAACCAACTCCACGAACTGGTACAAGGAATGGATCACATGTTTCAAGACATTCGAACCCTAGATGCTGACATAATGGGGGGAAATACTGATAAAAGTAAAGGAATTAAAGGGAAGCAGGTCGCACATTCTTAAAGAATCAATCAGCCTCGCAATCAACCTCCAAGAGCAGCAGAACGTCAACCGATACTAATGGAAAGTCAAGATTCCACTCCTTTCAGTCCGCAATGAGTATCTCTCACTGGCTTGAGCATGCCCATTGGAGATCCTACCTTCATGAACATACATGATCATAATGAACCTCTGGAGCAAGGTGAGCTGGAAGAAATTACAAGGCAAAATGAGGCTAGCAGGAAAAGGAGGGAATACGAATATGCGCATCCTCCAAGATTCAAGAAATTTAGAAGATAAATTTCTGTCTTTATTTGATGTATCGATTTTGAACTGTAATTTTCTTGAAAAACATAAATAAATTCATGATTATCTTCTAGAGATTCAATTGCTCACTGATCATTAACTCAAGTTTATTTTTAAGCAACTTGCATTAGAAATTGATGGTATGATGCAAATCTACTTGGTTATGTCAACATCAAATATGAAGATTATTGGGAGTTGCATATTTAAATTTGATGTTGGAATAAATAAATGTGCATGCATCATTCACATTGTAAAATCCTTATTAAATCATATGTACAAGGACTTAGATTAATGATCAAAATTGTTAGGTTGATCTAAGCTTAATGTTTATCTTTCTGAAAAATCCCTTGTAGAAGAAAGATCAAACTTGTTAGGTTGATCTTATGTGTTGTAATAGATAGGCAGAAAAAAAATTGTGGAGATTGCAGAAGCCAGAATCATAGTCTGCTGAGCAAGCCTATCAGAATCGTGAAGCAATTTGTCGAGTGCCTGTCAAGTCAAGTCAAAATCGTAGGCACTGCTCTAAATCATGGAGTCCTCAAAACATCAAGATCGTAGTCAGTCAAGCGCTGTCAAAGCTAAGACAGAATCGTAGAGTACTCTACGATTCTCATCAGAGGCAGTCAAGTATAAATCGCCTGCAAGCATTTATCATCAGACCACGATCGTAGTGCTCATCATTAAGTATCAAAATCGTTGAAGATCAAGTATAATGAACAAAAACGTCTGGAATCATTAACTGACATTCGAATGTTAATATGATTGAGAAACTCAATGCCCTCACCAACAACCTTAGTTGGATCGAAGAATCAAAAAGTAAGAAGAAATATGTCTACCAACCAGTCTGCTAATAGTTATGCTTCAGAGGTGTTAGGTGAGAAAGCAGACTATTGTGTTAGGCAAGTTAAAAAGAAGATTTCACATCATCAGGATGTCAACATCAAAGTGCTCAGAATGCCCAAAATATTAAATGCTCAAATAGAAGCCTCTCAACGGGAAGATTTCAAAGGCTCCTATATAAGGTTAACAGATTGAAGATGTCAATTAAGCAAAAAATAAGAATGTAAAAGAGAATCAAAAGAACATTTGAAAAATCCTCACTCCATGATTCAACTAAATCTTACTTCTGTGACGCCCCCAAACCCGGGTCCTCTTACCTCGGATTCGGTGCTCACAATCCATCATTAACATAAACATTCTGAGACTATTGCGGAATAATAAACATACGTTGTTCATTAATATAAAGTCTTCATCATAAATCCCTAGGTCTCAACCTTAATATAAAACATACCCTTAATATTACAAAAGGTTTACATCAATTATTTAAACTTAATACTTTCTTAGTTCATAATCAAACTACTCCTGAGCCTTGCCCTTTCCTTTGTCTCTCTTAGACGATCCTGGCTTAGCTGAAATAGATGTCATGATATAGCAAGAGTAAGCAACAAGTTTGCTTAGCAAGTATAAACACAAGAAGATATATCATAATAGAAATGAATTTATCGCTCAAAGTTCAACACTAGAATATGATTGTAGAAGAACATGAATTACTTTCTTATTATTCGAACATTTGAATAATAGGTTCGGAGTGGTCCACCATGACCATGAACCATAGATACAAATAGGTTCGAAGTGGTCCACCATGACCATGAACTATATATACTTAGTGGTCCAACATGACCATGACCATCTGCAAAGGGTGTCAGTATTCAAACTGGTCCTTTGCAGTTTGGTAGTCAAGGGGATCAACCTTTCGTACCCGGTGTAATATACATAAACACTTACTAGAATGCAACAATTGTTTCCAATATGATGCCTCAATAACATTCATTTCTCAGTCAAGAGTCCTTATCAAATCAATTGAATAAGCATAACTCTTTAAAACAAATTTGGTTTAACAAATTTTAAATATGCTTTATCTAGCTGATACAACTAGCATATATCCATCTCATAAGCAATGTTAAACATACTTGATCTAGCTGACACAACTAGCATAGATCCATCTCATAACGAATTTGAATTAACAAATTTTAAATATGCTTGATCTAGCTGATACAACTAGCATAGATCCATCTCAAAAGAAGTTCAACATATAGTAGAACAAGAATTCAATTTTCACCAAGTGCGATTCACAATAATTCATCAGGATGTGGAAAAATCAACAATATTTATCCACCAGCATACTTGAACAATAATAATTCGAGTTTAAGTTAGGAAACTTGCCTGTTCAGCGAGCTACAACTTTCTAGCTTTAATTAACAATCTTTGAATGACCTATCATTGATAAGGTAGATCTGTCAATTAGTACTGCGTATATTTGTTCATCAATATGCCTACTCGTATTATTATCTAACCAATAATACACTCACAGGGTACATGCATCTAATGTACTATCATTAATCCTATAAGATATTTAATTAATCTTAGGTTAATGATTTAATAATTTAATAAGGCTTTCCTTAAGTGATAAACACTTATTAGATCTTTAAACAATTTATCATAATCTTTTAATTAAGGAGTTATTTTAATTTCATTAAATTGTTAACCCCCTCTTCCTTCGATTACTAGTAATTAACCATTTACCTTTAGTTATTACTTACTAATAACCAATTATTACTCCTCATTATTTAATGTTAATTAAATAACGGACAATTAAATTATTATTTGTCTTTAAATAATAATTAATAACTCCCTCATCTTTGAATAAATAATATTTGATTTATTCACTTCATTCTTCTTTAATTATTCCTTATTATTATTAAAATGATAATTAATTAACATTCATCTTTATTTATTATCTGAATAATAAACAATTAATTCTATAAACTTTCATGTCAAAGTAAGTAGTTATCACTTAATCTTACTTAATTACACTTTAATCATTATATAATATTAATTAAATAATAATTAATTAATTGATTAACTCAATTTATTATTTAATATTAATTAAGTAGTTATCCCAATAACACTAACTCATTTTAATTATTACTTAACATCATTTAAATAATAATTAAGTAATTAATTACATTTCATTTTATATGTAATTAACTTACTAGTCCATTAGTGGCTTTAAAGTTATTTATTACAATAACCCATTTTCATTACACTTCATATTGACACTCAAATTTTCGCTCAACATTTTCAGATTTGGGGTCCTTCACGGAAACATTTGTAGAATGAAGTCTACAACTCGGATTTTGGTTTTGTCGGAGGCGTTGGATTCGTATCTTCTCGAACTCCAATTTCCATTCATCAAACATCAGATTCTGTTCTGTTTTGGTTCTGGAAATCAGTGTCAAAGTGGACTGATCCGCAAGGACATTCATAACAGTTTAGTCGTTTTCCAGATTTGAGGTCCTTTACGGAAACGCTCATATCTCGAGATCTACATCTCGGATTTGGGTCCATTTGGTATCGTTGGATTCATATTTTCCCTAACTACATTTTCCATATATCAAACACTAAATTTGAGTTTCTTTTGGTTACCGAAAACAGTCCACAAGTGACTGATCAGTAGCATGTTCTCAACAGTTGGGTAGTTTGGGATTTAATTCATAACTTGCTCATTTTAAAACATATTTGAGTGATTCCAAAGGGGTTTAGCCCTTAACTCATGCATCTATCATATCAAGAAAGAAAATCTCAAATATCACTTGTAGATTTCAACATGCACATGATAAATCATATTAGTTAAACAAAAATTCTTCAAAAATCCATCTAACATCTTTTCCAAATCTCAATCACATGAACTCATAAAAAAAATCCACAAGTCTCCTTTGATAAACCCATGATATAACACTCTAATCTTGATATTAACTATATCCAACATGCATCACAAGAATCTATTATAAAATTTCATAGTGCATGCATGCATGTGCCTTTCTCTGTCCATTTGGTACAAATCTCTCTTTTGATCTTATATTCAACTTCAAAATTGTTTTGATCATCATATAAAACATTCATACACCAATAGATGAAGTGTTTTTAAAAGATCAAACTTAAAACTCTTGTTTCATCAAAAACCCAACAAATAAGAAATCAAACTTTAAAAATGAAGAGAATCAATACCTAGTTTTTCTTGCTATCTTCCTTATCTTCCCAAAGTAGTTTAGAAACTTAGCATGCATGAAGCTCAAGACCCTCTTCTTCTTCCTCTTAGCCGAAATCCTCGCTCTTTTTCTCTCTTTATTTCGATTCTTTCTCTAGCTAAGGAGATTTAAAGTGTAAGTATGCAAATGAAATGAAGTTAGTGGAAATGAGTATAATTGAAAGTGTAAGTATGCTCCCACTAACTCTCTCCTCTAATCATTACTTGCTTGTTTAGTCACTAAACTCATGTGTTGGGCATGCTAGGAGGGTGACACTTATGACGCCCCCAAAATTAGGTATACATCACCCATCTTGAGTCGTTAGATACATAGTAAAGAATTTAAATACAACTTAATAATACAACTGTCGTGTACAATACGACAAAACATAAACTGTGAGTTTGAATACAAATATTGTCTACTAGAGAGTATACAAACTCAAAACGAGTCCTCATTACAATTATTATCACATTATTTTACAGAATAATGAGGACTACTAATGCAAACATCTAAGATGATCACTCTATTCCCCGACTAGTGCCAGCTACGTTCTCATTTCCTGAAGAGAACAGTGAAAGAAAGGGTGAGCTCAACTAGTCCAGTAAGAAATATTATGACTAAGATAATGCAGAATAATTTATCGTTAGCCTTCAACAGTGTTAAACTGATAAAATATAATAACAATCAAGTTTAACTGCAGCGGAACAAGCAATCCATTAAAGAGTCAAGTAGAGAATAAAATCTACTATCTTTTATGATTTAAAAGGTTTTTCATCACTTTTATCGCTGAGACTCAGCTTAATAAATAATCCACATCATCGAATCACCCCTGCACTACGGCCAATGATATTCTTTAGTATCACGACCACGAATTATCCATGCACTACGGCTAAAGATAATCATGATTTCATCAACGGTCCTGATCATGCCATAAAACAATTCATCTTTGCACTACGACCAAAGAGAATCCATAGCCATAATTATACCAAAAACTGTACATCAATGCACTATGGGCCAATGAGGACTTTTTTCACATCATTTGTAACATTACGGTCATGATTACACCGAATAATCCCTGGTCATAATCATACCAAGTCCATCTATGCACTACAGGCCATAGATAACTTTTAACAAAATATAAACATGAGGATGATGACAATGATATAAGAATTCAATAAAACAAATTCAAGAATTAATTTATCTAGGAACTGAAAACGTATAAATTGTCAACATGATACTGCTTTATAGAGTAAAGTTCAAGAATGCTCAAAAGAATATTTTCATGAAAAGATACTGGAAGAAGCACAAATATCAAGGATATTCCACTAATTTCATGGAGTATAGAAGTCAAAGTTTTAACCAACTGAGTATAATAAAGAATGAAATAACAAAAGAAATCACCAAGCATGCGATAAACCGCATAGGCAGGTTATTCCAACAGAATAATAAATAACGGAACCAGGTCCGGCGTAAAACGCACAGACAGGATATTCCAACAGAATAATAAAGAATGGAACCAGGTCCGGCGTAAAACGCACAGACATGATATTCTGACAGAATAATAAAGAATGAAATAACAGAAGAATTTCACCATGTATAGGGTAGCCCGCGTATACAGTTTATTCCAACAGAATAATAAATAATGGAATAACAGAAGTTCTCTTCATGAATACAAAAGAAATAATATACCTTACGAGTACAACAAATAATATCCACTACCTTATAAGAAACTGGATATTGGAGTAGTGAAGTAGCAGAACACTTTTCTTCTTTCTCTCTCTAGAGTTTCAGTGAATTCGTAAAAAATATTGAAGGAATGAGCTTCTATTTATAAGAAATCGGACTGAATAGTAATTAATTCATGAATGGACCAGATTGATTTACTTTTAAATGGACGGTCCATATTGGTTTACTATTAAAACATAAAGCAACGGTCCATACTGATTTACTATTAAAACTTTAAACTAGCGATCCATATTGATTCACTATTATAACTTTCCACCAGCGGTCCATATTGATTTACTATTATATCTTCAACCAACGGTCTGAAAAATTAGCACATCTCCTCATAGAATAATATTGTATCCAAAAATGATTTGGACCGAAAAGAAATATATTTTACGGGTGATCAATAGTACCCCGTGAATAGTAACTCGTGAATAGTAACTCGTAAATAGTAACTCATGAATAGTAACTCATGAATAGTACTCCGACATGAAAAGTGTCCCGAATACCCGATTGAACAATACTGAGTGACTTCTCACATAAGCATCAATAATCAATACCGTGCACTACTATGCAACCACGCGTATTACTGGACTTTTAACAACGGGTGTTTCAACAGTTAACAGTAAAACTTCCGCCGTTATTTTCAGAAAGTATTTTTGTCGTTTTCTCAATCTGATAATAATTTCGTTGCGGGGTCCACCAATGATTGTACCGTCGTACGGATATTCTCTGACAAAAAGAATATTCTCCGACCAATCGAATATTATACAACAACTTACATACTTTGAAAAATTTATAAATACTACCCACAACTATAACATTATATCAAATCCACACCATAATAATCAAAAAATTATTTTGAGAAAATTAAATCTTTATTCATAAAATCTGGGGTATCACAATCTCCCCTCCTTATAAAATTTTTCCCTCGAAATTTACGTACGTACCTGATATGCCGAAGAGATGAGGATACCTTGACTTCATTTCAGATTCTAACTCTTGAGGTATAACCTTTGAGTGTTGAATACGATCCTTCTTATCCAAGATTTTAACAAGTATCTCCTCATACGTTAAATCTTCTTCTATCTCATCTAGTTCTAATTTAATAATGTGGTTCGGGTCGTCCACATATTTACGTAACATCGAGTTTTTCAAATGGGCTAATTAAATTGAGGGTTGATATTTCCTCTCTTCATCGATTTTTGCTTCTAGAATAACTCCCTCTTGAACCTTCTTCTTCACATTCATCAGCTTTGAGTATGTAGCTTGAGCGGCTTTAACTTTATCGATTAAAGTCGATTCTAATCATATATTCGTTATCTTCACGTGGGTCCCTAGAGTGTTTAACTCTATCTTCATCATTTGTAAGTTATACGAAATGGGTCTTTGTGTTAACAACATCTCACTTGCATACGATTTTCTACTCAACGCGTCAGCTACCACGTTTGGACTTCCACGATGATATTGAATGGTACGATCGTAATCTTCAACAGCTCGAGCCAATGTCTTTGGCACATTACACGTTCATTTTAGGTGAAGAGAATATTTGAGGGTTTTAGAAATGGGTTTTGTACTTGGGTCAATACAAAATTCGATTGCACGCTCTAGGGGTAGGTTAAGAAGTCTTCAACAATACGTCAGGAAATTTATTAACAATAGAAATATCATTCAAAGCTGTGACCCTCATCAAAGACTTGGATAGTACGTCACATTGATACCTATCAACTTGCCATCATTATTCACGACGTCGCCTACAGAAAGTCTGGCTTCGGTGCATTCCACACAAGGAAGTCACCAGATATAGGCTCAGGGCTCTTTACTTTTGGCTTGATATGACAATGATTGACTTTAATAGTTTGGTTGCTTGAATTCGCATAATAGGTTGATTAGAAATATGAAAGCTAACAACCTAACAAAAAAAACATGATGAGTAGTTAACCAATCGATTCCTAAAATCACATCAAAGACAAGTATTTTCAAAGAGATACGATCGACAGGTAACGTGAAAGTGTTGATTTGAATCAAACAAGATTTATAAATAGTGGAGGTAACGAAGGTTTCTCCCAACAGAATTTCAACAGATAAATCAATGTCTAACTTCTCCGTAGTTAAGTTCAAACATTGAACACAACTAGGTGAAATAAAAGAGTGAGTAGAACCGGTATCTAACACAGTATAGACTTCAAAAGAGTTTATGACTAATATACCCGTAATAATTTTATTCAGGTTCCTCGTCAAGAAAAAAAAATGCTCTATCTTAAACTACTGGCTTTGGCTTGTCTGGGACATCCTTTGGCATCACTATCCCAGCTGGACTTGACTTCACCATACGATAAAATCGAGCTAGGTGACCTTCTCTTCCGTAATTAAAACACGCTTTGGATTGCTGCGTACAGTTTGGACGGATGTGTCCCTCTTGTGCGCATTTGAAACATACGACCAGTGGTCGTTCTTCTTCCTTTGAAACGGGTTCTGGTGCCGACGTCTTCACGTCATTGTTGAACCTTCTCTTCTTGAAATGTCCATTCTTATTATTTTGGCCATGATTACCACCGAAGTGGTTACCATTTCTGGCATGTTGATTCCCTCCATGCTTATTGTCACCTCTTTGATGACTGTTATCACCGGTATTATCATTTTGTCGGCTGCTCTCTTTTGGTTGGGTTGACTCGTTATCGCGCTCCAATAACTGAGCCCTATTAACAACATCTGAATACAAACACAGTTTATGAGAGATAAGATATTGAAGTATCTCAGGTTTCAAATCTCTTAGAAACATTCGCGTCGTTCTCTCCTCATTATCATCTAAATGGGACGCAAATCGGGACAACTCGGCAAACTTGGCTTCGTACTGCGACACGGTTATGTTGTTTTGCTCCAACTTGATAAATTCCACCTCCTTAATGTGACAAATGCTTTCGGGAAAGTACTTGTCATTGAACAGCTCTTGGAACTTCTCCCAAGACATCTTGAGCGCGTCTGGCTGGGTACGTTTTACAGATTCTCACCAGTAATCTGCCTCTTCACGTAACATAAAGGTGGCAAAGGGAACCTTTTGCTCCTCTGAGCATCTCAAGACATCAAATATCTTGGTGATCTGATTTAACCATGTCTCTGCCTTAAGTGGTTTTGGCTTTCCCAAAAACTCCGGTGGTCCCAGCTCTTTGAACTGTTTAGCGGTGACCAACCGTGGGCTGCCATTATTTTTACCTGCATTATGAACAGGAGCCGCCTTCGCCTGATGTTGTATGAATTCTAAAAAGCTCCTAAACATACCGTCATTCGTCAATTGATCAGTGTTGTTGTTTACAGGAGGATTATCGCCATCCTGTTGCATATTGTCCTGATTATTGATTTGTGGAGACTCAACGGTCTCCTGTGCTCCATTTATTATCTCAACATTTTTAGATGACATTTTCAAATACTACCACAAAACAAGGGTCAATTAACATATCACATATTATCTCTATACTCTGAACGACCAATTAAATAACAAGTAAACTTAGGTAGGTCATAATAGCAAAGGAATTCCCCGTCTCTCCCCTCCTAGTTCTTATCTCACATCTCAGCCAGGGATCATATCCCTAAGCTTTGATACCAACTGTGACGCCCCCAAAATTAGGTATACATCACCCATCTTGAGTTGCCAGATACATAGTACAGAATTCAAATACAACTTAATAATACAACCGTCATGTACAATACGACAAAACATAAACTGTGAGTTTGAATATAAATATTGTCTATTAGAGAGTATACAAACTCAAAAGGAGTTCTCGTTACAATTATTATCACACTATTTCACAGAATAGTGAGGACTACTAATGCAAACATCTAGGATCATCACTCTGTTCCCCGACTAGTCCCAGCTACGTTCTCATTTCCTGAAAAGAACAGTGAAAGAAAGGGTGAGCTCAACTAGCCCAGTAAGAAATATTATTACAAAGATAATGCAGAATAATTTATCGTTAGCCTTCAACAGTGTTAAACTGATAAAATATAATAAAGATCAAGTTTAACTGCAGCGGAACAAGCAATCCATTAAAAGAGTCAAGTAGAGAATAAAATCTACTATCTTTTATAATTTAAAAGGTTTTTCATCTCTTTTATCGCTGAGACTCAGCTTAATAAATAATCCACATCATCGAATCACCCCTGCACTACGGCCAAGGATATTCTTTAGTATCACGACCACGAATTATCCATGCACTACGGCTAAAGATAATCATGTTTGCATCAACGGTCCTGATCATGCCATAAAACAGTTCATCTTTGCACTACGGCCAAAGAGAATCCATAGCCATAATCATACCAAAAACTGTCCATCAATGTACTATGGGCCAATGAGGACTTTTTCCACATCATTTGTAACATTACGGTCATGATTACACCGAATAATCCCTGGTCATAATCATACCAAGTCCATCTATGCACTACAGGCCATAGATGACTTTCAACAAAATATAAACATGAGGATGATGACAATAATATAAGAATTTAATAAAACAAGTTCAAGAATTAATTTATCTAGAAAATGATAACGTATAAATTGTTAACATGATACTGCTTTATCGAGTAAAATTCAAGAATGCTCAAAAGAATATTTCCATGAAAAGATACTGGATGAAGCGCAAATATCAAGGATATTCCACTAATTTTATGGAGTATAGAAGTTGAAGTTTTAACCAACTGAGTATAATAAAGAATGGAATAACAAAAGAAATCAACATGCATGCGATAGATCGCACAGGCAGGTTATTCCAACAGAATAATAAATAACGAAATCAGGTCCCGCGTAAAACTCACAGACAGGATATTCCAACAGAATAATAAAGAATGGAACCATGTCCGGTGTAAAGCGCACAGACAGGATATTTCGACAGAATAAAAAATAATGAAACCAGGTCCGACGTAAAACGCACAGACAGGATATTCCGATAGAATAATAAAGAATGAAATAACAGAAGAATTTCACCATGTATAGGGTAGCCCGCGTATACAGGTTATTCCAACAGAATAATAAATAATGGAATAACAGAAGTTCTCTTCATGAATACAAAAGAAATAATACCCCTTACGAGTACAACAAATAATATCTCCTACCTTATAAGAAACTAGATATTGAAGTAGTGAAGTAGCAGAACACTTTTCTTCTTTCTCTCTCTAGAGTTTCAGTGAATTCGTAAGAAATAATGAAGGAATGAGCTTCTATTTATAAGAAAATGGACTGAATAGTAACTAATTCATGAACGGACCAGATTGATTTACTTTTAAACGGACGGTCCATATTGGTTTACTATTAAAACTTAAAGCAACGGTCCATACTGATTTACTATTAAAACTTTAAACTAGCGATCCATATTGATTCACTATTATAACTTTCCACCAGCGGTCCATATTGATTTACTATTATATCTTCAACCAACGGTCTGAAAAATTAGCACATCTCCTCATAGAATAATATTGTACCAAAAAATAATTTGGACCGAAAAGAAATATATATTACGGGTGATCAATAGTACCCCGTGAATAGTAACTCGTGAATAGTAACTCGTGAATAGTAACTCATGAATAGTAACTCGTGAATAGTAACTCATGAATAGTAACTCGTGAATAGTACTCCGACACGATAAGTGTCCCGAATACTCGATTGAACAATACTGAGTGACTTCTCACATAAGCATCAATAATCAATACCGTGCACTACTGTGCAACCACGCGTATTACTGTACTTTTAACACCGGGTGTTTCAACTGTTAACAGTAAAACTTTCGCCGTTATTTTCATAAAGTATTTTTATCGTTTTCTCAATCCGACAATAGTTTCGTTGCTGGGTCCACCAATGATTGTACCGTCGTGCGTGTAACATTCCAGAATTTTAAAGTGTTATATTAAATATTTATTGATTTATATAAGTATTTAATGGATCTGTTTATTGTTGAATAAATAATTGTTCAATTTGAGTTTATGAGGTGTAGTTATTTATTTGTTGAATAAATAATTAAATATTAAATATTAAATATTTATTTGTAATATTAAATATTTAATGAATTATATAAGTATTTAATGGCAAATTGAGTTGATGTGGTTTAGTAATTATTTGTTGGATAAATAATTAAGGAGCTAAGAAAATTAATTGTTATGAGATTATATAATAATTGAATTTAATAAGTAAGCTAGAGAGCTTATAGTGATTTAAATAAATTATAATATTTTAAATGGGAAATTATAATTTAAAATATTAGTTGGATTAATAAAATTATAATTATAAATAAATTATAGTTATATGATATTGAATTATGTGCTAAAGTAATTTAATAGATTAATGTTTTAATTAATTTATTAAATAAAAGTGTGACTAATAACTTTGCTATAAAGGAGTTATTAAAATAAATTAAAAGAATTTAATTTAGTTTTTCCAAACATGTCTTATTGCATATTAAGTCTTTAATATAATTGTGTTTTACCAAACAAGGCATATGGATTAATCTATTTGTTTTAGTAACTTTGCCAAACAAGGTGTAAGGGTTAATGAGTTATTTTTATTTAGCTTAACCAAACAAGCCTTATGGCTTTTGATTTTCAAAATTATATAACTGATGTCAGTTAAGTTAGTATTATATTATATATTTAATATATCTATTATTACTACATACGTTATATTATTATACGTAAACTAGAGAAAGACTCAGTGGAAGAAAAGAGAAAAGAGAGAGAATTTGAGAGAAATCCTAACATGTTTTGATAAAGGAATTGGAGAAAAGGAATTGATCATCAAAAAGTAGCCATCATCTTCCTAATCAAAGGTAGGAGCTTAACCTTTTTCTTTAAAAAAAATTAGTTTTTCTTCTTCTTCCAAAAAGTCTCTGTGAAAATTTTATAAATGATAAATTGTTGTTATGTATATAGTTTTGTATGATTGTTTATTATATGGTTATTTCATGAGTTTATGCATGATTAGAGAGAAATTAATTCATGTATGTATGTGTTATGTGAAGAAAATATATTACAGAGTGTTCATATGAAAAATATATGAGTATGGCTTAATTTAAAATAGAAATTTAGGTTTTATTTGTTGTTAAATTGATAAATTGATTGTTAGAATTGATAGAGTATGTAAAATCATAATCATGATGTTTTGAATTTACTGTTTTGGTTGAATAACAAAATCACAGTGTTGATTTTCATAGAAAATATCAAAAATAGAGTTTTTGTCAAAAACATTGAAATTGGGTGTTGTATAATTGATGTTTGTGCTATGTGATGGATAGAAACATGTTAGGAGTCTTCACAATATGATTATATGAAGTCTATATGTAATTTACATGATAATCAGTCTATTAGATTCGAGCTTTTTGTTTGTTCATGCTGTTGCCGAGTTTGGTCACCGGATTATGGACTCTGGCGCCGCAACGGGGCCCAGCAGTACAAATCTCGCGCTGCAGTGCCGGTGCCACGCCGCAGCGCCAACCAATGGCCTGTGACCCGAGCCGCAGCTCCAACTCAGCGCCGCAGCGCGAACCACAGTGTAAACTGTGGCGCCGCAGCGCGAGTTAGCAGAATGTTCTTACAGTTTTGTTTTAGTGTACAAAACTTGAAAATAAATGTTATGTGTTGATAATAATAATATTAAATGATAATTTCAGTAGTATTAAACTGTGAATGATCATGTTATTAACTGTTACCTACTTGTAACATAGTGGATTATGTGAATGGGTAATTTAACCCATATGATGAATACATTTATTTATATAAATATACAATGTTGGTAATGACTAACTATGTCAGTATGGCATATGTATAGGGTATTAATTCAAGTGGTAAGGGTTTAGCTTGTGCTAAAGGCAAGTTCTCTAACTCAAAACTTCATTGTGCAAGTTTTTCTAACTCTATCTTATAATTGAGCTAATTATTGTTTTCAATTCGATTATCTTATAATGATGTAAATCGTCTAGACTTTGGTTTGAGGACAAACAAGTTATTCTTGTATTTCGATTATGAATTTTCATGTATAACTAAATTGCTATGCATGTTTATTATTCAATTCTAATTAACCTTGGCTTAGTGTTGTTCAAGCAAGGCATGCTATAGTTATTCAAATTGTATGCTATTAGATTATTCCTAATACATGACTTGCTATAATTAGTTCAATCACGATTATTCTATAGTATAGTGCTATTGGTTTTTATTCAACTACTTCGTAGTTGATGTTCGTTAAACTCCAAATTCCCTTGAAAGCTTATCCAAACCAAACTTACTTTGGTGCGGACTTGTATTCTAAATACTGAGATGAACAACTCTTTTAATAGAGGTTTACGCCTAGCGTTGAAATGATTGTGCACAATACATTGTACGAAGGGTTGATCCCCCTAAGTACGTGGAGTCCTTATAGTCTTATGACTGTTAAAGTTTAAGTTGAAAGATTACTTATAACTGTGGACATGATTCGTAATCATTAGACCCTCAGTAAATGTTAAAGTTTTCAGAAAGTTAATAGAATATATTGTTCAGTTCTTTTGAGCCTGATATTGGCAATTGATGTAAAAGTTTAATGATTCACTTATTGTTATTTCAAGTGGGCCTTGTTTGCTCACTCTTGCCTGTAAAATTTCTTACAGCTAAAGTTAAAACTGATGACGTACCGAGCACTAGTAAGGGAAAAGGAAAGATGAATAAATGCTGAAGACTTGTAATAGTTTGATAGTTTAGTTTCAGAATTTGGTTCAATGATTGTAATGATGTTATTTATTTATCTGCATTTGAATGACTGTTGTTAAAGGTTAGATAACATGAGAGATGTTTATTTAAATTTAATCCTGTATGGGCAGGTTTTCTTTTATTATTCAATTTTATTATAACTGGGTAGTTAGAAATGAATGTTTTGATTAAAGTGAACACCAAATCTTGAGGAAATGAAGTACCAAGATTTGGGGGGGTCACAGTGCGGATATTCTCCGACAAAAAGAATATTTTCCGACCAATCGAATATTATACAACAACTTGCATATTTTGCAAAATTTATAAATACTACCCACAACTATAACATTATATCAAATCCACACCATAATATTCAAAAAATTATTTTGAGAAAATTAAATCTTTATTCATAAAATCTGGGGTCTCACAATCTCCCCTCCTTATGAAATTTTGCCCTCGAAATTTACGTACATACCTGATATGCCGAAGAGATGAGGATACCTTGACTTCATTTCAGATTCTAACTCTTGAGGTATAACCTTTGAGTGCTGAATACGATCCTTCTTATCTAAGATTTTAACACGTATCTCCTCATACGTTAAATCTTCTTCTATCTCGTCTAGTTCTAATTTAATAATGTGGTTCGGGTCGTCCACATATTTACGTAACATCGATTCGTTAAAAACGTTATGAACACGCGACATACTTTGTGACGACCCCAAAATAGGTCCATTCCACCCAACCCATTCTGAGTCGTCAAATACATGGTACAGAAAACAACTACAACTTTATTACAACAATTATCGTGCAAAATACAACAACACATATGTTGTGAGTTTGGATACAAATATATACCAAATGTGACTCATGTTTCAACCGTGGACATCACCTCACAATGACACCTTATATAAAGGTATAGTCAAAAACTGTTTTAGAAATTAGAATCTTTGGGAAGTGCTCAAGGAAACCTTCGTACATGGGAGGCCATGCGTCTAGGTTATGATAGATATCATATGGCCACAAAATTATCCTTGGTTGACCCAATAGACCCCAAAGAAAAACGAGAAGATTACTATCATATTCTTCCCAATGGTGAGTCTTCTCTTGACATATCATTATCTCTACTATCTCTAATTGAGAATTATACTTCAAACAAACACCAAGATTATATAGGTAGTGCTTGTAGATATACTCGGCAAGTGGATGAGCACATCCCTGTCTTATGATGACACGAGGTTGTATGTCGTTAGACATCTTGTATGATAGTGGCAAACCACCCTTCCAACGTTGGGTACACCTTACCCTATTGGATTCACCAAATATAACTACTAAATGAACTTTTCTATACTGCTTCGGGAGAACATCCACAGCTAGAGACCACCGTTCTATTCCCTTGTTACCCCCGCTCGACCCAGCTACACTCTTATTACCTGAAAGGAATTGTGAAGCAAAAGGGTGAGCACAACTAGCTCAGTAAAGAATATCATAACTAAAGATAATTAAATTATCAATAGCCTTCATCAACAATAAATCAGAGATTTAGAATATATGGTAGATGATAAAACTTCTCAACCATAGTTGCAGCGGAATGAGCAATCAATTAGAAGAGTCAAATAGACTATAAAGTCTATTATCTTCTCCACGTTAAAAGTCCACCAACAATATTTTATCCCTGTAACATCAATCAAAAATTCCTGTCCACAATCACGTGTATAACTCATAATCGTAATTGTAGTTCTAAATTCCTTTTCTCATCCAGGACAAAGATAATTTTCATCACCTGAAACATCAAACATCATGGTTATACCAAATCACAGTTCCTATTTATAATCATACTAACAAATCCATCTTTGCACTACGGTCAAAGATATTCATCAGCAAACCATCTTTGCACTACGAGCCAAAGATATTCAACAACAGTTCATCTTTGCACTACAGGCCAAAGATATTCATCAACAGGCCATCTTTGCACTACATGCCAAAGATATTCATCAACAATTCATATTTGCACTACAGGCCAAATATATTCATATCTCAAAGAAATATATAATCATTTCAGAATTTATATAAACAATAATTATAACCATGTTGATCAATTCACCTTTGCACTTAAGCTTAAGATATTCAATTATAAATTCAATGGTCATGATCATACCAGTCACAATTCAACTTTGCACTACAGGCCAAAGAGAACCCTGGTCATGATCATACCAATAATCTACCCATCTTTACACTCCAGTGAAAGAGAATTTCAACATCAGGGTTATAAAAATGTTATATATGATGATAAAAATAATATGATCAACATATAATTTTAATCTCAAGAGTAATATTCGTAACTCATGAATAGTAAATCGTGAATAGTAGCTCATGAATAGTAACCCCGACACAAAAGATAAAAATTCTACAATAAAATCCATACCAATATTTCGGTATAATGATATTGAAAGAATAACATTACTTAAATTTATAAATAATTTATTTTAATTGTTTACACTTTACTAATTAATGCATTTAATCATCATAAAATGCCAACTCTTATAATTTCATCATCAATAACCAAAACCCTCATCAAAAATCTGCATACACCTCATATAGGATTCTCAAGCCATAAAATCCTATTTTCCAATTTTCTTTCTTCACAAAACATATTTAATTCATTTACTCATAACTAGACTATTTTCATGAAAAATATCAAATCAGTTCCAAAAATATTTCTTTTCTGAGATTTAGCATAATATAGTCCCATAGTGAACATATATTTTTCTCAGAATTTGTAAAAGTCATTTACTATTTTTTATATGGCCAAAATAGCCGAATATTTAGACATTTATCAAAAATTGTACTTTTGTCTAAAAATTCTGAAATTTACAGAGTATACTTCTATCATATACATGTACTCCCAATAAAAATTTCATCAATTTTGGAGTTAACCACAAGGAATTATAAGCTGTTACTTTTAAAATAGTCTTTTCTCATAAAATTCATAACTCTCAATCTATACATCCAAAAATCACCATTTTTGGACACAATCAAGAAAACTCATCAAAATATCATTTCAAATTTTTTCAGAAGTTTTGAATTTCAAAACAATTATGAAACTAAAAATCATAACAACCCTTAAAATCCCTTACTATCCCTTACTATCCCTTACCTCAAAAGAGCAGTACTTCTGATCGGTATAAGGCTGAAGGAAACTTGCACTGATGAATAGAAACTCACAGAGTATCTAAATACTTACAAAATACACTCAATAATCTAGAGAGAGAAAGAGAGAAAACTTATGTTTCTGGTTTGATTTTCAATTCTAACTTAGCCCTCTATTTATAGGAAAATTTTGGTAGGTTTGACCTGCAACCTGATGGCTTTACCTGCTACTATTCCCACCCACCATATTTGAAATATAATTCAGCACATTTCTTCACCAACCACAAGTGGGGCCCACCAATTCTAGAATTTTCCACCAAAAATGATTTATAACCTGATTTCCGAATCAGCCACCTCTTAAAATTCATAACAAATCATACGTTCATTTTTAGCGGTTCAAAATTTATGGACATATACTCAACTTATATATGTATAACATATCCAAAAATTACCACGATCCAACGGTCGGATTAAAAATTATAACCCCCGCAAAATATCTCAAAAATCCTGATTTTTAATACCTCCATTCCGACAAAAATACTGACAAAAACCTCAACATTAACTCCTTCATTTTTAACCACAAAAAATATATCCCTCATTTATATCCACATAAAATAAATATTTCCTTATCATATGAATCAATAATTAATTATTCACAAATAATATTACAGAATCACATTTATGACAACCAGGCCGTTCCCAGGAAAGAGGGGGCTTTCCAATAAGAATTTTTCCTTACTGGCGCGCAATTAAATGACCAAACCTCTCCTTAGACAGAACTTTCTAGACATTGTCAATAATGTTATCTAATAATATTATTCAAATAATATGAATTATTGATCTGATAATAGAAAATACTGTGCAACAACAATTATTGAACAACAATAATACAAAATTTCAACGTAGCAATTATTGAATCAATAAAATAAAATATTGAACAGTAATTACTGTAACAATTATTGAGTAGTGCCTTCTTACGTAAGAATCAATAATTTCAAAAATACTATGCAATACCGTGTGCTACTGTGCAATAACGCGTATTACTGTATTTTAACCACCGGGTATTCCAACAGTATTACCGGTAACAACTACGTCGTTATTTGTAAAAACTCAAATTTGTCGTTTTCTTCACCCGACAGTTATTCGTTATGAGGCCCACAAATATCTGCGCCGTCGTACGAATATTTCTCGACAGAAAGAATATTCCACGACCAAACGAATATTCCCCGACAACAATGAATATTTTATAACCACTTGCGTAGTTTGAAAAAATTTTATATATCACCATTAACTTTAAATTTTTGGCAATTTAACCATTTACTAAATAGAAAAATTGAATACTTTTATTTCATAAAATTTGGGGTCTTACATACTTAGCGGCGTAAAACGCACAGACAGGATATTCTGACAGAATAATAAAGAATGAAATAACAGAAGAATTTCACATGTATAGGGTAGCCCGTGTATATAGGTTATTCCAACAGAATAATAAATAATGGAATAACAGAAGTTCTCTTCATGAATACAAAAGAAATAATACCCCTTACGAGTACAACAAATAATATCCCCTACCTTATAAGAAACTGGATATTGGAGTAGTGAAGTAGGAGAACACTTTTCTTCTTTCTCTCTCTAGAGTTTCAGTGAATTCGTAAGAAATAATGAAGGAATGAGCTTCTATTTATAGGAAAATGGACTGAATAGTAACTAATTCATGAATGGTCCAGATTGATTTACTTTTAAACGGACGGTCCATATTGGTTTACTATTAAAACTTAAAGCAACGGTTCATACTGATTTACTATTAAAACTTTAAACTAGCGATCTATATTGATTCACTATTATAACTTTCCACCAGCGGTCTATATTGATTTACTATTATATCTTCAACCAACGGTCTGAAAAATTAGCACATCTCCTCATAGAATAATATTGTACCAAAAAATGATTTGGACCGAAAAGAAATATATTTTACGGGTGATCAATAGTATCCCGTGAATAGTAACTCGTGAATAGAAACTCGTGAATAGTAACTCATGAATAGTAACTCATGAATAGTAACTCGTGAATAGTACTCCGACACGAAAAATATCCCGAATACCCGATTGAACAATACTGAGTGACTTCTCACATAAGCATCAATAATAAATACCGTGCACTACTATGCAACCACTCGTATTACTGTATTTTTAACACCGGGTGTTTCAAAAGTTAACGGTAAAACTTCCGCCATTATTTTCATAAAGTATTTTTGTCGTTTTCTCAAGTCGACAATCGAATATTATACTACCCACAACTATAACATTATATCAAATCCACACCATAATATTCAAAAAATTATTTCGAGAAAATTAAATCTTTATTCATAAAATCTGGGGTCTCACAACACTTGTCATGGGTGTTGGTTTGAAAAGATTCTATCCAAGATATTTGTGACAACCCAAGAATTTAGAAAATTTTTAAAATTTTAATTAATTGATTTAAGGTTCAATATTAGAACCTAGACATAAAATAAGTGTATGCGTTTGATATTTTTGAGAAAGAATTTTGAGGATTTCAAAATTCTGTTAAGGATTTAAGTGAATATGTTCTGTGTATATGGTTGTATATGTGTACAATATGTGGTTAAGGGTCAAGGGTTGACCAGATAAACGATATCTGTAACAAACCCTATGTATATATTAAGAACGTCAACGTTCGGTTAGAAAATTCTTACAATTTATAAGAAACTCTAATTTCAGTTCCGAAAATTTAAAACCCTAATTCGGATATTAAAATTCTAATTTGAGAATTTAAATGCTATGTATAAGATATATGTATTTTAATTTCAAACTTAATTAGGGATAACCCTAATGAGTAATTAAATTTTTAATAATTTAGAAACCCTAATTGACTATTTGGGAAACCCTAATTTTAGGGTTTAAAATCCTAATCGTTCCGTTTGAAACCCTAATAGACCAAATTGCTAATTTAGTAATTTTAATTAGGAAATAATAATCCTAATTATCAAGATTATTGATTTTATTGGGAAATTAGAATATAATTAGAAAATTCTAATTATAATTTAGAGATATTAATTGTTATATTTTGAAAACCTAAATTGAAAAAATTAAAAAAAAATTTGATTTTGAGAACCTAAGGGTTAAACCCTAAGGGTTAGGGTAAATGACAAGTATGCCATTAATTTTAAAAGCCAAATGTCCAAAATAACCTTTTTCTTAGTTGTTAAGTAATTAGATTTGCAAGATCTTGTGAGTCATCAAGCCTAATGTGTAGCCATGTGCCATGAAATAATTACAAGATCAGATTTGGGCCAGCTAGCAACTTCTTGGTTCATTGAATCCAAAGATTAAACCTAAAACTAAAGAAAAGTAAGTTACTTTACTCTTTATATTATCCAAGACATCCTCTCTCTACAATTTTCGAAATCTAGAGTGAGAGAGAGTGAGAAACTAAACTAAGATCAGTTCATAGCAAGCCCATAACAGAATCATGAAGTCAGAATCAAGATCAAGGCTCAAAAAGGTATAAAAACCCTAAATCTTAGAAATCTTATGATCTGAGGTTATATGTTGTAATTGGTTGGATAGATATGTGTAATAAGGTGTCATTTAGTGATCTGGGTTGCTAGGACCCAGATCCATAGCATCAAAGTGCTCAAAATTAAAGATTTATCAAATCTGAAAAAGTTAGAAAAAAGTTGTCTGACAGCCATATGTCAGACATCTTAGATCTGTGTGTGTTTGATGTTTGGTGTATTTTATATTATAGACATGTTCTTTATAGTAAGGGCTTTAATATGGAACTTGAAGCAAGCCCATATCCTGAGTAGATTGCAAGATATGACCGGTCAAAAGGGGTTGACCAAGCACGAAACAACTTTCTGGGCAGCCCAGAAAATTTCAAGAATTTTTGACAAGATATTTGAGGCCCCTGATCTTACTGATTTTTGATATTTAGGCCATATTGTTGTAATAGTACTGTAGCCTGACATGTTTACTATCGATTCATGCTCTTAAAATACTTAGATCTATACTAGAATCAAAGTTATGAGAGGTCAAACCACCGTTGACCACCAGCCTGGAACGAAATCAAGAAAACCCAGAAATCGTGAAGAACAGTCGTCCTGACAAGGTTTGACCAGCCAGTATTTGTTATTTTTGATGTTGTTGTGATGATCTGATGGTATATACTTGTAGTCTGACATATCTACTACATATTGGAACCTTAACATCACATGAAACATGACTAGAACATTACATTAATGGAGTGACAAGAAGGCTACTCGGACTGCCTGGGTTCCTGAAGAATCCAGGTAACGTCTGACAAGGTTTTAGTTTGCCCAGATCTTGCTGTTTTGTGGTGGATTGGCTAGGATCTTTGTTGATAGTTATAGTATTACACTTATACTATAATTATAACACTTAACCCAGTCCATAAACCCTTTTATCAACGATCTAGTATTGGTCAAAGTGGGCACCTTGATGTCTGACATTGAATTCTGGGTTTCCTCAAGAACAGCTGAAGAACACTTTCAGGGACGGTTGTGTCACTAAATCCACCTTTAGCGACACTTAAATTCAGAAATTTATTTATTTTAATTAATAAATAGATAAAAATGGATATTAATTACTAAAAATGCATAATAAAGTATGAAATTAAAGTCTGAAAATTAGTTTTTAATTATTTTGAGTATATTTCATAAATATTTAATATTTTTGGAATATAAAAAGGTATTTATTTATTTAATTATAATATTAAATAAATTATTTAAAAATGATTTTTATACTTTAAAAATCATGAAAAATTATATTATGGTATAAAAAAATATTTTAAGTTATTTTTAATAACTTTTGATATTTTGTGATGAAATTCATTAATAAATTAATATTAATGGTAATTAGTTTATTTAATAAATATGTTAAATAAATTATGAAAAAATGGAATTAATGATTTAAAAATCATATAAAAATAATTTAAGTGTTATAAAAATATTTTAAGTTATAAAATATAACTTTTGATATTTTGTCATGAAAATATTAATATTTTAATATTAAAAGCAATTATCGAATAATAGATTTAAGTGTTTAAAAATCATATAAATATGATTTTAAGGTATTAAAAATACTTTAATATATTATAATTATATTATAATATTGTGTTATGATTTCCATTAATATTTAGTATTAAATAAATATTAATGATAAATGAATATTGTGGTATTTGTATTAGATACATACGATATAAGTGATTGAAAATTATGATAAATGATATTAGTTATCTAAAAATTATTTCGAGCTTATGAAAATTATTTAGACTGATAATATAATTTTCTAAGATAATTATTAACTGTTAAGACATACTTTAATTGAACTTAAACTCGAGTAAAGGTCCGACTAGACCGTCGACATGTCAGAATTGTGTCGGGTTCAAGTCAGACTGAAATAGTTTGACCTGATACTGAGTTTTATGTGTGTTATAGGCTGATAGGGTTATGTGCTATGTGTTCAGGTTATTCTATGTGTATATATATATATATATATATATATATATATATATATATATATATATATGTATATATATATAATAGTATTATATTGTGATGATATTATTCTAATTTATATTTCGATATTATTTATATATTAGGTCTTCAGATAAATAGTTATAAATTGCGTAGCAGTAATCAACCAGACATGCAAGTTTTACTTAACTCTACTAAGAGTTGTTTCATTCATATATGCTTATGGATAATCATTACTGATTGCCATTGTAGAATTGTACTTTGTACATATTGTATGCATAAGTCAAGTATGAAAGGCTGATCACCTTCATTACCAGTTGGTCCAAATATATTTGTTCATGTTTAATACTTGTTCAGTCAAAAGTTTGTTCCTGCTAGTTCACAATTATATTGTTGAATTATAGCCAGCTTACTATTCAGATTCTTTCAATCATGATATGTTGTTAAATTATTGAACTTAAACTTGCTGGGCAACTTTCATACTCACTCTTGCTATATCATGATTAACATTGCAGATTAAGAAGCATACGTCGGATACAAGAAAGGATAAAGCCAAGTTCAGCTTGGAAAAAGTTTTATTTGATGTACCGCTTAATTGTAATAGTATAGTATAATAATAACATTATATGTTAGATAGGTTATGAATTGTGTATGTGAAGGTTACTCGACCTTGGGATTAGTGTGTAAATATACTATATAAACAATTTATGTTTATATCTTCCACAATAGTGATAGAATGATTGTACCGAATCCGTGGTGATTTGGGACCCGGATTTGGGGGTTTCACAGTTGGTATCAGAGCTGTTGGTTATAAACCTAGGGCAGGAATACCTTAGACTAATAACCGCAGTGATTAGGATAAGTACTAACTCAAATAGAGTTAGTGTGTCGGTAAGGTTCAAAGACGAATCTCGGCGGGGTATAATTTACAGAGTTCCCTAACTCTGATAATAAAGTTGAACAGTAGTGGTGAATAGATAAAGTCTAAAAGACTAATAGTACAGTGATATGAGATCATAAAACAAAACGATCAAGATATAGAAATGAATCGTAATATATACGATGAGATCACCCCGTGATCTGATATGGATCAAGCAAATGATTGACAAGTTTACGGCAAGAATGTTCTGTGACAGTTGTACTATGAATTGGTACAGATTCAGGAAAGGATTATGAATACGGATTAAATGAAATTCGAATTGAGAATGTAGTTAGTATTAGGTGGGGATTCAATTGAGGACTCATGACAGCAGCTAGGTCGTATGATTCTTCGTATGGGAGTTGAATTGTACTTGGTGTAAAAATCACTTAGTTTCTGGCACTGATAATCATTGAAATGTCTATGTCGCGCTATTTGCTATATGCGTGTTGAGAAGGTGATTCTTTTCTCATGTGTATAACAGATAGATAGGTTATAGGTAGAGAATATAAGGTTAAGTATGAATTCTTAAAACTCATACTTATGGTACGTTCGTGACTCATAATTATATGAAATGTTTATGAACTCCTCAGCGAATGGACGCCAAAGGTCTGTCTAGGACAAGTTCTTAAACTCATATGATTGTGGTAAGTTCCTGAACTCGTAAGTGTGGTAAGTTTGATGAACTGGATATAGTTTTGTGTGAATGGAGTATTAAGGATAATAGGAATAGATAGACTATTTAAGCAAATGATTATTAGTGGAGACATAGATTTTCCAAAACTTCTAGCTATGCTAGACTTCGAAATTTTGACAACAAGCTAAATACGCACTATGTGTTTTTTTAAAAAAAAAATGTAAACTCGTAATCATTTTTGAAACGGTTTAAAGTATAGTCTATACTACTTGTTTCAGCTAGACGAAGATGATTTGAAATATCAAAATTTATTTTATTTATCACTCATGTACCATGTAACCTGGTACAGAGATGATAAAAAGGTGATAGAGTTATAAATACAGGAATACTTAGTGTGAATTCGATCTAAAAATCATTATTCCACTATTGTATGATGTGTTATGACAAAGTCATATAATGACGGCATCCTTAAACGGACTATTAATACAGTACGACATCATGACGTCATTCTCAAAAATATTTTTAAAAATTATAATTTGCCAACGGGGTTTGGCTACACCTAAATAATTCGATTGAATTGAATTATTGATATGAGTCTATGCTATTCTATTCAGCTAGACTAATGTTATGAAAACTCTAAGTGTTCATTGAAAGAAATTTCCCGAACCAAATTGTTTTGGTGCGAAATCCAATAAGACTGAGGTAGAATTTTGTGCCTATGGCAGTGACGAGAAACAGATTCGACCAACAGTACTTATTAAGTACAGGGCATACTGGATTAATTACCCACTATGTCTGTAAGTTATGACGGTTTGCGAACCATATAACCTTTGCAAAAATGATAGACTCTGTATAATGTCCTCAGCACAATTTTAAAATATTACTCTTGTGAGTGGTGTATTGGGTAGCATGTGATCATGATGTGTACGATTGGTGTAAGCTGTATGGTATACGGTGTAAGGTAAATTTCGGGGACAAAATTTTTAGAAGAAGGGGTGAATGTCACAACCCGAGAATTTAGAAAATTTTAATTAATTGATTTAAGGTTCAATATTAGAACCTAGACATAAAATAAGTGTATGCGTTTGATATTTTTGAGAAAGAATTTTGTGGATTTCAAAATTTTGTTAAGGATTTAAGTGAATATGTTCTGTGTATATGGTTGTATATGTGTACAATATGTGGTTAAGGGTCAAGAGTTGACCAGATAAATGATATCTGTAACAAACCCTAGGTATATATTAAGAACATCAAAGTTCAGTTAGAAAATTCTTACGATTTATAAGAAACCCTAATTTCAGTTTCAGGAATTTAAAACCCTAATTCGGATATTAAAATTCTAATTTGGGAATTTAAATGCTATGTATAAGATATATGTATTTTAATTTCAAACTTAATTAGGGATAACCTTAATGAGTAATTAGATTTTTAATAATTTAGAAACCCTAATTGACTATTTGGGAAACCTTAATTTTAAGGTTTAAAATCCTAATCGTTTCGTTTGAAACCCTAATGGACCAAATTGCTAATTTAGCAATTTTAATTAGGAAATATTAATCCTAATTATCAAGATTATTGATTTTATTGAGAAATTAGAATATAATTAGAAAATTCTAATTATAATTTAGAGATATTAATTTTTCTATTTTGAAAACCTAAATTGAAAAAATTAAAAAAAAATTGATTTTGAGAACCTTAGGTTTTAACCCTAAGAGTTAAACCCTAAACCCTAAGGGTTGGGGTAAATGACAAGTATGCCATTAATTTTAAAAGCCAAATGTCCAAAATAACATTTTTCTTAGTTGTTAAGTAATTAGATTTGCAAGATCTTGTGAGTCATCAAGCCTAATGTGTAGCCATGTGCCATAAAATAATTACAAGATCAAATTTGGGCCAGCTAGCAACTTCTTGGTTCATTGAATCCAAAGATTAAACCTAAATCTAAAGAAAAGTAAGTTACTTTACTCTTCATATTATCCAAGACATCCTCTCTCTATAATTTTCGAAATCTAGAGTGAGAGAGAGTGAGAAACTAAACTAAGATCAGTTCATAGCAAGCCCATAACAGAATCATGAAGTCAGAATCAAGATCAAGGCTCAAAACGCTATAAAAACCCTAAATCTTAAAAATCTTATGATCGGAGGTTATATGTTGTAATTGGTTGGATAGATATGTGTAATAAGGTGTCATTTAGTGATCTGGGTTGCTAGGACCCAGATCTATAGCATCAAAGTGCTCGAAATTAAAGATTTATCAAATCTGGAAAAGTTAGAAAAAAGTTGTCTGACAGCCATATGTTAGACATCTTAGATCTGTGTGTGTTTGATGTTTGGTGTATTTTATGTTATAGACTTGTTCTTTGTAGTAAGGGCTTTAATATGGAACTTGAAGCAAGCCCATATCTTGAGTAGATTGCAAGATATGACCGGTCAAAAGGTGTTGACCAAGCACAAAAAAACTTTCTGGGCAGCCCAAAAAATTTCCAGAATTTAAGGCAAGATATTTGAGGCCTCTGATCTTACTGATTTTTGATGTTTAGGCCATATTGTTGTAATAGTACTGTAGCCTGACATGTTTACTATCGATTCATGCTCTTAAAATACTTAGATCTATACTAGAATCAAAGTTATGAGAGGTTAAACCACCGGTTACCACCAACCTTGAACGAAATCTGGAAAACCCAGAAATCGTGAAGAACAGGCGTCCTGACAAGGTTTGACCAGCCAATATTTGTTATTTTTGATGTTGTTGTGATGATCTGATGGTATATACTTGTAGTCTGACATATCTACTACATATTGGAACCTTAACATCACATGAAACATGACTGGAACATTACATTAATGGAGTGACAAGAAGGCTACTCGGACTGCCTGGGTTCCTGAAGAACCCAGGCAACGTCTGACAAGGTTTTAGTTTGCCCAGATCTTGCTGTTTTTGTGGTGGATTGGCTAGGATCTTTGTTGATAGTTATAGTATTACACTTATACTATAATTATAACACTTAACCCAGTCCATAAACCCTTTTATCAACGATCTAGCACTGGTCAAAGTGGGCACCTTGGTGTCAAACATTGAATTCTGGGTTTCCTCAAGAACAGCTGAAGAACACTTTCTGCGACAGTTGTGTCACTAAATCCACCTTTAGCGACACTTAGATTCGAAAATTTATTAATTTTAATTAATAAATAGATAAAAATGGATATTAATTATTAAAAATACATAATAAAGTATGAAAAATTATTTTAAAGGCCGAAAATTAGTTTTTAATTATTTTGAGTATATTTCATAAATATTTAATATTTTTAGAATATAAAAAGGTATTTATTTATTTAATTATAATATTAAATAAATTATTTGAAAATGATTTTTATACTTTAAAAATTATGAAAAATTATATTATGGTATAAGAAAATATTTTAAGTTATTTTTAATAACTTCTGATACTTTGTGATGAAATTCATTAATAAATTAATATTAATGGTATTTAGTTTATTTAATAAATATGTTAAATAAATTATGGAAAAATGGAATTAATAATTTAAAAATTATATAAAAATAATTTAAGTGTTATAAAAATATTTTAAGTTATAAAATATAACTTTTTGATATTTTGTAATGAAAATATTAATATTTTAATATTAAAAGTAATTCTCAAATAATGGATTTAAGTGTTTAAAAATCATATAAATATGATTTTAAGATATTAAAAATACTTTAATATATTATAATTATATTATAATATTGTGTTATGATTTCTATTAATATTTAGTATTAAATAAATATTAATGATAAAGGAATATTGTGGTATTTGTATTAGATAAATACTATATAAGTGATTGAAAATTATGATAAATGATATTAATTATTTCTGAAAATTATTTCGAGCTTATGAAAATTATTTAGACTGATAATATGAGTTTTTAAGATAATTGTTAACTGTTAAAACAGAGTTTAATTAAACTTAAACTCGAGTAAAGGTCCGATTAGACCGTCGGGATGTCAGAATTGTGTCGGGTTCAAGTCAGACTGAAATAGTTTGACCTGATACCGAGTTTTATGTGTGTTATAGGCTGATAGGGTTATGTGCTATGTGTTCAGGTTATTCTATGTGTATATATATATTAGTATTATATTGTGATGATATTATTCTAATTTATATTTCGATATTATTTATATATTAGGTCTTCAGATAAAGCGTTATAAATTGCGTAGCAGTAATCAACCAGACATGCAAGTTTTACTTAATTCTAGTAAGAGTTATTTCATTCAGATATGCTTATGGATAATCATTGCTGATTGCCATTGTTGAATCGTACTCTGTACATATTGCATGTATAAGTCAGGTATGAAAGGCTGATCACCTTCATTACCAGTTGGTCCAGATATATTTGTTCATGTTTAATACTTGTTCAGTCAAAAGTTTGTTCCTGCTAGTTCACAATTATATTGTTGAATTATAGCTAGTTTATTATTCAAATTATTTCAATCATGATATGTCGTTAAATTATTGAACTTAAACTTGTTGGGCAACTTTCATGCTCACCCTTGCTATATCATTATTAACATTGCAGATTAAGAAGCATACATCGGATACAGGAAAAGATAAAGCCAAGTTCAGCTTGGAAAAAGTTTTATTTGATGTACTGCTTAATTGTAATAGTATAGTATGATAATAACATTATATATTAGATAAGTTATGAATTGTGTATGTGAAGGTTACTCGACCTTGGGATTAGTGTGTAAATATACTGTTAAATAATTTATGTTTATATCTTCCGCAATAGTGATAGAATGATTGTACCGGATCCACGGTGGTTTGGGACCCAGATTTGGGGGTTTCACAATATTGGACAAGCTTAACAAAAATTTCAAATTCTCCCTATTATGCCCCTTAGTGGCCGGTCATACACCCCCATTTCTCCTATTATAGATTTTTTTTATTGTGTTATATACTTACTATAATTATTAAATGTCCTTTCTTTCATGGACCAAAGGTTGGGCCTCTTTAATTAATGTTTGGGCTAACAATTAATTAGTTTGGGCTATTAGTAGTCAAGTTTAGTTTTATATTACTTGGGCTACTATTTATTAATTCCACATGTTGGGCTAAGTTAATTCATTTAACTAATGCCATTAAGGTACAACTTCCAACAAAATTAGTGGGCTTGATTATTCATCCAATTGGGCTAGCCCACTAGTAACACTTACTACTTAGACTATTACACATACCCATAAATCAAGAATACCACTTTACTTTCATAACCCAATTAGACTTTCCACCTACAAGTAAATTGAATATTCAATTAGGGTTCATCATCTTAATTAATTCCCTTGATTATTAACATTCTTAGGCTAGTCCACTACTTTAATTATTCCATAAGAAGGACTTCCAATAAAATTCTCATAACACACTAGTTATTTAATTAGACACTCAATCACAATATGCCACAAAGGTTTTTTAATATCATTCATAATTGATATATCTATTTATAAAGTGACTTGAAAATTCATGGTTATTACAGCTTCGCTACTAAGTTCATCAAAACTTGGGTTTAAGGCAACTTAGTAGCACAACAACAACAATCTCAACCACACTCATTGCAGAGCTGCCAAACATGCTAGGTTTGAAGAGTACTTAGTGTACTAACATTCCAAGTCTGCTGGGCTTGAAGAGTTCTTTGTGAACTAGCTTTCCAAGACTGTTGATCTGAAAGGAATCTTACTTGTTCGAAGATTGTATCAACATCCTTAGTGGATTTCCTACTCGTGGAGTAGAAGAGTGGACTAGGAGTCTTGAGTGCTCTGAACCACTTAAAACACTATGTCATTTGATTTCAGTCTCTTTAACTGTTATATCTGCTATAACAGCTGTTTGGTTTATAACCTTGATTTTATCTAAGGGGGATAACTAAATCATATATTCCGCTGTGCTTAATTAATCATTTAATTAACAAAATTGCTAAGTTACTCTTTGAAAAGAAAATTATAAAATATCCATTTAACCCCCATTGTAAATAACTTTTGTGCCTCCGAGAACTAAAATAGTTTATTCTGTGTATTATTCTAGCTTATTCGAAGTAGTTCACAACTATTTTTCAATTGTTGAATGAAATCATATGATTCTTGATTTTGTTGTTGAAATACTTTACTTGCTAGGCAATTTAATGCTCATCCTTGCTTAAACTATATGATTTCAACTAAGGACAAAAGTATTGAAAAATTCATTAAGGATAGTAGAAGGAAAACGAAGAAGGATAGAAGATATTGATAGATTACAATTACTATGTAATGTGAATTATTATGATGTACGAACATATAATGGTTGTAGAAACTGGGATTGAGCGGGTATGATCTAATAATATAGAGATTATATTCGTATCATTAAGCTTTTATGGTTAGATTTATGTGGATGTTGTAACACTGTATAACACCATATTCGGGTTTGAAGATATTGCTGGGTTTGTATATAGCGCGAACATGCAATCAAATTACACAAAAGGTGCGAAAGCGCGATAAAATATGAATTTAAAATTTTCATACAAACCTATCACCATGGTCATACTTTGTGCATAATTATCAATCAATAGAAAATAGATGGAGAATAGAATCATACCCTTGAAGATCCGAGCTTCCTCATGTACAAGTTTAACTCTTATTCCTTTATGCTTTCCTTGAATACGCATGTTTGGTTCCTTCCTTTGATCAACATTAGCCACCCAAGCATTTGGCCTCTAGAGGTGATCCACCAAGGAAGAACAAGAATCAAGAAGAAGGGTGTATTGGCTCAAACCCTAGTTTTCTATCTCTATAGAAAAAGGGTGTACTCTAAAACAATTGGAATCACGTATCTCTCACACTGATATTTGATATAAGACTCCTCTTATAAAGATATAAGTTAACCCTTTAAATCTAATTAGAAATTAGGGTATTATTTAATTAAATTCCTTTAATTAATTAAGCTCCCGAATCTTATTAGGGATAATTAATTAAACTCTTTTAATTAACTAGCCTCCTAATGTTATTAGAAATAAATGAGAGTACTTATATTAAATTAATTCTCAAACTCCTTTAGAAATTAAAATAATAATAATTGTAATAATATTAATAAGACTCCTCTTATTAATTAATATTTAATATTTCCAAAATATTAAATAATAAATATTAAGCTATTTAATTTATTCTATCACCATAGATTAAATTAAATACACTTAACATATTATTATGATTATGCCATTAACTTCTTAAATAAATATTATTCCTTTTATGGTATGACCCTTTAGGTTCTCCATATTAAACCAGTTGTGAATAAATTAATTAGAATAATTCTAATCTTATTTAAATAAATAAATTAAACTATTAATTTATTTAAATAAATAATATTTATTCTACAATAGGAATAAGTCTTCCTAGCGTTTAACGACTTTCTAGATAATATAGATTTCAACATTAATCATAAAAGAACCTTTGAGTAAATTGTTACCATACAATTCAATTCTTTCACCTTACAATGTCCCAATTAAATATAAGATATGGAATTACTGTAAAGTCTTATTTTTTTTTTTTTCGATTCTTAAATGCACAACACCAAATAATACAAATTAGAAACTCATTTCTAATTTTATTCTGCCTTGGCCAAGGACTACTGGGTTGTCATTTATCGAATCACATAGAACATTTCTCTTCTTTTACTAGAAGCGGTAGATTCTTTATTGATCATACATTATCTTCATGTACAGCTTATTATACCCAAGTATATCATTTGCTATACCCTAAGGGTCTTAAAGAATAACTCAAAGTATAATTCATTATACACAAGATACTATGGTGCTCTCAAGTCTAAAGATCACTTGTACTACTATCACTTCCGGAATTCCTATTGACAGGCGAGTAAAACTCCATTAGGTATTCCTTAGCGAGCCACGTTTAGTGAACTTATTATCTAATAAACACCTACATACTTGCTTTAGTGTCTCCACACAAATGATCATGAGATCAATCATCTTCATCCAATGAGCAAACAACGTATGTACCAATCTATCTGAATTCACTAATTCTCTTTTTAGTAATCCATCGATTAGGAACATTTTAGTTTTTAAGCTATCTAAGAATATTATATCTCATTAGCATGATTTCATCATGATTCTAAAAGCATTGCTTAAAACTATGGGTTTATCACATATTATTTAAAGCAGCATCATGTAGATAAATTAAAGCCTTAGTAAATGAATACTTTTATTAATAAACGAATAAGATTGTTTTAAAGTATATGCTTTATCATCAAGATGGTTAGCTTTTGTGCATACTACTTTCAATCTCTCACTTTTAAAGCCAATCATCATGGTATCTCATACCCTTATCCTATAAGTGACGATCATCCTGCTGTTGGATAAGCTTCAATATATGAATATGTAATGTTATTCTTGAGAGTCCACTATCTCTATATTGACTTCCCATCTTTCAATGATTTCTCTAATCAAATGAAAGTGCCGCAACACATGTTTAGATCCAAGATGAGATTTAGGAACTACGCCTAGTTCTATAATGAACTTTTCATCCAAATAATCAACTTGCAGCTTCATTTACAGCTATATACTTTGTCTTTATCACTAAACCAATAACTCTTTGCTGTTTAGAACCTTTCCAATTCACTGCACCACCGTTCAAGGTAACACCTTACCCTAAAGTGGATTTACTGTCGTCTTGGTCAGTTTGAAAAACTTGAGTCTGTTAAGCCCTCTAGTTTTAATTTAGACCCACCATAAATTTGATCACATCCTTAGTGTCGGTTAAGTACTTTAAGATGTTTTTCATTGTCTTACAGTGATTTTCTCCAGAATATGACTGATCAACATCAAGTCTCGTATATTTCATTGCATACATGATAAATACTCATGTGATCTCTCTTTTATTAGTCTATGGGAATTATTAAGAGAGATACACTTCAGGGCTCATCAACATAAGACATCTATTGGGGTTTGCTATGCTAAACGACTTTAGCATCAAATAAATATATGTTCCTTGGGTTAAGCCGAGTATCCTTTTAAATATATCTATATAGATTTGTATCCCTAATTAAGATATTCTTTCAAATCATTCATGGAAGAATATTTAGACAACTTTATCTTTACTGATTATAGTATTGGTATGTTATTCCTTATCCGTAGTATATCAACATATAATACTAGAAATGTCACGACGCTCCCACTGACCCTTTTTTACACACTAGGTTCATTCTTATTTTTGATAAAATCAAACTCTTTTGATTGTCTCATCAAAATGAATGTTCTATTTTTGAGAAGCTTGCTTCAATACATTTCTCTGAGTGTCTACAACTCTTAGCTCACCGTATGTAACTGGAACATCATCTTCTATGATGCATACCACATCATCATCATCTATGATGAAACCATACCTCTCAGGTATCTTCGGTACTATTCCAGATTTATGATTTGGTTGTGGTACAATAGGTCTATGTACATGTTCCTCTTATTTAACTTATAGTGTTTTGTGGTTCTTGAACTCTTCAAGATTCTATTATCCTCTCACTAGCCCCTTCAATGATAAACATATTTATCTTATAAGGCAGCGTGTTTTGCAACAAACACCTTTTGCTAAGTAGGATTATAGAACATATACCCTAAACTTACTTTAGGATGTCCCACAAATCGACACTTGTCAAATCTTGTCCCAAACTTATCCCTTTAAAACCTTTTCACATAAGTTGGACAACCCCTTATCTTAACATACTTAAGATTATGAACCCTCCCTGTCCATAACTCTTATAGAATCTTGGGGTCGGATTTGGAGGTTACCTTTTTTCGTAGTTATGCAGCTAATTCTAAGGCATGACCCCAGAAGGATACTGGAATGTTGGTAAAATCATTATGGACAACATCATGTCTAACAAGGTACGATTTTTTCTTTCAGATACATCAATCAATTTTTGTGTATCAGTAGGCATTCATTGTGAGAAAACCATTTGAGATGATCTAGAAACTTATTACACAAGTATTCCTTCCTCAATCCAATCGAAGAATTATAATACTTTCCAATTAGTTTCACTTTTGAATTCTTTGAACCTTTCAAATAATTCACACTTGTATTTCATCAAATACAAATATTCAACTCTTTGAATGATCATCTCTTTTTCTTATACTAGTTTGTTTAATTTATAAAATAATATTTCACGTAAGTCAAGTATACAAAATTCATTAAGCAATATTTCAGTTCTATACAAAACATTATTATTATAAATATAACAAGAATTGTTTTGAAATATAATACCAAAAATATTGTTGTCCAACAACAAAATGGAAATAATGTTTTAACGATAACTGAAATACAATAATAACTTATTGACTTAATAGACTTGCCCGTAAGAAGTGCTAAACGATAAGTTCCTATGGCTAATGCATCAACATTTGCTTCATTTCCACACATAGGATTACTTATCTTTTTTTAGCTTTCTACTTCTACTTGGTTACTTCATAAATCTATATTTATGAGAATCAGAGCAGGTATCCAATACCCAAGTAGAACCTTGACTTAAAGAAAGATTTATTTTAATCATGAACAAAATTGTATTTGTTACCAAAACTTCACTAAACTTCTTCTGGTTAGCTCTGTAAGATGCTTCTTGTAGTTTCTTTTCCAGTGTCCATGCTTATTGTAGTGGAAGCAAACTCCTTTGCTATCCGTATTAGCTTTGTTCTTATAATCCTTTATTTTTGTCTTTCTATTTACCTTCTTAGAATATTTCTTCTTTTAAGAAGATCTTTTGGCACCTACCAGTAAGACTTAGTCTTTCTTGATTGTAAAGTAACTCTCAGCATTTTTCAACATGTTAAGCAAATCAGCGAGGCTGATATCTAGCTTGTTCATATGAAAAATTCACAATAATTGTGAGAAGGAGTCCGAGAGTGGGTGCAAGATCAAATCTTGACTCAACTCTCCATCCATGAAAAAACCTGTTGTCCTAATTGTTCAATCAAATTGATCATGTTAAGGAGTTTTATCTGTACTATAGTGTCATCAGTCATTCTAGATCGGAAGAGTTCGTTAGATATTTGATATCTATCAGTCTTACTTTCCTCACCATCAACTACTTGATGTGCAGGAGTATAGTAGGAGTATCCATAGTTTTATGCTTATGCTGACGCTGAAGCTCGTTACTCATGGATGCGAGTGTGATTCATTGAGCCAACTGTGCATTATCTTGCCTCTTTCTAAAAGTAGCAATCTCTTCCTCAGAGGCATTATCTACAACCATTGCAGAGATAGGCATATTAAGGATATAAGACAGCTTTTCAGCCGTGAGAACTATTCTCAAATTCCTTTAACCAATCCGTTTATTTTAGTCCGATTAATTTAGCATCTAATATGCTACGTAGTGATAGTAATTTAGACATTATAAAATTCTGTAAGTGAATTTGTAATTTAATAACATTTTTAGCATACATTCTTTTATTAATTACCAAAATAAATTAAGTCTTGTTTTAAATTGGTATCTTCCACTATTTTCTTCAAACTATATTACCCTCACTTTTATAGTTCGGCAAAATCTAATTAAAGATTTGCTAGTAAGAATAAGGATCCCATTTTAAATGTATATATCCTTGTAGTGACACAACAAACTATATCTAAATAAATAGGTAGACAACTCTTGTCAATTACATCATTATGTAACTATTTTTATTTTGCCTCTTAGATTATTTCGATCAAGTGGTGACACATCCGAATAAAAATTATCTAAGTTAAGTTCAACCTAGCACTTCCATATATTCTAAAAAGAAAAAAATTTTCCTTGTGGTGACACAACAAAAAAATATTGTTCAATTTTATTTATAAACATCAAATGTGATAAATTAACATCTTAAATACTTAATACTTATCTTGTGGTGACACAACAAACTCATATTAAATATTTAATACTCTATTAATTTTATCATGCTAGAAGGCGACGTTCAATATTCCAAATATCTTTGAACGCTTAGGGCTTAATATAAAATATTTGAGGGATTTGTTATTAATTTGTCTCTAGAAATGGCCTAGGTTTGGGTGCCCCAGCGCTAGAAGCTTTTATAAATTTTTTTGCTCTGACGTCATTTGGTAAAATGGCCATAACTTCTTCGTCCAAACTCTAATTTCGATGATTCAAGATGTTCCGGAAAAAGGAGACGTAAATCTAAAACTTTCATTATTTGAGTTTTTCGAAAAAAGGGCTGGAACAATGTTTAAATTGGCACTGAAGTGGCTGCTATGTAAATGACAAGCCGAAAATGCGAATCTAGCAACCCCAAACGTCGATCCAAGTAATTTTTGTCCCAATTCCTACAAAATAATATAAAACATGCAAGAATAGACACAAAAACTTAAAAACTTCCAAAAGATTAAGCTTAAATGTACTCAATTAATGGGTATAACTCAAATACCCCCAAACTTAAACATTTGTTTGTCCTCAAGTAAAAACACAATAGAACTAAAAATAAACAAACTAACTCAACTACATGAAGGCATATGCATGATCTACTTCCTAATATACCTACGAATCTAACAATAAATCAGTATGATATATAGCAACAGGCCTCAAAGATACCAATGATACTCACACAATATATCCAATTAAGTCAAAGTCCATAACTCTAACCAGTTAGTTAATCCTAACTTGTCACCACCCATGTTGTGCG
The DNA here is from genome assembly GCA_016801055.1 of Panax notoginseng. Classification (NCBI taxonomy): domain Eukaryota; kingdom Viridiplantae; phylum Streptophyta; class Magnoliopsida; order Apiales; family Araliaceae; genus Panax; species Panax notoginseng. Next base: position 194,360,412 of record CM029016.1, read on the forward strand.
TCTGTGCTTGTTAACCATTCTAACCAACCACAGATCAAGATAATCACATAACAAACTTCTTAGAAGGAAAATTTTAGTTCCAATTCAATTACTTTTGTGAACATGACAACTCCGGTTAAAACTAAACAATTACCAAGTCTAAGGATAAATACAAGATTTATTTATACTTTTATTCAACCACGAGGGAATTTTTGCTCTTTCTCGTGTTTTATTCAATTTTTATTTTTCTCATGGTTGTGCAATGTCTTATTCCCTTAGGCTTTTCAATGGTACCTTAACGAGCTTTCGACCAACGACTCCCAAGCTATTAAGGCCTTAGGGCGCTAGGTGTAGAGACATCCCCTCGGGCTTACTTACTCAAGTAACAAAAGCTACAAAACTAGACTAGCCACGGTGTTTATTCAATTTTTTTCTGGATTTTCTATTTTTTTCATCATTTTTCTTTTTTCCTTTTTTTTCTTTAATACATATACCCCATAGATTCCCCCAAACTCAAGCTTTTACGTCATTCCAACCTTTACTGCCAGTTCACTAATTTTCTTAAATTTTAACCAAGATTTTCCCTCAGAAACAAATTATGAAACCCTTGAACCAAGTGGATTAAAACAGTTAAACTTTAAGTGCTAACCGGTTACATAAGTTTCAGACAGGCTCAAATTATCATCATGATTAAAATTAGAACTCATCATCAATTATCAACAATGTTCAAGTTAACATGCAAAACCAATCTTATCATAGGCCGAGCTAAGACCACACCAACCGATCGCACAGATTCATGCAAAAAAAATGCAATTATACTACATGAACACATACTAATGCACCACATATATGCATATGCAATTAACTACCATATATTATATGCAAACTAAATGTAAAAACACAATGCTAACACGTAAAAAAAAACCACGAACTACCATGCAGATAACTAACTATATGCAATACGACACTAAAATGCGCCAAAAACTTGTTGATCGATTTCACAATCAATATATGCGTGCAAGTATACACGGTCAACAAGTAATAAAGTGAAAGTAGAGTATCGTTCCCACGAGAAATTATTTAATAAAAATTACCAAGTACTAGTTCTTATGTTACAAAGAGCTTTGCCGACGACATGACTACCAATTGGGTATGGTTTTGCAAAATTGCCCGGATTCTTGAACTTTGGTGAAGGAGGCACATGGGATACTAATGAAATCGACTCATCTTTGTTGAAGCTTACAATTAACTCTTTGTCGATCTCCTTTTCTTGGTCCCCGATTATTTCCTTTCTTTTAACATCTTGTGGCTCATCTAGTTGCAAATTTTGTTCAGGCTCTCCATCAGTCTCGGAATCCATGTCATAGGGCCAAGTGTAGTGAGGACAAATGTTTGATGCATTAAATAGTTGTTCAGCAAAATTTTGACTCAATATCTCTTGACTAATCATCCTCTCTTCACTTGAAGCTATGAACATGGACATAATTTTCTCCAAATTTAGATTTTCTTCTTGTTGTAGTGGAGGTGGACACGAGCACTCCGATGGGTATATTGAACTGGGAGCATAAAATTGATCTTGATGAGTATGGCTCCATGAAGAATATGGGTGATACCCCCAATCCTGATGATAGTTGTTGGGATAGACATAATTGTTGGGATAATCACCACCATACTGTACCGGCTCGAAACTGATGGAGCATTGATGACTCAAATGATTTCAAGTACAATAATCACAAGTAACCGCCACACTTTGATGACGTTGTGCTGCAAAAGCATCTAACCTCCTCGAAAGTGTCTCAATCTGTGATGATAATGTAGAAAGTGTCGTGAGTCCATCAATCTCCGCTCCCCTTGGCTGAGTCATTTTCGTATACGACCATTGATAATTAAAGTCCGCCATGGTACCTGAAAAGAAAGAAAAAAATAGAAAGAGAATTAAATAAAATAAAAAAATAAAAATAAGAAACGTTTAAATTAAAACTAATTTGATTAAAATTAATATTGGCAAAATTATTAAACTAATTCTCCAGCAACAGCGCCAAAAACTTGTTGTTCGATTTCACAATCAATATATGTGTGCAAGTATACACGGTCAACAAGTTATAAAGTGAAAGTAGAGTATCGTTCCCACGAGGAATTATTTAATAAAAATCACCAAGTACTAGTTCTTAACCAAACTAATTTTATTTAAACAATCGATTTAATGTTGTGAATTTAAATATATAATTAAACTACTACTACTACCACTAGTTGAAAATGGTTATGGAGATTTAAGATCACAACTTGACTTCTTGCTTCACTTATATTAAAACACTTCTTATTAATTACGCTCACTATTCTGGATTGTTAATCAGGAACTTATTAGTATTTATAACCACCTTCCGATGCATCACAAACATATTAATCCAAATCCACAGTTGATAGAATTGAATCAAACACCCTAATTAACTAATTCACTATATTCTTATGTGAATTACAATTAAAAAGGATTTAAAGTACATGTTCCCTATCAGATTACATGCGGTGTAAAGGCATATCCCTATCCTAACATAAATCATGAATTCCAACACCATGCAAAAAACACAATCACATACTATTCTGATCAGATCTAAATCTATACTTCATCTCCCAAATCTATATAGATTATCATGGTAATTGTTAGCTAGACAATTAAACAATTGTACGCAATCATAATAGAAAATCCATAGAATCGATCACAGTAATTAACAGAGAAGCATACTAAAATAAATTATGAAATAAGATCCGTTGCAATCTTAAACAAGAAATTTAGTTCATTGTTATTGAATTATAATCAAGAATCCACAATTGAATAAACATTAAAAGACAAAAACAGAAGTAGAGGAAAGAATGAAATCTATTGTCTGCAAATATGATGCTCCCCTCTTGCTCATACTCTTGATCTTCAATGATCCCCAAGTTGATTCAATCTCCAACAATCAAATATAAACTAGGGTTTATGTTCTAATCTAATAGAGTGTTTTATCTAATCTAATCTAATCAATCTAATCTCCTTATTATATGCCTCACGTCATGTATTTATAGGCTACAAGTCTAATTTCTCGCTTAGGAGGAAACCCAATCTAATTTGGAGTCAAAAAAGTATCAAAATTCACCCCAAAACGCGTCCCAGCTTGATCAGACCAGACCCCAGTGGCCCGGCGCTGCTCACGGTGCTGGAATTCTACCTCCTAGCGCCCCGACGCTGGAAATAGCCTAGGTTTGGGTGCCCCGACGCTGGAAGCTTTTCTAGAATTTTTTACTCTAACATCATTTGGTAAAATGGTCATAACATCTTCATCCGAACTCTGATTTTGATGATTCAAGATGTTCCAAAAAGAGGAGACGTAGATCTACAACTTTCAATCCTTTAGTTTCTCGAAATAAGGGTGGAGCAATGCTGAAATTGGCCCTGAAGTGGTTGCTATGTAAATGGCATGCCAAAAATGTGAATCTAGCAACCCCAAACGTCGATCCAAGTAACTTTTATCTCAATTCCTACAAAACAACATAAAACATGCATGAATAGATACAAACACTTAAAAAAATTCCAAAAAATTAAGCTCAAACGCACTCAATTAATGGGTATAAAATTCACTCATCAAATTTTCTGTCCAAACAAATTTTATAGATTTCCTTGTCAAATTCGTTAACTGAGTGGCAATCTTAAAAAAGTTATGAATAAATCATCTGTAGTAACCTGCCAAACCCAAAAAACTTCTCACCTTTGATGGAGTCCTTAGTTGTTCCCAATTTATTACAGCTTCTACCTTTGATGGATCCACTGAAATCCCATCTTTGTCAATCGTATGCCCAAGAAATTGCACACGTTCTAGCCAGAATTCACACTTAGAGAATTTCACGTGCAACTTTTCCCTTCTTAGCGTCTCCAACGTCAAACGTAAATGTTCCATGTGTTCCTCTTGAGATTTGGAGTGCAACAGAATATCAACAATGAATACCATCACAAACTTATCTAAGAATGGTTTAATCACACTGTTCATCAAATCCATGAATGGTGCAGGGGCATTGGTCAAACCAAAAGACATTACTAGAAACTCGTAATGTCCATACCGAGTTCTGAATGTCGTCTTCGGTACATCCTCATTTCTTACCTTTAATTGATGATATCCACTTCGCAAATCTATCTTCGAGAAGTACCTAGCTCCTTTTAATTGATCAAACAAGTCATCCATTCTTGGCAACGGATATTTATTCTTAATAGTGACTTTGTTTAATTCCGTATAATCAATACAAAGACGCATTGACCCATCTTTCTTCTTCACGAATAACACCGGCACTCCCCACGGTGACACACTCAGCCGAATGTATTTCTTATCTAGCAGTTCTTGTAATTGTACCATCAGTTCCTTCATCTCTACAAGAGCCATCCTGTACGGGGCCTTCGATATCGGAGTAGTTCCTGGCGCTAAATCGATAACGAACTCAATCTCTTTCTCAGGCGGAAGTCCTGGCAAATTCTCTGGAAATACGTCCGCAAAATCCCTAACAACCGGTATCTCCTCCAGTTTCACACCCTTCTTCTGAGTATCGACTATGTAAGCTAAGTACCCTTCATAGCCTTGACTCAATAACTTCTTGGCCTAGATAATCGTCAGAGATCTCGCTTGTCTAGGCGACTTGCTACCATAGAAGACTACCTTTAACGGAGTCATAAGGTTTACACTCTTCTTCGCTCCATAACTGAATAGCCAATCCATTCCCAATATAACATTAAACTCTCCAAGTTTTATCGGGATTAAATCTACTCTCATAATATTCCCTTAATATTCACCCTACAATTCTTGTATACGAACTTAACAGGAATCACCTCCCTATTCGTAATTTCTATGTTTAAAGGGAAATTCAACTCTTCACTAGGCAATCCTAACCTCTTAGCAAATTCATCAGATATAAACGAGCAAGTAGCACCCGAATTAAATAATACCTATGCATTTATATCATTGATTGGGATGATACCTGACACAACATCTTTTGATTACACAACATCCTGCACAGTCATATTGAAGGTTCTGGATGTGGGTCTGTTTGTCGACGTTGGTCCAGCAATAGCCATTGTACCACCATTGTCGCCTCCCTTGCTTCCAGTTGCCTCTCCAACTTTCTTCTTAGGGCACTCGTGAGCAAGATGATCCTTTGACCCGCATGTATAGCAAGCGTTCTTCTTTGGTTGATGGCAATTCGGAGCAATGTAACCCTCTTGGCCACAATTGAAGCACATTCGCTTACCCCTTAAGCACACGCCAGTGTGATTTTTCCCACATATAGCACACGCTTCAAACTTCATTTTCTGCTGGCTACTCTGTTGACTTCCAGCACCAATACTCACATTCCACTTCCTCTTCGGGTTATTGTTATTCCCACCACTACTACAACCATTCTTTCCTTCATTCTCACTCTTCTTCTTTCTTTGTTCCTGATTGTATTTCGTTACGGCATCGCTTCCACCTTCTGCGATAAGCGACTTCTCAAGCACCACAACAAACGTCTTCAACTGAAACATGGAGACTCTGTTGTATAACAAGGGCTTCAGTCCATGTTCAAATCTTCTTGCCTTGCGCTCATCTGTGTTAACTTGATATGACATAAACCTTACCAACTCATTGAACTTTGCTGCATATTTCGACACCGTCATCGCACCCTACTTCAATTCTAAAAACTGGACCTCCATCTGATTCTGTGAACTCTCTGGAAAATAGGTGTCGAAAAATATTTCCTTGAACCTATCCCAAGTCATCATTCCCTGACCTCCTTGGGTTTTGTTTGCCTGTCACCAATAGCTGGCTTCTGCTTTGAACATAAATGTTGCAAAAGCAGTCTTTTGGTCCTCACCAACTCTAGCAACATTGAAAACTTTCTCTATTTCCATGATCCAGGTTTGTGCCTCAACTAGATTCATGGACCTACGAAATTCTGGTGGTCCAACCGCCTTGAAATATTTAAAAGTCACATCTTGGTTCTGCAGTTGATTCTGCAGCGCTCCCGTCAATAATGTCACCAACTGTTGAATTGGGTTAGCATAGTGTTGTTGTTATTAGTAGACCCCTCAGGGGTTCTTTGTCGTGGTTGACGTCTTGGAGGCATTTTCTATTAAAAATACACTTATTAGATTATTACTCATTCTTTTAAGTATTTTCTACTTAACTTGCACATCATAAAAGATCACCATATAACACATAACATCTTGAATAAATATTAACTTTTATTCATTCATCATCTCTTAAAAAAAATAATGATAGCATCCCTGCTATCTACATCACTTTCCTAAACTACTAAAGTTTCAGGATAACATTATCATCATATCCTATTGGTTACATAATACTTGGGATTTACATCTTATTTATTATATCATTAATCTCAAAATAATTACATTCTTTACGATGACCTACTAAAATGTTGCATAGCCTTAAGATGTTCCTCTTCCATAATACGGAACATTGTTCTGCGATCTAACATATACCATGGCAGCATTTCAAACTGAGTTGGATAGTACATGACTCGGTCTTGAGCTCAGTTTATCACAGAGTTGAACACACCATTCATCTCCTCCATCTTGATCTTCTTTGCTTGTACCTCTCCCTCTGCACGCTGAGAAGCTTTCTCGTACGCATCTTCGACTCTTGCTCTCTTGGCAGATTCTTCTTTCAAGTTATCCTTCAGCTTCACAATCTCCTCCATCAGCTGCTCATTCTCCCACTCTGTGTGAATCAGCTTCCATTCAACATTACTCAGACGCTCGTCAAGATCCCGGATCTCATCGTCCTTTTGCGCCATCGAAGTTTGACGTTCAGCTAATAGCTCCTCCAACTCCTTGACTCTATCCTGAAGCTCAATATTGCAGTCGTATACTTCGTCATACATATGAGTTGTGATAGAGTTTGGTGGAAACTCTTCCTCCTCCTCATCCTCATCCTCATCCTCATCCTTATCCGTCTGCGGTAACTCAACGAGGTCTTCCTCTTCTATTTCTACCACATTCTCCTCATCAGGTATGCCCTCCTGCTCAACCACTGTGACCAACGGAGATGACTCCCTTGGCAGCAGTTATTCCTAGACCACCTGAATATCTCGAGGCTCCTTCTCCCTAGGCATCTGAGGTCCCTCCTCCCTAGCCTGACTAGATTCTCCCACATTAGCCATCCTGACAACAAAAATTTTAAGTTTTTAATTACTAATCGTCACTATTTGACACTCACGAGCACATATTTTGCAACCACATAAGCACATAAAGTGTTTTTTTATTTCTTTCATAAAACTCAATAAAAGTTTGTCACCACTATCTTTTCAAAGGTTACTTCCTAAGGTTTTTTTCCCACCTAAGGTTCATAACCTAAAGCTTTGATACTAACTTGTGGCACCCCCAACTTTGGGTACTTTATTCCCACACGATTTGGTGTTCACTTTCTACTCATACATTTCTAACTACCCAAACATAATAAAATTTAAACAATAAAACTTCTCGTTAAAGGGTTACATCATTAAATCCAATAAAATGCCAGGTTATCTACCTTAAACATTCATCAAATGCAGAAAAGTAAATAATTACATCATAGTATTTAAAATAAAGTTTGACATCATAATAGTAAATAAATTGAAGTCTTCAACACTTATTCAATTTTCCTTTCCCTTTATTAATGGTAGGCTCATCAACTTTCTCAACTTTAGCTGCAATGATTATATATGCAAGAGTGAGCAAATAAATGCTCACTTGAAACAATAATGGATAATAACAACATAATAACTGCCAATGAATAGGCTCAGTAGAACAGAATAATATTCTCTATCAATAATAATCAAGAACTGAAAACAGAATTTGGAATATATATGAGGGTCACAAGACCATGAACTATGTCCAAGGTTATAAGTATTCTTTCAACTTAAACCTAAACAGTCATAAGACTGTAGGGACTCCCCATACTTAGGGTGATAAGCCCTTCGTATCATGTATTGTGCACAAACATCTAAACGCTTCGCGTAATAATCCCCTATAGTAGGGTTGTTCTTCTCAGTTTTAGAATACAAGTCTGCACCAAAGTAAGTTTGGCTTGGATAAGCTTCAAGGGTTATTCAGAGTTCAACGAACATCAACTAAGGATTAGTTGAATCAAAAGTGTAATAACACTATGCTATGGAATAATCGTCAGTCATAAGTGAAATCCACATTATAAATCGAAATCATGTTTTAAAAATGAACTAGAAAACATAGGCATTTAATATTATAAAAACCTTGCTTGAACAACAATAAGTTAAGGCTATAACCTTGCTCAACAAAAGAATTGAATTAATGAACATGCATAATTGATAACAAGTTGAGAATTAAAACTTGCTCATCATAAGAATGATAGAATTTAGCAATTTGTATAATAAGAACCAAGTTAAAGATAGAAAACCCTCTCAAAATAAGAGTTAGGTTAAAGAGCTTGTGTGAACAATATCAAGTTATAAAAGTAAGGTTAGGGAACTCAACGTATCGATAAGGTTTGCATTATACAAACTAAATAGATTTCAACAAACTTGGATAATAATAGACAAGATAAGATAATGAACTTACTCTATATAAAGAATAAAGTTTAGGAACTTGCATAATCATAAAGGTAGGGTTAGGAAATTTGCCCCGTGCGTAGGTTAAACAATCACTACTCACGTTCACCATAAGTCCTACACATACCATATATATTGACAATACTCCTTAGTTGCACTAATATTAACTTCATGGGTTTAATTCCCACTTTTAGAATAGCTCACTAACTGAGTTTAAGTTTCTCTTAATACTACCAATTACACATCATAAGATCGAAGTCTCGAATGAGCATCATATTCTAACTTTTTAAACAACTTATCAACTTGTCATGCTATGTCAACCTATGAACGTTAACAAGCTGATATAACATTATACTATGTGTTCAACATGATAACCTACTCTTTATAATAGGTTAAGTTAACCTACAATAGACTGCACCTAACCAAAATCACATTGCCCCATTCTGCTACCCCCCGTCAAGGCGGGGACTTTTATACTATGAAAGAGCCCGCTGGGGCGGAGTATTTGAACTGATAACACCCGCCGGGCGGGGATACCTGACTTCGACTTCTGCAGTTCGTGATTGGCACGAAGCAGAAAGCCAATTTGGCTTTCAAGCAACATTCTAACAACCGATTTCACACATATAAATTATATAAACTTTACAGAAAAATAATTTAAGATTTCTAACATGTTTTTAGCTATACAAACAACCTAAACATCAAAATTATAACTTTTAATTTCACTATTTCTATTATTTCTTCTTCTTTTGACATTCATAACGAAATTCATCACTGTGAATTCGTTTTACAACCAAAACAACTAATTTAACCCATAATGTTTTTATTTCTTAATGTATTTTCACAATCAACCAAAAATTACTAGTTTATTACATGAATTGAACATCAATTTTAATTCAAAAATAAGCCATATCATATATATATCACTATAATTCAATTTATTCACTACTAAACATAATTTTATGAAATTGATTACTCTAACATATAAATGAATGATATAGAACATCTTATAATCATCTATTAACACATAACAAACTCATATTTTCAACAATCATACTAAAAAATCAATTACAGAGAACTTTTCACAAAAAAAGAAAACAAAACCTTAGAAGATAGGATTATACCTTTACTTTCTTATTTAGGTTAACTAAAAGATGATTACAACTACTCCTTCTTGTTCTTGCAGAACTTCTTCTCATAATTTCTCTCACAAACTCGCACTTTTCTCTCTTTTTTCTCTTTTTTTTTCTCTATGTTCTTTCCTAGCTTTTCTAACTTAGCGTAAAACAAAATACACACTGATATACGTATATAATATTAGCGTATATAACTGATAATACATAACTCCCCTCTTTTAATATATGTCAGTTATATTTTATTTTTATTTATTATATATATATATATTTTATTTATTTTTTATTTTTTACCATAAGGTCTTGTTTGACAAAACAAGATTAAAATAAAGACTTAATCATTCCTTAAGCCTTGTTTGGCAAAAATAAGATTAAAATAAGAATTTCAAAAGCTCTAAGGATTTGTTTGATAAAACCAAATTAAAACTCTTTTAATTTATTTTCATAACTCATTTATAATATAGTTTACTGTCTCACTTAATTTAAATAAATTCAAAGATTCAATTTTAATTAAATTAAAACTAACAACAACTTATTAAATCAATTTGCCACATAACCCAATTACCACAAAATTATAATTTTCATTATAATTTTATTTAATAAATTATCACATCACATTAATTACTAAATCAAATTAAAACAACATTATAACCATTCATTTAATCCTTATCAACTCTTTAATTTAATTATTAAATTAAATTAGAATATTATCTCATAATAATTAATTCATCACCCTTTTATTTTAATTAACTTCAAAATACCAAATTATCAATTATCAACTTAATTAACATAATACCTTAATTAAGTTAATTCCCATAACTCATAAGTAATTTATTTAACAACAAACACATCAATTAAAATATTTATTTAATTTAATAAATATATGAAATTACAAATAAAATTCTGGATTGTTACAATTATTCTTAATAAGATTTGGAGGCTAATTTATTAAAAGAGTTTAATTAATTATCCCTAATAAGATTAGGGAGCTTAATTAATTAAAGGAATTTAATTTAATAATATCCTAATTTCTAATTAAATTAGAAGGGTTAACTGATATCTTTATAAGTGGAGTCTTATATCAGATATCAGTATGAGAGATACGTGATTCCAATTATTGGAGAGTACGTCATTTTTCTACAGAGATAGAAAACTAGGGTTTGAGCTAATACACCCTTCTTCTTGATTCTTGTTCTTCCTTGGTGGATCACCTCTAGAGGCCAAACGCTTGGGTGGCTAACGTTGATCAAAGGAAGAAACCAAACCTACATATTCAAGGAGAGCACAAAGGAATAGGAGTTGAACTTGTACCTAAGGAAGCTCAGATCTTCAAGGGTATGATTCTGTTCTCCATCTCTTTTCTATTGATTGATAATTATGCATAAAGTATGGTCATGGTGATGGGTTTGTATGAAAATTTTAAATTCATATTTTATCGCACTTTCGCACCTTTTGTGTAATTTGATTGCATGTTCGCGCTATATACAAACCCAACAGTGGTATCAAAGCCAAACTTTGTGTTAATTATCAATCTTGTTGATTCCATGTATGTATGATATGTGATTGGATCGAATTTTATGTGCAAAAATTTTTTCTGTTCTATCTGCGGCGCGACGCGGCTGCACCTTCTCCAGTTCATTCTGGAGTGCAGCTGCGCCATAACCGGGAAAGAGTTTTTATATTAATTTGGAATTGGATTCCACGTTCGCTTGAATAAAAGAGTTTATTCACATATGTAATATGATTTCAATGTTTCCTAAAATAAAAGAGTTTATTCACATATGGAATAAGATTTCATGTTTCCTAGAATTAAAGATGTTTAATTTTGATAAGAAATAGGATTCAACATATTTTATTTTTTTCAACAATTTTAAAGTTAAAATAAAGGAGTTTATTTTGTACTTGAAATTGGATTCCTTATTAATTAAAATAAATGAGTTTATTTTGATTTGGAATTTAAAGTAAAAATAAAGGAGTTTATTTTTATTCAAGAATTGGATAAAATAAAATAAAGAAATTTATTATGATTTAAATTTTGATTAAAATAAAGGAGTTAATTTTTATTTTAAAATTGGATTTTTAATAAATTTAAAATTTCTCATTAAATTAATATTGATGCATATATGGAATGGATTTATTATTCATGAGATGAATGCTATTTATTGATGCATATGTTGATGTGTATGATAATAAATGAGATTGATTATAGACTATTGACCAATGTGATTGAATTTTATTTTAGTTGGATGCATGAATGCATGGATTTTATTAAATGGGGTCTGCGTACCTCGTCTTCTCTAATTTTTCTTAATGTAAATTCAATCTCCCTCTTATGTACTTCCCCTTGACTGCTGATCAAGGATTCTATTTATTTAAATAGTTTTGTAATAGGAATAGTTAGAATTAATTTTGAAAATTGGAGATCAAGAAGCAAGGAGCTCTTGAAGACCCGTTTGTAATGGAGCATGAGTTTAAATGTAATAGTTATAGTTAAATTTAATTCTTGCACCCTAAGTTTGACCTTTTGGTTCACTTGGTGGCTCTAGTGAACCAAACTAGAATAAAGTCCATAATCAATTCGGGTAGAATATAATATTCTATATGTGCATGCTTATATATATATGTGTGTGTGTGTGTGTGTGTGTGTGTGCGCGCGCGCGCACTAAATAAATGAAACGCAATTATCAAGGATATTCCACAAATTTCATGGAGTATAGAAGTCAAAACTTAACCAACTGAGTATAATAAAGAATGGAATAACAAAAGAAATCACCATGCATGCGATAGACCGCACAGACATGTTATTCCAACAGAATAATAAATAATGGAACCAGGTCCGGCGTAAAACACGCAGACAGGATGTTCCAACAGAATAATAATAAAGACGGAACCAGGTCCGGTGTAAAACACACAGACATGATGTTCCAACAGAATAATAATAAAGACGGAACCAGGTCCGGTGTAAAACACACAGACAAGATGTTCCAACAGAATAATAATAAAGACGGAACCAGGTCCGGTGTAAAACACACAGACAGGATATTCCAACAGAATAATAGAAGAATGTCACCAAGTATAGGGTAGACCGCGTATACAGGTTATTCCAACAGAATAATAAGAAATGGAATAACAACAGTTCTCTTCATGAATAAGAAAGAATAACACCCCTTACCGTTTTAAAGAAGAACTGAAATAAGGAAGTAGTTAAGTAGCAGAATACTTTTCTTTTCTCTCTCTCTATAGTTTCTCTCTCTAGAGTTCAGTGAATTCGTAAGAAATAATGAAGGAATGAGCTGCTATTTATAGAAAAATAGAATGTATAGTAACTAATTCATGAACGGTCCAGATTGATTACTTTAATCTGACGGTCCATATTTAAAGAATTTTTTTAAATAAAATATAATATATTCTATTTATAGAATAACTTTAATAAAGTATTCTGTTTTATATAAAAAGATGTTTCTGTTTTATTACGTTAATAATACGAATAAAACAAAACTTCATTATCGCTAAATAATTCATATTATTAACTGACAATAATTGAATCAAACTGAGTGACTTCTCACATAAGCATTAATAATCAATACCGTGTGCTACTATGCAACCACACGTATTACTGTACTTTTACTACCGAGTAGTTCAACAATATCAATGGTAAAACTTTCGCCGTTATTTTTTTAATAAAATATTTTTGTCGTTTTTTCAATCCGACAATAATTCCGTTGTGGGGTCCACCAATGATTGTGCCGTTGTACGAATATTCCCTGTTAAAACGAATATTCCCCGACCAATCGAATATTATATAACAACTTACGTACTTTGCAAAATTTATAAATATTACCCACAACTATAACATTATATCAAATTAACTCCATAATATTCAAAAATGATATTTATAGAAAATTCATCTTTATTTATAAAAGTTGGGGTCTTACAATATTTGTATTTAAACTCACAGTATATGTGTTGTTGTATTTTGCACGACAATTGTATTAATAAAGTTGTATTTGTTTCTGTACCATGTATTTGACAACTCAGAATGGGTGATGTATACCTATTTTGGGGGCGTCACAGAAAATATCTAAGGGAAAACTTGTAAAAAGCCGTCAAATGACCAAAATACCCTTGGTCTTGAAAATCTATATATACAAGCTCATTTCTTCATTCTTCCTTACCAATTCATCAAATCCAAGAGAAAAAACTCTAGACAATTAAAGAGAGGAAGTGAGAAACTCGGATTTTCAAGTCTCGGAGGAAGAAAATGTAAGATCAAGTCGTTCATTAATGAAGAAACGTGAAGACTCTTAAGGTAAGAATTAAAAACTCAAAATCTACATCTCTTAATCGCTTTCTAGCCTTGTTATGAAGTGTTGTGTTGGTTGTTGGACTATTCTTTGGAATCGTATTAGTGTTACGGAGAAATAAGGAAGAATTAGCGGGTTAAAAACATTAAATTATGTGTTCAAAGTGAATCGTAATCAAAATAACGGGTTAAAACAAAGAACGAACAAGCAAAGAAAGTAGTAAAAGTTGTTGATGGACAAATTGAAAACCATTCGTAGGATGTTGTTGATGGACAAATTGAAAACCATCTATAAGATGTTGTTGATGGACAATTTTAAAACCATCATTTGTTGTTAGATTTAAAAGTTCCGTGTGGAATGGATTAAGAACAAGCTATAACGAAATTATGGAGGAAACATAGGTATTCCAAATCTTCTAACTATACTAGACTTTGAAATTTATGGAGGAAGCATAGGTATTTCAAATTTTCTAGCTATGTTAGACTTTGAAATTTATTGACATTGTGCTAATAAAAGCATTTTTTTTGAAAAATATTGGGTCAGATTATTGAACCAATGAGTTTTAAAAGTTCTATTATTTATATGTCTATGCTAATTATTTCGACTACGACAAACATTATTTGAAAAAAATTAAAATGTATTTTTAAATAGTCATCAATGCATCATTGAACCTAGTGTAGAATGACAGATGATGGAGTCATCAATGCAGGTTAACCTAGTGTTGGATGTGATCATAGTATCGTCAACCCACTATGGTATGATGTAGTATGACAAAATCACAAAATGACAGAATTCTCAACTTACTCTAAAGACAGTGCGGTATCATGACGTCATAAAATGATTTTTAGAATTTTGAACCATTTTGTGGCCAGACAAATGTTTCGATTGATGATTCAAATTATTAGTATACGTCTAACCTATTTTATTCAACTAGACAAATATTTATGAAATTCAAGTATTCTTTGAGAATTTATCCCAATTCAAATTGTTTTGGTGCAGAATCTTATGTTATGTCTGAGGTGAACAACCCCGAAAAAGGGGATATACAGGTTGGATAATATATTCCAATCTATGAACGCATATAGTTGTTATGCAGGATTGATACGTTGTACACAACGTAAGGGTACGATAGGTTGATCACCTAACCTACTTGCAGAAGTAGTTTACGTTCTTTGTGATTGTAAACATACTTAACATTTTGCGATGGGAATACTGTTAAAACTATGAGTTCATGCTCTATATGACCCCTCAACATGATATGAAATGTTTCCTTGAATGAAACTTTTTATATATGACTTCAATGATTAGAAGGAGTGAACAATTAGAGAGAAGTCATGGTAGCATGCGATGATAGAAGAGATCCTCATAGAAGGAAATAACATGTAAACATTAATTGAGAATGTAATCAGATGTGATTAGATAAAGGTATAATTGAAAACCTATTTTTGGGAAAATAAAAGTAGCAGAGATTAGTAGACTATAATTTCAAGGATGAAATTCTTAGAAGATGGGGTGAATGTGACATCCAGAGAATTTAGAAGATCATGAATGATTAAATTAAAGGTTAAAGTTTAAAACCTAGATTTAAGAATAGAGGAATGATTAAATTTTTTTAATAAAACCTATATGGTTTGATAATTGAAAGAATTATACGAGATACGTGGAGAATGAGTAAACATTTTAACCAAATTTACATGTTAGGGTTTAAATGTGAGAAAATATGGGTTACAAAAATTCAAAACCTAAAATAAATTTATATGTATACTTGGAGGTATATTAAGAATAATGTATTATGATTTACATGAATTAATCAATGAAAGAGATTATGTAAGAAATTTTATAATGATATATGTGAAAAATTTATTAAGGAAATAAATTTTAAATGAAGAGATATTATAGGGATAAAGTGAATGTGTATATGTATAAGTCCATATATATACTTAGAGATGTTATATTATATTTTAGCCAAACAAGAAGAATGATTAATTAAATTGATCATACAAGAATAATGGAAAGTTTAATTAAACAAGCTTATGGAAATTAAGTCTTGAGTGGTAAATTAAGAAAAAACCCCAAAGATATTAAATTGAGAAGAGATAAGCTAGGTATTGTGGTAGTAATTAAATTAAACCTCACCTAGTAGTCAAGTGTTAGAATACTTTGTGACTTTTGAATAATATGAATATATATATAATATGTATGTGCATATATTTATTTGTATTGTAAAGGAAAGTATTGTAACCTAATTATATATATTAGTTATGAGAATTTAATAATGTAAGGGTTATATTTATTTGAGATTCCTAGTATTTAAAATATATTCTAGTGAACTAACCTAAGAGATTTATTTTATTATCTCAATCTAATTATTATTTTAAACCTAATTAAAGCAAGTTTAATTGAGTTATATAATTAAACCAATGAGAGTAATTATCTAAAGTCCTAGGTAAGTGGACTAGAAACCCTAATTAAGTAATTAGGGTAAGGTAAATAAATGTGTCGGACATATATGGCCCAAACAATTTAAATGGGAGTCAGAACAATTAAATGAATGGCCCAAACCTTAGCCCAAATAAAATGGAAATTCTAGAAGGTTTAATAAGCTATTAATGCATTAAATAAAAATTAAATTTTTGAGAAAATGAAGGGGGAGTACCCGACCCTTTAATGGGCTTCACATGGGGCTATTTATTGTTTCCTTCTCATTTACAAAAGCTAGCCTAACAACTATATAGCCTTTGTCCCCTAAATATATTTCTTATTTCTTAAGATTTGCAAGATATATTGGGAGATTGAGTAGAGATATACAAGTTATATCTACACATTTTTGCTAGCTTATATATAACCCCATCTCATTTGCAAATAAAAAAGTTTATTTCATTTCTGTTCTCCAAAAAGCTTGAGAAGGAAAATAGAGAGAGAGAACCCCACGACTAGGAAGAGAAAAGGAAAGGAAAGAAGGCTAGCAAGGAAATCAAAAACCATCCAAGCCTAACAAAAAAATAAGGAAGCAAGAGGAATTACACTAAAGGTTTAAAAGTCCTTAAAACTCAAACCTTAGTTAATCTAACATGTATTCTTATGATTGTATTTGATAAAATCATGAACTTATATTCTTGAACCCTAAAGTAGTAGATCTTGCCATTTTATGTGTTGATGAACTTCAAAATCAAAGAAGATGAAAAACTGTTTTGAGCTTATAAAACCCTAAATTTCAGTCCACTTTGGAACTTTACCATTTGAAATATACAAATTATTTTTGAGATCCGTCAAAGAAATGAGTTAGATCCAGGAGTTATCTGATAAAAACAAGTGGTAGCACTCAAAAATGTTAAAAAGTAAACTGTGGCATCATTTTTAGCAAAACAGTCCTACCAGGTAAAAATCTGGAAAAATCTTATGAGCATACTGTCCAGTTTTGGTAAAGGCTATTTCGACCACTTTAAGAGCTCTAAAAATTCTCGCCTTTTATGGTATGATAGTATAACAAGTTAAAGATGCTGTCCAAAGATGGAAATTTTTTGATGTCCTGAGAGAGAGTTATGACTTTTACAAGAAAATACGATTTTATAAGTAAACTGTAAAAACTCAGTGTATATAGCCCAGAAAATTATGAAAATTTAACTGGAATCAGTATATGGTATCATGAGTCTACCATATAAATTTCATAATTTTTGGAGAAAAAGATAATTTATGATAAATGTTGTTATTTTGGACTGTTTTAGTCTATTTAAAAATAGGAAACGACTACAGGAAAATTATTTTTATCACTAAAATATTATATATTAAGTTTTCCCAGAAGATAAAAATAATAATAATGTGATTTAGTATTTTTCATGCCTATGAATGAGTTAAGAATAAATGTGACAATTAAGTTATAAAGCTTGCAAATATGATTTTATTGATTAATAATGATTATATGATGTATTAAGACTTTATAAGGGTATTTTGGTTATTTTTAATAATATGTTATATGAATGACATGATATGTGTGTTAAATAAATTAAATAGTAAGGGATAAACAATTAAATTAAATTTTTTATAATTATTAAAATTTTAATAAATAATTAATAATATTAGTAAATATTTAAAATATTATTAAATAATTTAATATTTGTAAATGATCAAAATATTATTAAATTATTAATAATATTAGTAAATGATTAAAATATTATTAACTGATTAATAATATTAATAAATTATTAAAATATTATTAAATGATTAATAATATTTGTAAATGATTAATAATATTATTAAATAATTAAAATATTATTAAATGATTAAGGCTATTTTTAAATGATCAAAATATTATTATATGATTAATAATATTATTAAATGATTAAAATAATATTAAATAATTAATAATATTTGTAAATGATCAAAATATTATTAAATGATTAATAATATTAATAAATGATTAAAATATTATTAAATAATTAATAATATTTATAAATGATTAAGATATTAATAAATGATTAATAATATTATTAAATGATTGATAATATTATTAAGAGATTAAAATATTATTAAAGGATTAATAATATTTGTAATTGATTAAATTATTATTAAGTGATTAATAATATTAAGAAGCGAATAAAATATTATTAAATTGTTAATAATATTAGAGGAGAGTTTAAGATGATTATTAAGTGATAGAACTATTATCAATGGAATATAATATTACTAATAAGGTAATATATTATCTAATGTTTGATTATGTGATTAAATGTTAGATAATTTATTTTAAGAATAGTTGTATTATGAGTTAAGATATGCAATGCTCATTGGAAGATCAATCTTATTAATGATAGGCCTTTTCTAAGAGATTAAATTCGATTGTTTAGCAGTAATCGTCGGAGAAGACAAGTTTCCTAACTCAAACTTGAGTTATTATTTTTCAAGCATGTTAGTGGTTTAATTATTGTCAATTATTCCACATCAATGATAATTATTGTTATTCGCACTTAGTGCAAGTTTCATATGTTCACCTGGTATGAAAGACTGATTACCTTGATTATGAGAACATATTAAAAGGTACATTTTATTTACTGATAGACCTTCATATTTGTTCATGGTCATTGTTGGCCACTCAACATTATTGACTCAGTTATTCATTTATTAAAACTTGATTCTCATTCTTTCACAATTGTTATATATTGTTGAAAAATTCAAAAGCTATATTCTTTTTCCGTCCATGATATATCTTTCTTGTATTTAAACTTGTTGAGTAAATTAGTTGCTCACTCTTGCTATATCATGATAATATTTCAGTTAAGCCTGAGTGCTTTAGGAAGGACAAATACAAGGGAAAACGTTCATGATTAGTTTAATATGCGTTAACTATTTTGTTATATTATATGGGTTAATTATGTAAACCTTTTGAGTTATTAAAGGTATGTATTCAATTAAGGTTGATAGACCCTTAGGGAAATATTGTAGAATAATTGTTGAATAAACAATGTATTCTTATATATTCCGCGTTAATTATAAAATGTTTAAGAAGATGATGTATCATGACGCACCATGTCTGAGGTTCAATTAAGGGAGCCGAATTTGGGAGCACTATAGTTGGTATCAAAGTTGATTAGTTATAAACTTTAGGTAGGAGTACCTTATACTATAACCATATAGATGAGGATAAGGATGATAAGAAATAAACTCAAATAGAGTTTAAGTGCTAAGAGATGAATTTAGGAAATTCATTATTAAGATTAGAAGAAGATAAAGAAGATTCAAAGAAGAATCTCAAAGAGTTATAAAGATAAGAATGCGGAGTTACCCGACTCTGATAATAAAGATGACAAGTAATGATGAATAGACAAAGTCTATAAGACTAAAAGTATAAAGGAAATCACAATATAATATGATTAAATGGGAAGATAAGAAGATCGTAAAACAAGACGATCATAAGATAGAAAAGAATCATAATATAACACGATTATAAGAAAAGATCACGACGTGATCTGATCAAGTCATAGAAGGATAGATGATCGATCGAATGATTGAAACTTTATAGCAAAATTACTGTATGAAAAAGGTAATATAAGATAGTACAAAGATAAAACTTAGAAGGAGTTATAAATGATGAGATACGAATTAAGGAAAAAGTTCGTATTGAGTAAAGAGCAAGATAAGATTAAATTATATAGGATTTCAATTGAGGACTCATGGGATAGATGAGTTGTACAAGCCTTTGTATGGGCAGGGATTTTGTGCTTGGTTTAACGACCACTTAGTTTATCACATTGATAATCACTGGAATGTTGATGTCACGCTATCAATATACCTATGGTAAGAAGGTGATCCTTTTCTCATATATAAATTTGATAGTTAGAGAATATAAGGTTAGGTGCGAGTTCTTAAAACTCATGCTTATGGTAAGTTTGTGACTCATAATCGTATGATATGTTTTTGAACCCCTAAACGAATGGACAAATCCTGATTGGTTCTTGGACTACGTATTGCTAGGACAAGTTTCTAAACTCATATTATTGTGGTAAGTTCCTAAACTCATAACGTGTGGTATGTGTAATGAACTATATTGGGGTATGGAAAAGTTGTGTATTGAGAACTGAGAATTTTAGCGTACTAAGCTTTAAAGACGATAGAAATAGATAGAACTATTAAGCAATGAGGCATTGGAGAAAATTGGAGTTGATGGAGGAAGAAAATGTATTCCAAATCTTCTTGTTATGCTAGATTTCGAAATTTATTGACATCGTGCTGATAAATGCATTTTTTGAAAAATATTGGGTCAGATTATTGAACCAATGAGTTTTAAAAAGTTCTATTATTTATATGTCTATGCTAATTGTTTCAGTTAAGACAAACATAATTTGAAAAGTATCAAAACGAATTTTTGTAATAGCCAAAAGTTTTAAGTCCCAAATAATATATATTAATTAAATATTAATGTATTGAACACTTTGTGACTTATATAAAATGAAAATATTAATTATTTATCAATGATGGTAAATATTTTATGACTCATGTGAAATATGTATATGTGTTTTACTTACTTTTTATATTTATTTTACAGTATGCATAGCTGGAACTCCCATAGTAACATAAGGTATGGAAAGGCATGGAGATAGCATTAACATGGCACGGTGGACTTGAGAAAGAATGTAGATTGAAGCTGAAGTTGAGTAGGTGAGGAGGAGGATCAATGAAATGGTGAAATGCAGAAGAGAAGAAATGAAGAGCAAGCAAGCAACAGGAAAGTAGCAGCAAACATAGCAGAAAAGAAGCAGCAGCGGCGCGGCTGCACTGCCATTAAAGCTATACATGGTGCGTCGCGCCACAGAAATACATAGGCAGATTTACACCATCGCGCGACCGCGCTTCAACAACAAAGGACCATGGTGTGCCCGCGCCATGCATTCGACAGACAATCGCATAGCGCGCCCGTGCCCGTGCCTGAAACCCTTTACACCATCGTGCGGCCGCGCTAGTCATATTCAGTTTAAGTCGTTGACTTTTTGTAATTTGAAATTTAAGCGTGTTTGTTTGTTATGGGACGATATGGTTAGTTACCAGAACGTGGTTTTTGAGTTTTTTCATTATTGTTCTTAGGTTTAGACTACTCTAGAGAGTGAGATTTTTTGATTACTACTTTAAGCTCCTCTCTTTATTTAGATTGCTTAATAATTATTAGTTTTGCATTCTGGAGATTTTTGTTGATTTGAACAAGCCTGGAAACAGACTTTGCAGTAGGATTTTATAGATTTGATTTCCAAATTCTCTTTAATCTATTGTTTACAATGTTCATTTCCATGTTTTGCTTCAATCCCATAATGGCTTTTGGTTCAGAATGAACTAAATTCCATTATCGAATTCTAATGGATTTTGATGCGTAGTTTAAATATATATAGCTGATTGTAATGTTGCATATTTATCAGTGGAATGCCCATTATGATTGTGCTAAATGCTTGAATGCTTGATCACCATTCACACTAATTGCTTTTATGGATTTAGAAAATGAAATATAAGTGTAGATTAGATCATAATGGCATATATTCATAAGGCTGATTTGTTTAAGCTTTGTGATTCGTGAGACAGATAGGTATATACCGGTCCACCATGTGTAGTCATGAAGAGAGCTTGCACTTAAAATTATTATTGCTGTAAATTCACATACACATATAGTGACTTTGGTAATTGTGATGCTTGCATGAATTCTATCAATTGTGGATTTTGTGTAAATTGGACATAGTTCATTGAGAGATGGTTATGTTCCACTTTTGTGCTCTTGACTAGCTTTCCATAATAAATAATTAAACATTACATGAGGGTTACAGTTTAGATGAAACATTAGATGATATTTGAATCCCCATTTCTCTCCAATTTGATTTCATTATTTTAGTATTTATAATTGTTATGTTAATAAGTAATTTAGAATTCAATTTAATTGTGTGTTGATCGTTTAAGCATATAAATATTGTGATTAAGTTGTTGCATGATAATTTAGATTTATCACATTTCTCCGTGGGATCAATTCTTTCTTACTTTATACTACTTGTTGACCCATATATACTTGCATGAGTTAGAGTCCATTTTGTTAAACCAAAAAGGAAGCAACAAGTTTTTAGCGTCGTTGCCGGGGAAAGGCATTTATTTTTAATATTGTCATCATCAATTAAAGCTAGATTTATTTGACTTAAACAATTGTTATCTTATCTTATTTCTATTCTATTTTTGTTTTCATTTTAGGTACTTGTGCATAGTATATGCGCACTCGATCGTCACATCCTTAGTTGATTCCTACACAGGAAAATATCAACGGTAGTGCTTGGAGATCCAGAGCACGTAAGAATATACAAGTAGATTTTGAAACTTCAACATCCAACATGGCAGAAGAGCCTCGAGAAGAGCAGCATAGAGCCTTAAGGGATTATTAAATGCCCAACATCAATGAGTTGTAGTCGAGCATAGTAAGGCCAGCTATAGCAGCCAACACTTTTGAAATTAAGTCAGGAACTATACAAATGGTCCAGAATATGGTTCAATTTGGAGGTGCTGCTGCAGATGACCTGAATGGGCATCTATTGAGTTTTATAGAGATATGTGACACCTTTAAGTACAATGGGGTGTCAGAGGATGCAATTAGACTCAGACTATTTCCATTCTCTTTACGGGACAAGGCTAGAAGTTGGCTCTACTCTTTACCACCGGGGTCTATTACAACATGGAGGACTAAGCACAGAAGTTCTTAGCCAAATTCTTTCCTATGGCTAAAACTGTAAAAATGAGGACTGCGATTTCTCAGTTTGACCAACAACAGGGTGAATCATTATATGAAGCCTGAGAACGCTACAAAGAGATGCTAAGGAAATGTCCCCATCATGGAATGCCGATTGGATGGTTATCAACACTTTTTATAATGGATTGGGTTGGCAGTCTAGGCCGATAGTGGATGCTGCTGTGGGAGGAGCCTTATGGGCTAAAGGTTATGAAGAGGCTTATGATCTTATAGAGACAATGGCAGCAAATGATTTTAGAATCCTACAGCCAGAATGGCACAACCTAAAGTTGCGGGATTGTTAGAGGTGGATGCTATTACGCAGTTGTCAACTCAGACGGTAGCCATGGCAAAGAAGATTGATTCTTTAGCAGAGAGCAAGGTCAAACCAGTTGCTTATATATGCGAGATATGTGCAGGGTCACATCAAACGGATCGATGTGCTATCAGTACAGAGTCAGTGCAGTTTATGAGTAACTACCAGAAGCCTCAAAACCAGTTCCAAAATTCTTACCACCCCAACAGCCGTAACCATCCCAATTTTAACTGGAACAATAATCAAAACAATCAACAACATCAACCACAACAACAATTTCAGTCTCAACCACAATATCAACCATAGTCTCACCAACAATATGCTTCAAAACCACCTTACCCTCCTGGATTTCAACAACAACAGTAACATCATCAACCATCTGCACCTTAGACAGAGAAAAAGTTAGACATGGAGGAGATGATACTCAAGTACATGGCAAATACAGAAGTTATGATCAAGAGCCAAGCAGTGGCTATAAAAAATTTGGAAACTCAGATGGGCCAAATGGCGAATTTGTTGAACAGTAGACCACAAGGGGCTTTGCCAAGTACAACGAAAGCTAAACCAAGAAGAAAGGGTTAATAATAGTGTCAGGCTATAACTTTAAGATCAGGGAAGCAAATTATAGATTCATAGCATGGCGCATCCGTGCAACTTTTACAAGGGGAGATGGCGCAACCGCGCGGTGAAGAAAAATTATCTGATGAAGGTTTAATCAAAGAAGGTTCTGAACAGCGGGAAGTGGAGATGAATAATGAAGAGTCACCTGGGAAACCAGTGACCAGACAACCACCTGTACACCCCCTCTGTTCTATATCCACAAAGACTACAAAAGCAAAGGGAAGATAAACAGTTTAACAAGTTGTTGGAGGTGTTCAAGAAGCTACAAATCAATATACCTTTCGCTGAGGCATTAGAACAGATGCCAAGTTATGCAAAGTTCATGAAGGGGATATTGTCAAGGAAGAAGAGATTAGAAGATTTCGAGACGGTAGCTTTGATTGAAGAATGTAATGTAGTGCAGTGCTTCAACGCAAGTTACCAACGAAGCTAAAGGATCTGGGTAGCTTCACAATACCATGTACCATTAGAAAGATGTCTTTCAACAGATGTCTATGTGACTTAAGGGCTAGCATCAACTTGATGCCTCTGTCAATTTTTAATCAGTTAGGATTATCGATTCCAAGGTCAACAAATATTTTACTAGAGCTTACTGACAGATTCATTACCTATCTACGGGGTATTGTGGAAGATGTACTGGTCAAAGTGCATAAAAATCATCCTCCCAACGGACTTCATCATCTTGGATTACGAAGAAGATAAAAATATACCAATCATTTTGGGGAGGTCTTTCTTAGCCACGGTAGGGACTTTGATAGATGTTTAGAAAGGTGAATTGACAATGAGGGTTTATGATCAAGAAGTCACCTTCAACGTGTTTAAGGCTATGAAGTTTCCTACAGACAAGGAAGAATGTTTTCGGGTTGATTTGGTAGAAAAAATATTGAATCAAGAAGTTAAACAGCTGATAGATAATGAGCCTTTGAGGAGTGCTTTATTGGGGGAATCAGAGATGGAAGATGATGAGATTACTAAATTTAAACAGATTCTTGACATAGTGCCACGGTTTCAAAAATTCAAGATTCATGTTGAGCCACTGAAAAATGCTGGAGAGACATCAGTAAGACTTAAGCCATCACTTGAGATGCCTCCAGATCTTGAACTAAAACCACTTCCTGATCACTTAAGGTATGCATTTTTAAATGATTGTTCAAAATTGCATGTTATTATCTCCTCTGCACTAACATCTTGCCAGGAAGAAAAGCTGCTAAGAGTCCTGAGAGAGTTTAAATCAGCGATAGGATGGACCATAGCAGACATCAAAGGATCAACCCATCATTTTGTATGCACAAGATCTTACTAAAAGATGAGAGTAAACAGTCAGTGGAACAACAACGCAGATTGAACCCGATTATGAAGAAAGTGGTCAAGAAGGAAGTTCTGAAATGGCTGGATGCAGGAATAATATATCCAATCTCAGACAGCTCGTGGGTGAGCTCGTTACAGTGTGCCGAAGAACAATGAGCTGATACCGACTAGATAGTAACGGGGTGGAGAGTTTGTATGGACTACCGCAGACTTAATAAAGCTACAAGGAAAGATCACTTCCCACTTCCATTTATTGATCATATGTTGGACAGGCTAGTAGGTCATGAGTACTATTATCTTCTGGATGGGTATTCAGGGTATAATCAGATTGTGATAGCTCTAGAAGACCAAGAAAAAACAACCTTCACATGTCCATATGGAACATTCACATATTCAGAAGGATGCCTTTTGGGTTGTGCAATGCCCCAACCATATTTCAGAGGTGTATGATGGCAATTTTTTTCAGATATGGTGGAGCAAAATGAAGAAGTCTTCATGGATGACTTCTCAGTGTTT
>CM029016.1:194386509-194454775 GCA_016801055.1 Panax notoginseng
TATTGAACAGTAATTACTGTAACAATTATTGAGTAGTGCCTTCTTACGTAAGAATCAAAAATTTCAAAAATACTATGCAATACCGTGTGCTACTGTGCAATAACGCGTATTACTGTATTTTAACCACCGGGTATTCCAACAGTATTACCGGTAACAACTACGTCGTTATTTGTAAAACTCAAATTTGTCGTTTTCTTCACCCGACAGTTATTCGTTATGAGGCCCACAATATCTGCGCCGTCGTACGAATATTTCTCGACAGAAAGAATATTCCACGACCAAACGAATATTCCCCGACAACAATGAATATTTTATAACCACTTGCGTAGTTTGAAAAAATTTTATATATCACCATTAACTTTAAATTTTTGGCAATTTAACCATTTACTAAATAGAAAAATTGAATACTTTTATTTCATAAAATTTGGGGTCTTACATACTTAGCGGCGTAAAACGCACAGACAGGATATTCTGACAGAATAATAAAGAATGAAATAACAGAAGAATTTCACCTGTATAGGGTAGCCCGTGTATATAGGTTATTCCAACAGAATAATAAATAATGGAATAACAGAAGTTCTCTTCATGAATACAAAAGAAATAATACCCCTTACGAGTACAACAAATAATATCCCCTACCTTATAAGAAACTGGATATTGGAGTAGTGAAGTAGGAGAACACTTTTCTTCTTTCTCTCTCTAGAGTTTCAGTGAATTCGTAAGAAATAATGAAGGAATGAGCTTCTATTTATAGGAAAATGGACTGAATAGTAACTAATTCATGAATGGTCCAGATTGATTTACTTTTAAACGGACGGTCCATATTGGTTTACTATTAAAACTTAAAGCAACGGTTCATACTGATTTACTATTAAAACTTTAAACTAGCGATCTATATTGATTCACTATTATAACTTTCCACCAGCGGTCTATATTGATTTACTATTATATCTTCAACCAACGGTCTGAAAAATTAGCACATCTCCTCATAGAATAATATTGTACCAAAAAATGATTTGGACCGAAAAGAAATATATTTTACGGGTGATCAATAGTATCCCGTGAATAGTAACTCGTGAATAGAAACTCGTGAATAGTAACTCATGAATAGTAACTCATGAATAGTAACTCGTGAATAGTACTCCGACACGAAAAATATCCCGAATACCCGATTGAACAATACTGAGTGACTTCTCACATAAGCATCAATAATAAATACCGTGCACTACTATGCAACCACTCGTATTACTGTATTTTTAACACCGGGTGTTTCAAAAGTTAACGGTAAAACTTCCGCCATTATTTTCATAAAGTATTTTTGTCGTTTTCTCAAGTCGACAATCGAATATTATACTACCCACAACTATAACATTATATCAAATCCACACCATAATATTCAAAAAATTATTTCGAGAAAATTAAATCTTTATTCATAAAATCTGGGGTCTCACAACACTTGTCATGGGTGTTGGTTTGAAAAGATTCTATCCAAGATATTTGTGACAACCCAAGAATTTAGAAAATTTTTAAAATTTTAATTAATTGATTTAAGGTTCAATATTAGAACCTAGACATAAAATAAGTGTATGCGTTTGATATTTTTGAGAAAGAATTTTGAGGATTTCAAAATTCTGTTAAGGATTTAAGTGAATATGTTCTGTGTATATGGTTGTATACGTGTACAATATGTGGTTAAGGGTCAAGGGTTGACCAGATAAACGATATCTGTAACAAACCCTAGGTATATATTAAGAACGTCAACGTTCGGTTAGAAAATTCTTACAATTTATAAGAAACTCTAATTTCAGTTCCGAAAATTTAAAACCCTAATTCGGATATTAAAATTCTAATTTGAGAATTTAAATGCTATGTATAAGATATATGTATTTTAATTTCAAACTTAATTAGGGATAACCCTAATGAGTAATTAAATTTTTAATAATTTAGAAACCCTAATTGACTATTTGGGAAACCCTAATTTTAGGGTTTAAAATCCTAATCGTTCCGTTTGAAACCCTAATAGACCAAATTGCTAATTTAGTAATTTTAATTAGGAAATAATAATCCTAATTATCAAGATTATTGATTTTATTGGGAAATTAGAATATAATTAGAAAATTCTAATTATAATTTAGAGATATTAATTGTTATATTTTGAAAACCTAAATTGAAAAAATTAAAAAAAAATTTGATTTTGAGAACCTAAGGGTTAAACCCTAAGGGTTAGGGTAAATGACAAGTATGCCATTAATTTTAAAAGCCAAATGTCCAAAATAACCTTTTTCTTAGTTGTTAAGTAATTAGATTTGCAAGATCTTGTGAGTCATCAAGCCTAATGTGTAGCCATGTGCCATGAAATAATTACAAGATCAGATTTGGGCCAGCTAGCAACTTCTTGGTTCATTGAATCCAAAGATTAAACCTAAAACTAAAGAAAAGTAAGTTACTTTACTCTTTATATTATCCAAGACATCCTCTCTCTACAATTTTCGAAATCTAGAGTGAGAGAGAGTGAGAAACTAAACTAAGATCAGTTCATAGCAAGCCCATAACAGAATCATGAAGTCAGAATCAAGATCAAGGCTCAAAAAGGTATAAAAACCCTAAATCTTAGAAATCTTATGATCTGAGGTTATATGTTGTAATTGGTTGGATAGATATGTGTAATAAGGTGTCATTTAGTGATCTGGGTTGCTAGGACCCAGATCCATAGCATCAAAGTGCTCAAAATTAAAGATTTATCAAATCTGAAAAAGTTAGAAAAAAGTTGTCTGACAGCCATATGTCAGACATCTTAGATCTGTGTGTGTTTGATGTTTGGTGTATTTTATATTATAGACATGTTCTTTATAGTAAGGGCTTTAATATGGAACTTGAAGCAAGCCCATATCCTGAGTAGATTGCAAGATATGACCGGTCAAAAGGGGTTGACCAAGCACGAAACAACTTTCTGGGCAGCCCAGAAAATTTCAAGAATTTTTGACAAGATATTTGAGGCCCCTGATCTTACTGATTTTTGATATTTAGGCCATATTGTTGTAATAGTACTGTAGCCTGACATGTTTACTATCGATTCATGCTCTTAAAATACTTAGATCTATACTAGAATCAAAGTTATGAGAGGTCAAACCACCGTTGACCACCAGCCTGGAACGAAATCAAGAAAACCCAGAAATCGTGAAGAACAGTCGTCCTGACAAGGTTTGACCAGCCAGTATTTGTTATTTTTGATGTTGTTGTGATGATCTGATGGTATATACTTGTAGTCTGACATATCTACTACATATTGGAACCTTAACATCACATGAAACATGACTAGAACATTACATTAATGGAGTGACAAGAAGGCTACTCGGACTGCCTGGGTTCCTGAAGAATCCAGGTAACGTCTGACAAGGTTTTAGTTTGCCCAGATCTTGCTGTTTTGTGGTGGATTGGCTAGGATCTTTGTTGATAGTTATAGTATTACACTTATACTATAATTATAACACTTAACCCAGTCCATAAACCCTTTTATCAACGATCTAGTATTGGTCAAAGTGGGCACCTTGATGTCTGACATTGAATTCTGGGTTTCCTCAAGAACAGCTGAAGAACACTTTCAGGGACGGTTGTGTCACTAAATCCACCTTTAGCGACACTTAAATTCAGAAATTTATTTATTTTAATTAATAAATAGATAAAAATGGATATTAATTACTAAAAATGCATAATAAAGTATGAAATTAAAGTCTGAAAATTAGTTTTTAATTATTTTGAGTATATTTCATAAATATTTAATATTTTTGGAATATAAAAAGGTATTTATTTATTTAATTATAATATTAAATAAATTATTTAAAAATGATTTTTATACTTTAAAAATCATGAAAAATTATATTATGGTATAAAAAAATATTTTAAGTTATTTTTAATAACTTTTGATATTTTGTGATGAAATTCATTAATAAATTAATATTAATGGTAATTAGTTTATTTAATAAATATGTTAAATAAATTATGAAAAAATGGAATTAATGATTTAAAAATCATATAAAAATAATTTAAGTGTTATAAAAATATTTTAAGTTATAAAATATAACTTTTGATATTTTGTCATGAAAATATTAATATTTTAATATTAAAAGCAATTATCGAATAATAGATTTAAGTGTTTAAAAATCATATAAATATGATTTTAAGGTATTAAAAATACTTTAATATATTATAATTATATTATAATATTGTGTTATGATTTCCATTAATATTTAGTATTAAATAAATATTAATGATAAATGAATATTGTGGTATTTGTATTAGATACATACGATATAAGTGATTGAAAATTATGATAAATGATATTAGTTATCTAAAAATTATTTCGAGCTTATGAAAATTATTTAGACTGATAATATAATTTTCTAAGATAATTATTAACTGTTAAGACATACTTTAATTGAACTTAAACTCGAGTAAAGGTCCGACTAGACCGTCGACATGTCAGAATTGTGTCGGGTTCAAGTCAGACTGAAATAGTTTGACCTGATACTGAGTTTTATGTGTGTTATAGGCTGATAGGGTTATGTGCTATGTGTTCAGGTTATTCTATGTGTATATATATAATATATATATATATATATATATATATATATATATATATATGTATATATATATAATAGTATTATATTGTGATGATATTATTCTAATTTATATTTCGATATTATTTATATATTAGGTCTTCAGATAAATAGTTATAAATTGCGTAGCAGTAATCAACCAGACATGCAAGTTTTACTTAACTCTACTAAGAGTTGTTTCATTCATATATGCTTATGGATAATCATTACTGATTGCCATTGTAGAATTGTACTTTGTACATATTGTATGCATAAGTCAAGTATGAAAGGCTGATCACCTTCATTACCAGTTGGTCCAAATATATTTGTTCATGTTTAATACTTGTTCAGTCAAAAGTTTGTTCCTGCTAGTTCACAATTATATTGTTGAATTATAGCCAGCTTACTATTCAGATTCTTTCAATCATGATATGTTGTTAAATTATTGAACTTAAACTTGCTGGGCAACTTTCATACTCACTCTTGCTATATCATGATTAACATTGCAAATTAAGAAGCATACGTCGGATACAAGAAAGGATAAAGCCAAGTTCAGCTTGGAAAAAGTTTTATTTGATGTACCGCTTAATTGTAATAGTATAGTATAATAATAACATTATATGTTAGATAGGTTATGAATTGTGTATGTGAAGGTTACTCGACCTTGGGATTAGTGTGTAAATATACTATATAAACAATTTATGTTTATATCTTCCACAATAGTGATAGAATGATTGTACCGAATCCGTGGTGATTTGGGACCCGGATTTGGGGGTTTCACAGTTGGTATCAGAGCTGTTGGTTATAAACCTAGGGCAGGAATACCTTAGACTAATAACCGCAGTGATTAGGATAAGTACTAACTCAAATAGAGTTAGTGTGTCGGTAAGGTTCAAAGACGAATCTCGGCGGGGTATAATTTACAGAGTTCCCTAACTCTGATAATAAAGTTGAACAGTAGTGGTGAATAGATAAAGTCTAAAAGACTAATAGTACAGTGATATGAGATCATAAAACAAAACGATCAAGATATAGAAATGAATCGTAATATATACGATGAGATCACCCCGTGATCTGATATGGATCAAGCAAATGATTGACAAGTTTACGGCAAGAATGTTCTGTGACAGTTGTACTATGAATTGGTACAGATTCAGGAAAGGATTATGAATACGGATTAAATGAAATTCGAATTGAGAATGTAGTTAGTATTAGGTGGGGATTCAATTGAGGACTCATGACAGCAGCTAGGTCGTATGATTCTTCGTATGGGAGTTGAATTGTACTTGGTGTAAAAATCACTTAGTTTCTGGCACTGATAATCATTGAAATGTCTATGTCGCGCTATTTGCTATATGCGTGTTGAGAAGGTGATTCTTTTCTCATGTGTATAACAGATAGATAGGTTATAGGTAGAGAATATAAGGTTAAGTATGAATTCTTAAAACTCATACTTATGGTATGTTCGTGACTCATAATTATATGAAATGTTTATGAACTCCTCAGCGAATGGACGCCAAAGGTCTGTCTAGGACAAGTTCTTAAACTCATATGATTGTGGTAAGTTCCTGAACTCGTAAGTGTGGTAAGTTTGATGAACTGGATATAGTTTTGTGTGAATGGAGTATTAAGGATAATAGGAATAGATAGACTATTTAAGCAAATGATTATTAGTGGAGACATAGATTTTCCAAAACTTCTAGCTATGCTAGACTTCGAAATTTTGACAACAAGCTAAATACGCACTATGTGTTTTTTTTTTAAAAAATGTAAACTCGTAATCATTTTTGAAACGGTTTAAAGTATAGTCTATACTACTTGTTTCAGCTAGACGAAGATGATTTGAAATATCAAAATTTATTTTATTTATCACTCATGTACCATGTAACCTGGTACAGAGATGATAAAAAGGTGATAGAGTTATAAATACAGGAATACTTAGTGTGAATTCGATCTAAAAATCATTATTCCACTATTGTATGATGTGTTATGACAAAGTCATATAATGACGGCATCCTTAAACGGACTATTAATACAGTACGACATCATGACGTCATTCTCAAAAATATTTTTAAAAATTATAATTTGCCAACGGGGTTTGGCTACACCTAAATAATTCGATTGAATTGAATTATTGATATGAGTCTATGCTATTCTATTCAGCTAGACTAATGTTATGAAAACTCTAAGTGTTCATTGAAAGAAATTTCCCGAACCAAATTGTTTTGGTGCGAAATCCAATAAGACTGAGGTAGAATTTTGTGCCTATGGCAGTGACGAGAAACAGATTCGACCAACAGTACTTATTAAGTACAGGGCATACTGGATTAATTACCCACTATGTCTGTAAGTTATGACGGTTTGCGAACCATATAACCTTTGCAAAAATGATAGACTCTGTATAATGTCCTCAGCACAATTTTAAAATATTACTCTTGTGAGTGGTGTATTGGGTAGCATGTGATCATGATGTGTACGATTGGTGTAAGCTGTATGGTATACGGTGTAAGGTAAATTTCGGGGACAAAATTTTTAGAAGAAGGGGTGAATGTCACAACCCGAGAATTTAGAAAATTTTAATTAATTGATTTAAGGTTCAATATTAGAACCTAGACATAAAATAAGTGTATGCGTTTGATATTTTTGAGAAAGAATTTTGTGGATTTCAAAATTTTGTTAAGGATTTAAGTGAATATGTTCTGTGTATATGGTTGTATATGTGTACAATATGTGGTTAAGGGTCAAGAGTTGACCAGATAAATGATATCTGTAACAAACCCTAGGTATATATTAAGAACATCAAAGTTCAGTTAGAAAATTCTTACGATTTATAAGAAACCCTAATTTCAGTTTCAGGAATTTAAAACCCTAATTCGGATATTAAAATTCTAATTTGGGAATTTAAATGCTATGTATAAGATATATGTATTTTAATTTCAAACTTAATTAGGGATAACCTTAATGAGTAATTAGATTTTTAATAATTTAGAAACCCTAATTGACTATTTGGGAAACCTTAATTTTAAGGTTTAAAATCCTAATCGTTTCGTTTGAAACCCTAATGGACCAAATTGCTAATTTAGCAATTTTAATTAGGAAATATTAATCCTAATTATCAAGATTATTGATTTTATTGAGAAATTAGAATATAATTAGAAAATTCTAATTATAATTTAGAGATATTAATTTTTCTATTTTGAAAACCTAAATTGAAAAAATTAAAAAAAAATTGATTTTGAGAACCTTAGGTTTTAACACTAAGGGTTAAACCCTAAACCCTAAGGGTTGGGGTAAATGACAAGTATGCCATTAATTTTAAAAGCCAAATGTCCAAAATAACATTTTTCTTAGTTGTTAAGTAATTAGATTTGCAAGATCTTGTGAGTCATCAAGCCTAATGTGTAGCCATGTGCCATAAAATAATTACAAGATCAAATTTGGGCCAGCTAGCAACTTCTTGGTTCATTGAATCCAAAGATTAAACCTAAATCTAAAGAAAAGTAAGTTACTTTACTCTTCATATTATCCAAGACATCCTCTCTCTATAATTTTCGAAATCTAGAGTGAGAGAGAGTGAGAAACTAAACTAAGATCAGTTCATAGCAAGCCCATAACAGAATCATGAAGTCAGAATCAAGATCAAGGCTCAAAAAGCTATAAAAACCCTAAATCTTAAAAATCTTATGATCGGAGGTTATATGTTGTAATTGGTTGGATAGATATGTGTAATAAGGTGTCATTTAGTGATCTGGGTTGCTAGGACCCAGATCTATAGCATCAAAGTGCTCGAAATTAAAGATTTATCAAATCTGGAAAAGTTAGAAAAAAGTTGTCTGACAGCCATATGTTAGACATCTTAGATCTGTGTGTGTTTGATGTTTGGTGTATTTTATGTTATAGACTTGTTCTTTGTAGTAAGGGATTTAATATGGAACTTGAAGCAAGCCCATATCTTGAGTAGATTGCAAGATATGACCGGTCAAAAGGTGTTGACCAAGCACAAAAAAACTTTCTGGGCAGCCCAAAAAATTTCCAGAATTTAAGGCAAGATATTTGAGGCCTCTGATCTTACTGATTTTTGATGTTTAGGCCATATTGTTGTAATAGTACTGTAGCCTGACATGTTTACTATCGATTCATGCTCTTAAAATACTTAGATCTATACTAGAATCAAAGTTATGAAAGGTTAAACCACCGTTACCACCAACCTTGAACGAAATCTGGAAAACCCAGAAATCGTGAAGAACAGGCGTCCTGACAAGGTTTGACCAGCCAATATTTGTTATTTTTGATGTTGTTGTGATGATCTGATGGTATATACTTGTAGTCTGACATATCTACTACATATTGGAACCTTAACATCACATGAAACATGACTGGAACATTACATTAATGGAGTGACAAGAAGGCTACTCGGACTGCCTGGGTTCCTGAAGAACCCAGGCAACGTCTGACAAGGTTTTAGTTTGCCCAGATCTTGCTGTTTTGTGGTGGATTGGCTAGGATCTTTGTTGATAGTTATAGTATTACACTTATACTATAATTATAACACTTAACCCAGTCCATAAACCCTTTTATCAACGATCTAGCACTGGTCAAAGTGGGCACCTTGGTGTCAAACATTGAATTCTGGGTTTCCTCAAGAACAGCTGAAGAACACTTTCTGCGACAGTTGTGTCACTAAATCCACCTTTAGCGACACTTAGATTCGAAAATTTATTAATTTTAATTAATAAATAGATAAAAATGGATATTAATTATTAAAAATACATAATAAAGTATGAAAAATTATTTTAAAGGCCGAAAATTAGTTTTTAATTATTTTGAGTATATTTCATAAATATTTAATATTTTTAGAATATAAAAAGGTATTTATTTATTTAATTATAATATTAAATAAATTATTTGAAAATGATTTTTATACTTTAAAAATTATGAAAAATTATATTATGGTATAAGAAAATATTTTAAGTTATTTTTAATAACTTCTGATACTTTGTGATGAAATTCATTAATAAATTAATATTAATGGTATTTAGTTTATTTAATAAATATGTTAAATAAATTATGGAAAAATGGAATTAATAATTTAAAAATTATATAAAAATAATTTAAGTGTTATAAAAATATTTTAAGTTATAAAATATAACTTTTTGATATTTTGTAATGAAAATATTAATATTTTAATATTAAAAGTAATTCTCAAATAATGGATTTAAGTGTTTAAAAATCATATAAATATGATTTTAAGATATTAAAAATACTTTAATATATTATAATTATATTATAATATTGTGTTATGATTTCTATTAATATTTAGTATTAAATAAATATTAATGATAAAGGAATATTGTGGTATTTGTATTAGATAAATACTATATAAGTGATTGAAAATTATGATAAATGATATTAATTATTTCTGAAAATTATTTCGAGCTTATGAAAATTATTTAGACTGATAATATGAGTTTTTAAGATAATTGTTAACTGTTAAAACAGAGTTTAATTAAACTTAAACTCGAGTAAAGGTCCGATTAGACCGTCGGGATGTCAGAATTGTGTCGGGTTCAAGTCAGACTGAAATAGTTTGACCTGATACCGAGTTTTATGTGTGTTATAGGCTGATAGGGTTATGTGCTATGTGTTCAGGTTATTCTATGTGTATATATATATTAGTATTATATTGTGATGATATTATTCTAATTTATATTTCGATATTATTTATATATTAGGTCTTCAGATAAAGCGTTATAAATTGCGTAGCAGTAATCAACCAGACATGCAAGTTTTACTTAATTCTAGTAAGAGTTATTTCATTCAGATATGCTTATGGATAATCATTGCTGATTGCCATTGTTGAATCGTACTCTGTACATATTGCATGTATAAGTCAGGTATGAAAGGCTGATCACCTTCATTACCAGTTGGTCCAGATATATTTGTTCATGTTTAATACTTGTTCAGTCAAAAGTTTGTTCCTGCTAGTTCACAATTATATTGTTGAATTATAGCTAGTTTATTATTCAAATTATTTCAATCATGATATGTCGTTAAATTATTGAACTTAAACTTGTTGGGCAACTTTCATGCTCACCCTTGCTATATCATTATTAACATTGCAGATTAAGAAGCATACATCGGATACAGGAAAAGATAAAGCCAAGTTCAGCTTGGAAAAAGTTTTATTTGATGTACTGCTTAATTGTAATAGTATAGTATGATAATAACATTATATATTAGATAAGTTATGAATTGTGTATGTGAAGGTTACTCGACCTTGGGATTAGTGTGTAAATATACTGTTAAATAATTTATGTTTATATCTTCCGCAATAGTGATAGAATGATTGTACCGGATCCACGGTGGTTTGGGACCCAGATTTGGGGGTTTCACAATATTGGACAAGCTTAACAAAAATTTCAAATTCTCCCTATTATGCCCCTTAGTGGCCGGTCATACACCCCCATTTCTCCTATTATAGATTTATTTTTATTGTGTTATATACTTACTATAATTATTAAATGTCCTTTCTTTCATGGACCAAAGGTTGGGCCTCTTTAATTAATGTTTGGGCTAACAATTAATTAGTTTGGGCTATTAGTAGTCAAGTTTAGTTTTATATTACTTGGGCTACTATTTATTAATTCCACATGTTGGGCTAAGTTAATTCATTTAACTAATGCCATTAAGGTACAACTTCCAACAAAATTAGTGGGCTTGATTATTCATCCAATTGGGCTAGCCCACTAGTAACACTTACTACTTAGACTATTACACATACCCATAAATCAAGAATACCACTTTACTTTCATAACCCAATTAGACTTTCCACCTACAAGTAAATTGAATATTCAATTAGGGTTCATCATCTTAATTAATTCCCTTGATTATTAACATTCTTAGGCTAGTCCACTACTTTAATTATTCCATAAGAAGGACTTCCAATAAAATTCTCATAACACACTAGTTATTTAATTAGACACTCAATCACAATATGCCACAAAGGTTTTTTAATATCATTCATAATTAATATATCTATTTATAAAGTGACTTGAAAATTCATGGTTATTACAGCTTCGCTACTAAGTTCATCAAAACTTGGGTTTAAGGCAACTTAGTAGCACAACAACAACAATCTCAACCACACTCATTGCAGAGCTGCCAAACATGCTAGGTTTGAAGAGTACTTAGTGTACTAACATTCCAAGTCTGCTGGGCTTGAAGAGTTCTTTGTGAACTAGCTTTCCAAGACTGTTGATCTGAAAGGAATCTTACTTGTTCGAAGATTGTATCAACATCCTTAGTGGATTTCCTACTCGTGGAGTAGAAGAGTGGACTAGGAGTCTTGAGTGCTCTGAACCACTTAAAACACTATGTCATTTGATTTCAGTCTCTTTAACTGTTATATCTGCTATAACAGCTGTTTGGTTTATAACCTTGATTTTATCTAAGGGGGATAACTAAATCATATATTCCGCTGTGCTTAATTAATCATTTAATTAACAAAATTGCTAAGTTACTCTTTGAAAAGAAAATTATAAAATATCCATTTAACCCCCATTGTAAATAACTTTTGTGCCTCCGAGAACTAAAATAGTTTATTCTGTGTATTATTCTAGCTTATTCGAAGTAGTTCACAACTATTTTTCAATTGTTGAATGAAATCATATGATTCTTGATTTTGTTGTTGAAATACTTTACTTGCTAGGCAATTTAATGCTCATCCTTGCTTAAACTATATGATTTCAACTAAGGACAAAAGTATTGAAAAATTCATTAAGGATAGTAGAAGGAAAACGAAGAAGGATAGAAGATATTGATAGATTACAATTACTATGTAATGTGAATTATTATGATGTACGAACATATAATGGTTGTAGAAACTGGGATTGAGCGGGTATGATCTAATAATATAGAGATTATATTCGTATCATTAAGCTTTTATGGTTAGATTTATGTGGATGTTGTAACACTGTATAACACCATATTCGGGTTTGAAGATATTGCTGGGTTTGTATATAGCGCGAACATGCAATCAAATTACACAAAAGGTGCGAAAGCGCGATAAAATATGAATTTAAAATTTTCATACAAACCTATCACCATGGTCATACTTTGTGCATAATTATCAATCAATAGAAAATAGATGGAGAATAGAATCATACCCTTGAAGATCCGAGCTTCCTCATGTACAAGTTTAACTCTTATTCCTTTATGCTTTCCTTGAATACGCATGTTTGGTTCCTTCCTTTGATCAACATTAGCCACCCAAGCATTTGGCCTCTAGAGGTGATCCACCAAGGAAGAACAAGAATCAAGAAGAAGGGTGTATTGGCTCAAACCCTAGTTTTCTATCTCTATAGAAAAAGGGTGTACTCTAAAACAATTGGAATCACGTATCTCTCACACTGATATTTGATATAAGACTCCTCTTATAAAGATATAAGTTAACCCTTTAAATCTAATTAGAAATTAGGGTATTATTTAATTAAATTCCTTTAATTAATTAAGCTCCCGAATCTTATTAGGGATAATTAATTAAACTCTTTTAATTAACTAGCCTCCTAATGTTATTAGAAATAAATGAGAGTACTTATATTAAATTAATTCCCAAACTCCTTTAGAAATTAAAATAATAATAATTGTAATAATATTAATAAGACTCCTCTTATTAATTAATATTTAATATTTCCAAAATATTAAATAATAAATATTAAGCTATTTAATTTATTCTATCACCATAGATTAAATTAAATACACTTAACATATTATTATGATTATGCCATTAACTTCTTAAATAAATATTATTCCTTTTATGGTATGACCCTTTAGGTTCTCCATATTAAACCAGTTGTGAATAAATTAATTAGAATAATTCTAATCTTATTTAAATAAATAAATTAAACTATTAATTTATTTAAATAAATAATATTTATTCTACAATAGGAATAAGTCTTCCTAGCGTTTAACGACTTTCTAGATAATATAGATTTCAACATTAATTATAAAAGAACCTTTGAGTAAATTGTTACCATACAATTCAATTCTTTCACCTTACAATGTCCCAATTAAATATAAGATATGGAATTACTGTAAAGTCTTATTTTATTTTAATTTTTTTTTTCGATTCTTAAATGCACAACACCAAATAATACAAATTAGAAACTCCTTTCTAATTTTATTCTGCCTTGGCCAAGGACTACTGGGTTGTCATTTATCGAATCACATAGAACATTTCTCTTCTTTTACTAGAAGCGGTAGATTCTTTATTGATCATACATTATCTTCATGTACAACTTATTATACCCAAGTATATCATTTGCTATACCCTAAGGGTCTTAAAGAATAACTCAAAGTATAATTCATTATACACAAGATACTATGGTGCTCTCAAGTCTAAAGATCACTTGTACTACTATCACTTCAGGAATTCCTATTGACAGGCGAGTAAAACTCCATTAGGTATTCCTTAGCGAGCCACGTTTAGTGAACTTATTATCTAATAAACACCTACATACTTGCTTTAGTGTCTCCACACAAATGATCATGAGATCAATCATCTTCATCCAATGAGCAAACAACGTATGTACCAATCTATCTGAATTCACTAATCCTCTTTTTAGTAATCCATCGATTAGGAACATTTTAGTTTTTAAGCTATCTAAGAATATTATATCTCATTAGCATGATTTCATCATGATTCTAAAAGCATTGCTTAAAACTATGGGTTTATCACATATTATTTAAAGCAGCATCATGTAGATAAATTAAAGCCTTAGTAAATGAATACTTTTATTAATAAACGAATAAGATTGTTTTAAAGTATATGCTTTATCATCAAGATGGTTAGCTTTTGTGCATACTACTTTCAATCTCTCACTTTTAAAGCCAATCATCATGGTATCTCATACCCTTATCCTATAAGTGACGATCATCCTGCTGTTGGATAAGCTTCAATATATGAATATGTAATGTTATTCTTGAGAGTCCACTATCTCTATATTGACTTCCCATCTTTCAATGATTTCTCTAATCAAATGAAAGTGCCGCAACACATGTTTAGATCCAAGATGAGATTTAGGAACTACGCCTAGTTCTATAATGAACTTTTCATCCAAATAATCAACTTGCAGCTTCATTTACAGCTATATACTTTGTCTTTATCACTAAACCAATAACTCTTTGCTGTTTAGAACCTTTCCAATTCACTGCACCACCGTTCAAGGTAACACCTTACCCTAAAGTGGATTTACTGTCGTCTTGGTCAGTTTGAAAAACTTGAGTCTGTTAAGCCCTCTAGTTTTAATTTAGACCCACCATAAATTTGATCACATCCTTAGTGTCGGTTAAGTACTTTAAGATGTTTTTCATTGTCTTACAGTGATTTTCTCCAGAATATGACTGATCAACATCAAGTCTCGTATATTTCATTGCATACATGATAAATACTCATGTGATCTCTCTTTTATTAGTCTATGGGAATTATTAAGAGAGATACACTTCAGGGCTCATCAACATAAGACATCTATTGGGGTTTGCTATGCTAAACGACTTTAGCATCAAATAAATATATGTTCCTTGGGTTAAGCCGAGTATCCTTTTAAATATA
The DNA here is from genome assembly GCA_016801055.1 of Panax notoginseng. Lineage (NCBI taxonomy): Eukaryota > Viridiplantae > Streptophyta > Magnoliopsida > Apiales > Araliaceae > Panax > Panax notoginseng. Next base: position 194,401,714 of record CM029016.1, read on the forward strand.
TCTATATAGATTTGTATCCCTAATTAAGATATTCTTTCAAATCATTCATGGAAGAATATTTAGACAACTTTATCTTTACTGATTATAGTATTGGTATGTTATTCCTTATCCGTAGTATATCAACATATAATACTAGAAATGTCACGACGCTCCCACTGACCCTTTTTTACACACTAGGTTCATTCTTATTTTTGATAAAATCAAACTCTTTTGATTGTCTCATCAAAATGAATGTTCTATTTTTGAGAAGCTTGCTTCAATACATTTCTCTGAGTGTCTACAACTCTTAGCTCACCGTATGTAACTGGAACATCATCTTCTATGATGCATACCACATCATCATCATCTATGATGAAACCATACCTCTCAGGTATCTTCGGTACTATTCCAGATTTATGATTTGGTTGTGGTACAATAGGTCTATGTACATGTTCCTCTTATTTAACTTATAGTGTTTTGTGGTTCTTGAACTCTTCAAGATTCTATTATCCTCTCACTAGCCCCTTCAATGATAAACATATTTATCTTATAAGGCAGCGTGTTTTGCAACAAACACCTTTTGCTAAGTAGGATTATAGAACATATACCCTAAACTTACTTTAGGATGTCCCACAAATCGACACTTGTCAAATCTTGTCCCAAACTTATCCCTTTAAAACCTTTTCACATAAGTTGGACAACCCCTTATCTTAACATACTTAAGATTATGAACCCTCCCTGTCCATAACTCTTATAGAATCTTGGGGTCGGATTTGGAGGTTACCTTTTTTCGTAGTTATGCAGCTAATTCTAAGGCATGACCCCAGAAGGATACTGGAATGTTGGTAAAATCATTATGGACAACATCATGTCTAACAAGGTACGATTTTTTCTTTCAGATACATCAATCAATTTTTGTGTATCAGTAGGCATTCATTGTGAGAAAACCATTTGAGATGATCTAGAAACTTATTACACAAGTATTCCTTCCTCAATCCAATCGAAGAATTATAATACTTTCCAATTAGTTTCACTTTTGAATTCTTTGAACCTTTCAAATAATTCACACTTGTATTTCATCAAATACAAATATTCAACTCTTTGAATGATCATCTCTTTTTCTTATACTAGTTTGTTTAATTTATAAAATAATATTTCACGTAAGTCAAGTATACAAAATTCATTAAGCAATATTTCAGTTCTATACAAAACATTATTATTATAAATATAACAAGAATTGTTTTGAAATATAATACCAAAAATATTGTTCTCCAACAACAAAATGGAAATAACGTTTTAACGATAACTGAAATACAATAATAACTTATTGACTTAATAGACTTGCCCGTAAGAAGTGCTAAACGATAAGTTCTTATGGCTAATGCATCAACATTTGCTTCATTTCCACACATAGGATTACTTATCTTTTTTTAGCTTTCTACTTCTACTTGGTTACTTCATAAATCTATATTTATGAGAATCAGAGCAGGTATCCAATACCCAAGTAGAACATTGACTTAAAGAAAGATTTATTTTAATCATGAACAAATTTGTATTTGTTACCAAAACTTCACTAAACTTCTTCTGGTTAGCTCTGTAAGATGCTTCTTGTAGTTTCTTTTCCAGTGTCCATGCTTATTGTAGTGGAAGCAAACTCCTTTGCTATCCGTATTAGCTTTGTTCTTATAATCCTTTATTTTTGTCTTTCTATTTACCTTCTTAGAATATTTCTTCTTTTAAGAAGATCCTTTGGCACCTACCAGTAAGACTTAGTTTTTCTTGATTGTAAAGTAACTCTCAGCATTTTTCAACATGTTAAGCAAATCAGCGAGGCTGATATCTAGCTTGTTCATATGAAAAATTCACAATAATTGTGAGAAGGAGTCCGAGAGTGGGTGCAAGATCAAATCTTGACTCAACTCTCCATCCATGAAAAAACCTGTTGTCCTAATTGTTCAATCAAATTGATCATGTTAAGGAGTTTTATCTGTACTATAGTGTCATCAGTCATTCTAGATCGGAAGAGTTCGTTAGATATTTGATATCTATCAGTCTTACTTTCCTCACCATCAACTACTTGATGTGCAGGAGTATAGTAGGAGTATCCATAGTTTTATGCTTATGCTGACGCTGAAGCTCGTTACTCATGGATGCGAGTGTGATTCATTGAGCCAACTGTGCATTATCTTGCCTCTTTCTAAAAGTAGCAATCTCTTCCTCAGAGGCATTATCTACAACCATTGCAGAGATAGGCATATTAAGGATATAAGACAGCTTTTCAGCCGTGAGAACTATTCTCAAATTCCTTTAACCAATCCGTTTATTTTAGTCCGATTAATTTAGCATCTAATATGCTACGTAGTGATAGTAATTTAGACATTATAAAATTCTGTAAGTGAATTTGTAATTTAATAACATTTTTAGCATACATTCTTTTATTAATTACCAAAATAAATTAAGTCTTGTTTTAAATTGGTATCTTCCACTATTTTCTTCAAACTATATTACCCTCACTTTTATAGTTCGGCAAAATCTAATTAAAGATTTGCTAGTAAGAATAAGGATCCCATTTTAAATGTATATATCCTTGTAGTGACACAACAAACTATATCTAAATAAATAGGTAGACAACTCTTGTCAATTACATCATTATGTAACTATTTTTATTTTGCCTCTTAGATTATTTCGATCAAGTGGTGACACATCCGAATAAAAATTATCTAAGTTAAGTTCAACCTAGCACTTCCATATATTCTAAAAAGAAAAAAATTTTCCTTGTGGTGACACAACAAAAAAATATTGTTCAATTTTATTTATAAACATCAAATGTGATAAATTAACATCTTAAATACTTAATACTTATCTTGTGGTGACACAACAAACTCATATTAAATATTTAATACTCTATTAATTTTATCATGCTAGAAGGCGACGTTCAATATTCCAAATATCTTTGAACGCTTAGGGCTTAATATAAAATATTTGAGGGATTTGTTATTAATTTGTCTCTAGAAATGGCCTAGGTTTGGGTGCCCCAGCGCTAGAAGCTTTTATAAATTTTTTTGCTCTGACGTCATTTGGTAAAATGGCCATAACTTCTTCGTCCAAACTCTAATTTCGATGATTCAAGATGTTCCGGAAAAAGGAGACGTAAATCTAAAACTTTCATTATTTGAGTTTTTCGAAAAAAGGGCTGGAACAATGTTTAAATTGGCACTGAAGTGGCTGCTATGTAAATGACAAGCCGAAAATGCGAATCTAGCAACCCCAAACGTCGATCCAAGTAATTTTTGTCCCAATTCCTACAAAATAATATAAAACATGCAAGAATAGACACAAAAACTTAAAAACTTCCAAAAGATTAAGCTTAAATGTACTCAATTAATGGGTATAACTCAAATACCCCCAAACTTAAACATTTGTTTGTCCTCAAGTAAAAACACAATAGAACTAAAAATAAACAAACTAACTCAACTACATGAAGGCATATGCATGATCTACTTCCTAATATACCTACGAATCTAACAATAAATCAGTATGATATATAGCAACAGGCCTCAAAGATACCAATGATACTCACACAATATATCCAATTAAGTCAAAGTCCATAACTCTAACCAGTTAGTTAATCCTAACTTGTCACCACCCATGTTGTGCGTCTGTGCTTGTTAACCATTCTAACCAACCACAGATCAAGATAATCACATAACAAACTTCTTAGAAGGAAAATTTTAGTTCCAATTCAATTACTTTTGTGAACATGACAACTCCGGTTAAAACTAAACAATTACCAAGTCTAAGGATAAATACAAGATTTATTTATACTTTTATTCAACCACGAGGGAATTTTTGCTCTTTCTCGTGTTTTATTCAATTTTTATTTTTCTCATGGTTGTGCAATGTCTTATTCCCTTAGGCTTTTCAATGGTACCTTAACGAGCTTTCGACCAACGACTCCCAAGCTATTAAGGCCTTAGGGCGCTAGGTGTAGAGACATCCCCTCGGGCTTACTTACTCAAGTAACAAAAGCTACAAAACTAGACTAGCCACGGTGTTTATTCAATTTTTTTCTGGATTTTCTATTTTTTTCATCATTTTTCTTTTTTCCTTTTTTTTCTTTAATACATATACCCCATAGATTCCCCCAAACTCAAGCTTTTACGTCATTCCAACCTTTACTGCCAGTTCACTAATTTTCTTAAATTTTAACCAAGATTTTCCCTCAGAAACAAATTATGAAACCCTTGAACCAAGTGGATTAAAACAGTTAAACTTTAAGTGCTAACCGGTTACATAAGTTTCAGACAGGCTCAAATTATCATCATGATTAAAATTAGAACTCATCATCAATTATCAACAATGTTCAAGTTAACATGCAAAACCAATCTTATCATAGGCCGAGCTAAGACCACACCAACCGATCGCACAGATTCATGCAAAAAAATGCAATTATACTACATGAACACATACTAATGCACCACATATATGCATATGCAATTAACTACCATATATTATATGCAAACTAAATGTAAAAACACAATGCTAACACGTAAAAAAAAACCACGAACTACTATGCATATAACTAACTATATGCAATACGACACTAAAATGCGCCAAAAACTTGTTGATCGATTTCACAATTAATATATGCATGCAAGTATACACGGTCAACAAGTAATAAAGTGAAAGTAGAATATCGTTCCCACGAGAAATTATTTAATAAAAATTACCAAGTACTAGTTCTTATGTTACAAAGAGCTTTGCCGACGACATGACTACCAATTGGGTATGGTTTTGCAAAATTGCCCGGATTCTTGAACTTTGGTGAAGGAGGCACATGGGATACTAATGAAATCGACTCATCTTTGTTGAAGCTTACAATTAACTCTTTGTCGATCTCCTTTTCTTGGTCCCCGATTATTTCCTTTCTTTTAACATCTTGTGGCTCATCTAGTTGCAAATTTTGTTCAGGCTCTCCATCAGTCTCGAATCCATGTCATAGGGCCAAGTGTAGTGAGGACAAATGTTTGATGCATTAAATAGTTGTTCAGCAAAATTTTGACTCAATATCTCTTGACTAATCATCCTCTCTTCACTTGAAGCTATGAACATGGACATAATTTTCTCCAAATTTAGATTTTCTTCTTGTTGTAGTGGAGGTGGACATGAGAACTCCGATGGGTATATTGAACTGGGAGCATAAAATTGATCTTGATGAGTATGGCTCCATGAAGAATATGGGTGATACCCCCAATCCTGATGATAGTTGTTGGGATAGACATAATTGTTGGGATAATCACCACCATACTGTACCGGCTCGAAACTGATGGAGCATTGATGACTCAAATGATTTCAAGTACAATAATCACAAGTAACCGCCACACTTTGACGACGTTGTGCTGCAAAAGCATCTAACCTCCTCGAAAGTGTCTCAATCTGTGATGATAATGTAGAAAGTGTCGTGAGTCCATCAATCTCCGCTCCCCTTGGCTGAGTCATTCTCGTATACGACCATTGATAATTAAAGTCCGCCATGGTACCTGAAAAGAAAGAAAAAAATAGAAAGAGAATTAAATAAAATAAAAAAATAAAAATAAGAAACGTTTAAATTAAAACTAATTTGATTAAAATTAATATTGGCAAAATTATTAAACTAATTCTCCAGCAACAGCGCCAAAAACTTGTTGTTCGATTTCACAATCAATATATGTGTGCAAGTATACACGGTCAACAAGTTATAAAGTGAAAGTAGAGTATCGTTCCCACGAGGAATTATTTAATAAAAATCACCAAGTACTAGTTCTTAACCAAACTAATTTTATTTAAACAATCGATTTAATGTTGTGAATTTAAATATATAATTAAACTACTACTACTACCACTAGTTGAAAATGGTTATGGAGATTTAAGATCACAACTTGACTTCTTGCTTCACTTATATTAAAACACTTCTTATTAATTACGCTCACTATTCTGGATTGTTAATCAGGAACTTATTAGTATTTATAACCACCTTCCGATGCATCACAAACATATTAATCCAAATCCACAGTTGATAGAATTGAATCAAACACCCTAATTAACTAATTCACTATATTCTTATGTGAATTACAATTAAAAAGGATTTAAAGTACATGTTCCCTATCAGATTACATGCGGTGTAAAGGCATATCCCTATCCTAACATAAATCATGAATTCCAACACCATGCAAAAAACACAATCACATACTATTCTGATCAGATCTAAATCTATACTTCATCTCCCAAATCTATATAGATTATCATGGTAATTGTTAGCTAGACAATTAAACAATTGTACGCAATCATAATAGAAAATCCATAGAATCGATCACAGTAATTAACAGAGAAGCATACTAAAATAAATTATGAAATAAGATCCGTTGCAATCTTAAACAAGAAATTTAGTTCATTGTTATTGAATTATAATCAAGAATCCACAATTGAATAAACATTAAAAGACAAAAACAGAAGTAGAGGAAAGAATGAAATCTATTGTCTGCAAATATGATGCTCCCCTCTTGCTCATACTCTTGATCTTCAATGATCCCCAAGTTGATTCAATCTCCAACAATCAAATATAAACTAGGGTTTATGTTCTAATCTAATAGAGTGTTTTATCTAATCTAATCTAATCAATCTAATCTCCTTATTATATGCCTCACGTCATGTATTTATAGGCTACAAGTCTAATTTCTCGCTTAGGAGGAAACCCAATCTAATTTGGAGTCAAAAAAGTATCAAAATTCACCCCAAAACGCGTCCCAGCTTGATCAGACCAGACCCCAGTGGCCCGGCGCTGCTCACGTTGCTGGAATTCTACCTCCTAGCGCCCCGACGCTGGAAATAGCCTAGGTTTGGGTGCCCCGACGCTGGAAGCTTTTCTAGAATTTTTTACTCTAACATCATTTGGTAAAATGGTCATAACATCTTCATCCGAACTCTGATTTTGATGATTCAAGATGTTCCAAAAAGAGGAGACGTAGATCTACAACTTTCAATCCTTTAGTTTCTCGAAATAAGGGTGGAGCAATGCTGAAATTGGCCCTGAAGTGGTTGCTATGTAAATGGCATGCCAAAAATGTGAATCTAGCAACCCCAAACGTCGATCCAAGTAACTTTTATCTCAATTCCTACAAAACAACATAAAACATGCATGAATAGATACAAACACTTAAAAAAATTCCAAAAAATTAAGCTCAAACGCACTCAATTAATGGGTATAAAATTCACTCATCAAATTTTCTGTCCAAACAAATTTTATAGATTTCCTTGTCAAATTCGTTAACTGAGTGGCAATCTTAAAAAAGTTATGAATAAATCATCTGTAGTAACCTACCAAACCCAAAAAACTTCTCACCTTTGATGGAGTCCTTAGTTGTTCCCAATTTATTACAGCTTCTACCTTTGATGGATCCACTGAAATCCCATCTTTGTCAATCGTATGCCCAAGAAATTGCACACGTTCTAGCCAGAATTCACACTTAGAGAATTTCACGTGCAACTTTTCCCTTCTTAGCGTCTGCAACGTCAAACGCAAATGTTCCATGTGTTCCTCTTGAGATTTGGAGTGCAACAGAATATCAACAATGAATACCATCACAAACTTATCTAAGAATGGTTTAATCACACTGTTCATCAAATCCATGAATGGTGCAGGGGCATTGGTCAAACCAAAAGACATTACTAGAAACTCGTAATGTCCATACCGAGTTCTGAATGTCGTCTTCGGTACATCCTCATTTCTTACCTTTAATTGATGATATCCACTTCGCAAATCTATCTTCGAGAAGTACCTAGCTCCTTTTAATTGATCAAACAAGTCATCCATTCTTGGCAACGGATATTTATTCTTAATAGTGACTTTGTTTAATTCCGTATAATCAATACAAAGACGCATTGACCCATCTTTCTTCTTCACGAATAACACCGGCACTCCCCACGGTGACACACTCAGCCGAATGTATTTCTTATCTAGCAGTTCTTGTAATTGTACCATCAGTTCCTTCATCTCTACAAGAGCCATCCTGTACGGGGCCTTCGATATCGGAGTAGTTCCTGGCGCTAAATCGATAACGAACTCAATCTCTTTCTCAGGCGGAAGTCCTGGCAAATTCTCTGGAAATACGTCCGCAAAATCCCTAACAACCGGTATCTCCTCCAGTTTCACACCCTTCTTCTGAGTATCGACTATGTAAGCTAAGTACCCTTCATAGCCTTGACTCAATAACTTCTTGGCCTAGATAATCGTCAGAGATCTCGCTTGTCTAGGCGACTTGCTACCATAGAAGACTACCTTTAACGGAGTCATAAGGTTTACACTCTTCTTCGCTCCATAACTGAATAGCCAATCCATTCCCAATATAACATTAAACTCTCCAAGTTTTATCGGGATTAAATCTACTGTCATAATATTCCCTTAATATTCACCCTACAATTCTTGTATACGAACTTAACAGGAATCACATCCCTATTCGTAATTTCTATGTTTAAAGGGAAATTCAACTCTTCACTAGGCAATCCTAACCTCTTAGCAAATTCATCAGATATAAACGAGCAAGTAGCACCCGAATTAAATAATACCTATGCATTTATATCATTGATTGGGATGATACCTGACACAACATCTTTTGATTACACAACATCCTGCACAGTCATATTGAAGGTTCTGGATGTGGGTCTGTTTGTCGACGTTGGTCCAGCAATAGCCATTGTACCACCATTGTCGCCTCCCTTGCTTCCAGTTGCCTCTCCAACTTTCTTCTTAGGGCACTCGTGAGCAAGATGATCCTTTGACCCGCATGTATAGCAAGCGTTCTTCTTTGGTTGATGGCAATTCGGAGCAATGTAACCCTCTTGGCCACAATTGAAGCACATTCGCTTACCCCTTAAGCACACGCCAGTGTGATTTTTCCCACATATAGCACACGCTTCAAACTTCATTTTCTGCTGGCTACTCTGTTGACTTCCAGCACCAATACTCACATTCCACTTCCTCTTCGGGTTATTGTTATTCCCACCACTACTACAACCATTCTTTCCTTCATTCTCACTCTTCTTCTTTCTTTGTTCCTGATTGTATTTCGTTACGGCATCGCTTCCACCTTCTGCGATAAGCGACTTCTCAAGCACCACAACAAACGTCTTCAACTGAAACATGGAGACTCTGTTGTATAACAAGGGCTTCAGTCCATGTTCAAATCTTCTTGCCTTGCGCTCATCTGTGTTAACTTGATATGACATAAACCTTACCAACTCATTGAACTTTGCTGCATATTTCGACACCGTCATCGCACCCTACTTCAATTCTAAAAACTGGACCTCCATCTGATTCTGTGAACTCTCTGGAAAATAGGTGTCGAAAAATATTTCCTTGAACCTATCCCAAGTCATCATTCCCTGACCTCCTTGGGTTTTGTTTGCCTGTCACCAATAGCTGGCTTCTGCTTTGAACATAAATGTTGCAAAAGCAGTCTTTTGGTCCTCACCAACTCTAGCAACATTGAAAACTTTCTCTATTTCCATGATCCAGGTTTGTGCCTCAACTAGATTCATGGACCTACGAAATTCTGGTGGTCCAACCGCCTTGAAATATTTAAAAGTCACATCTTGGTTCTGCAGTTGATTCTGCAGCGCTCCCGTCAATAATGTCACCAACTGTTGAATTGGGTTAGCATAGTGTTGTTGTTATTAGTAGACCCCTCAGGGGTTCTTTGTCGTGGTTGACGTCTTGGAGGCATTTTCTATTAAAAATACACTTATTAGATTATTACTCATTCTTTTAAGTATTTTCTACTTAACTTGCACATCATAAAAGATCACCATATAACACATAACATCTTGAATAAATATTAACTTTTATTCATTCATCATCTCTTAAAAAAAATAATGATAGCATCCCTGCTATCTACATCACTTTCCTAAACTACTAAAGTTTCAGGATAACATTATCATCATATCCCATTGGTTACATAATACTTGGGATTTACATCTTATTTATTATATCATTAATCTCAAAATAATTACATTCTTTACGATGACCTACTAAAATGTTGCATAGCCTTAAGATGTTCCTCTTCCATAATACGGAACATTGTTCTGCGATCTAACATATACCATGGCAGCATTTCAAACTGAGTTGGATAGTACATGACTCGGTCTTGAGCTCAATTTATCACAGAGTTGAACACACCATTCATCTCCTCCATCTTGATCTTCTTTGCTTGTACCTCTCCCTCTGCATGCTGAGAAGCTTTCTCGTACGCATCTTCGACTCTTGCTCTCTTGGCAGATTCTTCTTTCAAGTTATCCTTCAGCTTCACAATCTCCTCCATCAGCTGCTCATTCTCCCACTCTGTGTGAATCAGCTTCCATTCAACATTACTCAGACGCTCGTCAAGATCCCGGATCTCATCGTCCTTTTGCGCCATCGAAGTTTGACGTTCAGCTAATAGCTCCTCCAACTCCTTGACTCTATCCTGAAGCTCAATATTGCAGTCGTATACTTCGTCATACATATGAGCTGTGATAGAGTTTGGTGGAAACTCTTCCTCCTCCTCATCCTCATCCTCATCCTCATCCTTATCCGTCTGCGGTAACTCAACGAGGTCTTCCTCTTCTATTTCTACCACATTCTCCTCATCAGGTATGCCCTCCTGCTCAACCACTGTGACCAACGGAGATGACTCCCTTGGCAGCAGTTATTCCTAGACCACCTGAATATCTCGAGGCTCCTTCTCCCTAGGCATCTGAGGTCCCTCCTCCCTAGCCTGACTAGATTCTCCCACATTAGCCATCCTGACAACAAAAATTTTAAGTTTTTAATTACTAATCGTCACTATTTGACACTCACGAGCACATATTTTGCAACCACATAAGCACATAAAGTGTTTTTTTATTTCTTTCATAAAACTCAATAAAAGTTTGTCACCACTATCTTTTCAAAGGTTACTTCCTAAGGTTTTTTTCCCACCTATGGTTCATAACCTAAAGCTTTGATACTAACTTGTGGCACCCCCAACTTTGGGTACTTTATTCCCACACGATTTGGTGTTCACTTTCTACTCATACATTTCTAACTACCCAAACATAATAAAATTTAAACAATAAAACTTCTCGTTAAAGGGTTACATCATTAAATCCAATAAAATCCCAGGTTATCTACCTTAAACATTCATCAAATGCAGAAAAGTAAATAATTACATCATAGTATTTAAAATAAAGTTTGACATCATAATAGTAAATAAATTGAAGTCTTCAACACTTATTCAATTTTCCTTTCCCTTTATTAATGGTAGGCTCATCAACTTTCTCAACTTTAGCTGCAATGATTATATATGCAAGAGTGAGCAAACAAATGCTCACTTGAAACAATAATGGATAATAACAACATAATAACTGCCAATGAATAGGCTCAGTAGAACATAATAATATTCTCTATCAATAATAATCAAGAACTGAAAACAGAATTTGGAATATATATGAGGGTCACAAGAACATGAACTATGTCCAAGGTTATAAGTATTCTTTCAACTTAAACCTAAACAGTCACAAGACTGTAGGGACTCCCCATACTTAGGGTGATAAGCCCTTCGTATCATGTATTGTGCACAAACATCTAAACGCTTCGCGTAATAATCCCCTATAGTAGGGTTGTTCTTCTCAGTTTTAGAATACAAGTCTGCACCAAAGTAAGTTTGGCTTGGATAAGCTTCAAGGGTTATTCAGAGTTCAACGAACATCAACTAAGGATTAGTTGAATCAAAAGTGTAATAACACTATGCTATGGAATAATCGTCAGTCATAAGTGAAATCCACATTATACATCGAAATCATGTTTTAAAAATGAACTAGAAAACATAGGCATTTAATATTATAAAAACCTTGCTTGAACAACAATAAGTTAAGGCTATAACTTGCTCAACAAAAGAATTGAATTAATGAACATGCATAATTGATAACAAGTTGAGAATTAAAACTTGTTCATCATAAGAATGATAGAATTTAGCAATTTGTATAATAAGAACCAAGTTAAAGATAGAAAACCCTCTCAAAATAAGAGTTAGGTTAAAGAGCTTGTGTGAACAATATCAAGTTATAAAAGTAAGGTTAGGGAACTCAACGTATCGATAAGGTTTGCATTATACAAACTAAATAGATTTCAATAAACTTGGATAATAATAGACAAGATAAGATAATGAACTTACTCTATATAAAGAATAAAGTTTAGGAACTTGCATAATCATAAAGGTAGGGTTAGGAAATTTGCCCCGTGCGTAGGTTAAACAATCACTACTCACGTTCACCATAAGTCCTACACATACCATATATATTGACAATACTCCTTAGTTGCACTAATATTAACTTCATGGGTTTAATTCCCACTTTTAGAATAGCTCACTAACTGAGTTTAAGTTTCTCTTAATACTACCAATTACACATCATAAGATCGAAGTCTCGAATGAGCATCATATTCTAACTTTTTAAACAACTTATCAACTTGTCATGCTATGTCAACCTATGAACGTTAACAAGCTGATATAACATTATACTATGTGTTCAACATGATAACCTACTCTTTATAATAGGTTAAGTTAACCTACAATAGACTGCACCTAACCAAAATCACATTGCCCCATTCTGCTACCCCCCGTCAGGGCGGGGACTTTTATACTATGAAAGAGCCCGCTGGGGCGGAGTATTTGAACTGATAACACCCGCCGGGGCGGGGATACCTGACTTCGACTTCTGCAGTTCGTGATTGGCACGAAGCAGAAAGCCAATTTGGCTTTCAAGCAACATTCTAACAACCGATTTCACACATATAAATTATATAAACTTTACAGAAAAATAATTTAAGATTTCTAACATGTTTTTAGCTATACAAACAACCTAAACATCAAAATTATAACTTTTAATTTCACTATTTCTATTATTTCTTCTTCTTTTGACATTCATAACGAAATTCATCACTGTGAATTCGTTTTACAACCAAAACAACTAATTTAACCCATAATGTTTTTATTTCTTAATGTATTTTCACAATCAACCAAAAATTACTAGTTTATTACATGAATTGAACATCAATTTTAATTCAAAAATAAGCCATATCATATATATATCACTATAATTCAATTTATTCACTACTAAACATAATTTTATGAAATTGATTACTCTAACATATAAATGAATGATATAGAACATCTTATAATCATCTATTAACACATAACAAACTCATATTTTCAACAATCATACTAAAAAATCAATTACAGAGAACTTTTCACAAAAAAAGAAAACAAAACCTTAGAAGATAGGATTATACCTTTACTTTCTTATTTAGGTTAACTAAAAGATGATTACAACTACTCCTTCTTGTTCTTGCAGAACTTCTTCTCATAATTTCTCTCACAAACTCGCACTTTTCTCTCTTTTTTCTCTTTTTTTTTCTCTATGTTCTTTCCTAGCTTTTCTAACTTAGCGTAAAACAAAATACACACTGATATACGTATATAATATTAGCGTATATAACTGATAATACATAACTCCCCTCTTTTAATATATGTCAGTTATATTTTATTTTTATTTATTATATATATATATATTTATTTATTTTTTATTTTTTACCATAAGGTCTTGTTTGACAAAACAAGATTAAAATAAAGACTTAATCATTCCTTAAGCCTTGTTTGGCAAAAATAAGATTAAAATAAGAATTTCAAAAGCTCTAAGGATTTGTTTGATAAAACCAAATTAAAACTCTTTTAATTTATTTTCATAACTCATTTATAATATAGTTTACTGTCTCACTTAATTTAAATAAATTCAAAGATTCAATTTTAATTAAATTAAAACTAACAACAACTTATTAAATCAATTTGCCACATAACCCAATTACCACAAAATTATAATTTTCATTATAATTTTATTTAATAAATTATCACATCACATTAATTACTAAATCAAATTAAAACAACATTATAACCATTCATTTAATCCTTATCAACTCTTTAATTTAATTATTAAATTAAATTAGAATATTATCTCATAATAATTAATTCATCACCCTTTTATTTTAATTAACTTCAAAATACCAAATTATCAATTATCAACTTAATTAACATAATACCTTAATTAAGTTAATTCCCATAACTCATAAGTAATTTATTTAACAACAAACATATCAATTAAAATATTTATTTAATTTAATAAATATATGAAATTACAAATAAAATTCTGGATTGTTACAATTATTCTTAATAAGATTTGGAGGCTAATTTATTAAAAGAGTTTAATTAATTATCCCTAATAAGATTAGGGAGCTTAATTAATTAAAGGAATTTAATTTAATAATATCCTAATTTCTAATTAAATTAGAAGGGTTAACTGATATCTTTATAAGTGGAGTCTTATATCAGATATCAGTATGAGAGATACGTGATTCCAATTATTGGAGAGTACGCCATTTTTCTACAGAGATAGAAAACTAGGGTTTGAGCTAATACACCCTTCTTCTTGATTCTTGTTCTTCCTTGGTGGATCACCTCTAGAGGCCAAACGCTTGGGTGGCTAACGTTGATCAAAGGAAGAAACCAAACCTACATATTCAAGGAGAGCACAAAGGAATAGGAGTTGAACTTGTACCTAAGGAAGCTCAGATCTTCAAGGGTATGATTCTGTTCTCCATCTCTTTTCTATTGATTGATAATTATGCATAAAGTATGGTCATGGTGATGGGTTTGTATGAAAATTTTAAATTCATATTTTATCGCACTTTCGCACCTTTTGTGTAATTTGATTGCATGTTCGCGCTATATACAAACCCAACAGTGGTATCAAAGCCAAACTTTGTGTTAATTATCAATCTTGTTGATTCCATGTATGTATGATATGTGATTGGATCGAATTTTATGTGCAAAAAATTTTTTCTGTTCTATCTGCGGCGCGACGCGGCTGCACCTTCTCCAGTTCATTCTGGAGTGCAGCTGCGCCATAACCGGGAAAGAGTTTTATATTAATTTGGAATTGGATTCCACGTTCGCTTGAATAAAAGAGTTTATTCACATATGTAATATGATTTCATGTTTCCTAAAATAAAAGAGTTTATTCACATATGGAATAAGATTTCATGTTTCCTAGAATTAAAGATGTTTAATTTTGATAAGAAATAGGATTCAACATATTTTATTTTTTTCAACAATTTTAAAGTTAAAATAAAGGAGTTTATTTTGTACTTGAAATTGGATTCCTTATTAATTAAAATAAATGAGTTTATTTTGATTTGGAATTTAAAGTAAAAATAAAGGAGTTTATTTTTATTCAAGAATTGGATAAAATAAAATAAAGAAATTTATTATGATTTAAATTTTGATTAAAATAAAGGAGTTAATTTTTATTTTAAAATTGGATTTTTAATAAATTTAAAATTTCTCATTAAATTAATATTGATGCATATATGGAATGGATTTATTATTCATGAGATGAATGCTATTTATTGATGCATATGTTGATGTGTATGATAATAAATGAGATTGATTATAGACTATTGACCAATGTGATTGAATTTTATTTTAGTTGGATGCATGAATGCATGGATTTTATTAAATGGGGTCTGCGTACCTCGTCTTCTCTAATTTTTCTTAATGTAAATTCAATCTCCCTCTTATGTACTTCCCCTTGACTGCTGATCAAGGTTTCTATTTATTTAAATAGTTTTGTAATAGGAATAGTTAGAATTAATTTTGAAAATTGGAGATCAAGAAGCAAGGAGCTCTTGAAGACCCGTTTGTAATGGAGCACGAGTTTAAATGTAATAGTTATAGTTAAATTTAATTCTTGCACCCTAAGTTTGACCTTTTGGTTCACTTGGTGGCTCTAGTGAACCAAACTAGAATAAAGTCCATAATCAATTCGGGTAGAATATAATATTCTATATGTGCATGCTTATATATATATGTGTGTGTGTGTGTGTGTGTGTGTGTGTGTGCGCGCGCGCACTAAATAAATAAAACGCAATTATCAAGGATATTCCACAAATTTCATGGAGTATAGAAGTCAAAACTTAACCAACTGAGTATAATAAAGAATGGAATAACAAAAGAAATCACCATGCATGCGATAGATCGCACAGACAGGTTATTCCAACAGAATAATAAATAATGGAACCAGGTCCGGCGTAAAACACGCAGACAGGATGTTCCAACAGAATAATAATAAAGACGGAACCAGGTCCGGTGTAAAACACACAGACATGATGTTCCAACAGAATAATAATAAAGACGGAACCAGGTCCGGTGTAAAATACACAGACAAGATGTTCCAACAGAATAATAATAAAGACGGAACCAGGTCCGGTGTAAAACACACAGACAGGATGTTCCAACAGAATAATAGAAGAATGTCACCAAGTATAGGGTAGACCGCGTATACAGGTTATTCCAACAGAATAATAAGAAATGGAATAACAACAGTTCTCTTCATGAATAAGAAAGAATAACACCCCTTACCGTTTTAAAGAAGAACTGAAATAAGGAAGTAGTTAAGTAGCAGAATACTTTTCTTTTCTCTCTCTCTATAGTTTCTCTCTCTAGAGTTCAGTGAATTCGTAAGAAATAATGAAGGAATGAGCTGCTATTTATAGAAAAATAGAATGCATAGTAACTAATCCATGAACGGTCCAGATTGATTACTTTAATCTGACGGTCCATATTTAAAGAATTTTTTTTAAATAAAATATAATATATTCTATTTATAGAATAACTTTAATAAAGTATTCTGTTTTATATAAAAAGATGTTTCTGTTTTATTACGTTAATAATACGAATAAAACAAAACTTCATTATCGCTAAATAATTCATATTATTAACTGACAATAATTGAATCAAACTGAGTGACTTCTCACATAAGCATTAATAATCAATACCGTGTGCTACTATGCAACCACACGTATTACTGTACTTTTACTACCGAGTAGTTCAACAATATCAATGGTAAAACTTTCGCCGTTATTTTTTTAATAAAATATTTTTGTCGTTTTTTCAATCCGACAATAATTTCGTTGTGGGGTCCACCAATGATTGTGCCGTTGTACGAATATTCCCTGTTAAAACGAATATTCCCCGACCAATCGAATATTATATAACAACTTACGTACTTTGCAAAATTTATAAATATTACCCACAACTATAACATTATATCAAATTAACTCCATAATATTCAAAAATGATATTTATAGAAAATTCATCTTTATTTATAAAAGTTGGGGTCTTACAATATTTGTATTTAAACTCACAGTATATGTGTTGTTGTATTTTGCACGACAATTGTATTAATAAAGTTGTATTTATTTCTGTACCATGTATTTGACAACTCAGAATGGGTGATGTATACCTATTTTGGGGGCGTCACAGAAAATATCTAAGGGAAAACTTGTAAAAAGCCGGTCAAATGACCAAAATACCCTTGGTCTTGAAAATCTATATATACAAGCTCATTTCTTCATTCTTCCTTACCAATTCATCAAATCCAAGAGAAAAAACTCTAGACAATTAAAGAGAGGAAGTGAGAAACTCGGATTTTCAAGTCTCGGAGGAAGAAAACGTAAGATCAAGTCGTTCATTAATGAAGAAACGTGAAGACTCTTAAGGTAAGAATTAAAAACTCAAAATCTACATCTCTTAATCGCTTTCTAGCCTTGTTATGAAGTGTTGTGTTGGTTGTTGGACTATTCTTTGGAATCGTATTAGTGTTACGGAGAAATAAGGAAGAATTAGCGGGTTAAAAACATTAAATTATGTGTTCAAAGTGAATCGTAATCAAAATAACGGGTTAAAACGAAGAACGAACAAGCAAAGAAAGTAGTAAAAGTTGTTGATGGACAAATTGAAAACCATTCGTAGGATGTTGTTGATGGACAAATTGAAAACCATCTATAAGATGTTGTTGATGGACAATTTTAAAACCATCATTTGTTGTCAGATTTAAAAGTTCCGTGTGGAATGGATTAAGAACAAGCTATAACGAAATTATGGAGGAAACATAGGTATTCCAAATCTTCTAACTATACTAGACTTTGAAATTTATGGAGGAAGCATAGGTATTTCAAATTTTCTAGCTATGTTAGACTTTGAAATTATTGACATTGTGCTAAAAAAAGCATTTTTTTTGAAAAATATTGGGTCAGATTATTGAACCAATGAGTTTTAAAAGTTCTATTATTTATATGTCTATGCTAATTATTTCAACTACGACAAACATTATTTGAAAAAAATTAAAATGTATTTTTAAATAGTCATCAATGCATCATTGAACCTAGTGTAGAATGACAGATGATGGAGTCATCAATGCAGGTTAACCTAGTGTTGGATGTGATCATAGTATCGTCAAGCCACTATGGTATGATGTAGTATGACAAAATCACAAAATGACAGAATTCTCAACTTACTCTAAAGACAGTGCGGTATCATGACGTCATAAAATGATTTTTAGAATTTTGAACCATTTTGTGGCCAGACAAATGTTTCGATTGATGATTCAAATTATTAGTATACGTCTAACCTATTTTATTCAACTAGACAAATGTTTATGAAATTCAAGTATTCTTTGAGAATTTATCCCAATTCAAATTGTTTTGGTGCAGAATCTTATGTTATGTCTGAGGTGAACAACCCCGAAAAAGGGGGATATACAGGTTGGATAATATATTCCAATCTATGAACGCATATAGTTGTTATGCAGGATTGATACGTTGTACACAACGTAAGGGTACGATAGGTTGATCACCTAACCTACTTGCAGAAGTAGTTTACGTTCTTTATGATTGTAAACATACTTAACATTTTGCGATGGGAATACTGTTAAAACTATGAGTTCATGCTCTATATGACCCCTCAACATGATATGAAATGTTTCCTTGAATGAAACTTTTTATATATGACTTCAATGATTAGAAGGAGTGAACAATTAGAGAGAAGTCATGGTAGCATGCGATGATAGAAGAGATCCTCATAGAAGGAAATAACATGTAAACATTAATTGAGAATGTAATCAGATGTGATTAGATAAAGGTATAATTGAAAACCTATTTTTGGGAAAATAAAAGTAGCAGAGATTAGTAGACTATAATTTCAAGGATGAAATTCTTAGAAGATGGGGTGAATGTGACATCCAGAGAATTTAGAAGATCATGAATGATTAAATTAAAGGTTAAAGTTTAAAACCTAGATTTAAGAATAGAGGAATGATTAAATTTTTTTAATAAAACCTATATGGTTTGATAATTGAAAGAATTATACGAGATACGTGGAGAATGAGTAAACATTTTAACCAAATTTACATGTTAGGGTTTAAATGTGAGAAAATATGGGTTACAAAAATTCAAAACCTAAAATAAATTTATATGTATACTTGGAGGTATATTAAGAATAATGTATTATGATTTACATGAATTAATCAATGAAAGAGATTATGTAAGAAATTTTATAATGATATATGTGAAAAATTTATTAAGGAAATAAATTTTAAATGAAGAGATATTATAGGGATAAAGTGAATGTGTATATGTATAAGTCCATATATATACTTAGAGATGTTATATTATATTTTAGCCAAACAAGAAGAATGATTAATTAAATTGATCATACAAGAATAATGGAAAGTTTAATTAAACAAGCTTATGGAAATTAAGTCTTGAGTGGTAAATTAAGAAAAAACCCCAAAGATATTAAATTGAGAAGAGATAAGCTAGGTATTGTGGTAGTAATTAAATTAAACCTCACCTAGTAGTCAAGTGTTAGAATACTTTGTGACTTTTGAATAATATGAATATATATAATATGTATGTGCATATATTTATTTGTATTGTAAAGGAAAGTATTGTAACCTAATTATATATATTAGTTATGAGAATTTAATAATGTAAGGGTTATATTTATTTGAGATTCCTAGTATTTAAAATATATTCTAGTGAACTAACCTAAGAGATTTATTTTATTATCTCAATCTAATTATTATTTTAAACCTAATTAAAGCAAGTTTAATTGAGTTATATAATTAAACCAATGAGAGTAATTATCTAAAGTCCTAGGTAAGTGGACTAGAAACCCTAATTAAGTAATTAGGGTAAGGTAAATAAATGTGTCGGACATATATGGCCCAAACAATTTAAATGGGAGTCAGAACAATTAAATGAATGGCCCAAACCTTAGCCCAAATAAAATGGAAATTCTAGAAGGTTTAATAAGCTATTAATGCATTAAATAAAAATTAAATTTTTGAGAAAATGAAGGGGGAGTACCCGACCCTTTAATGGGCTTCACATGGGGCTATTTATTGTTTCCTTCTCATTTACAAAAGCTAGCCTAACAACTATATAGCCTTTGTCCCCTAAATATATTTCTTATTTCTTAAGATTTGCAAGATATATTGGGAGATTGAGTAGAGATATACAAGTTATATCTACACATTTTTGCTAGCTTATATATAACCCCATCTCATTTGCAAATAAAAAAGTTTATTTCATTTCTGTTCTCCAAAAAGCTTGAGAAGGAAAATAGAGAGAGAGAACCCCACGACTAGGAAGAGAAAAGGAAAGGAAAGAAGGCTAGCAAGGAAATCAAAAACCATCCAAGCCTAACAAAAAAATAAGGAAGCAAGAGGAATTACACTAAAGGTTTAAAAGTCCTTAAAACTCAAACCTTAGTTAATCTAACATGTATTCTTATGATTGTATTTGATAAAATCATGAACTTATATTCTTGAACCCTAAAGTAGTAGATCTTGCCATTTTATGTGTTGATGAACTTCAAAATCAAAGAAGATGAAAAACTGTTTTGAGCTTATAAAACCCTAAATTTCAGTCCACTTTGGAACTTTACCATTTGAAATATACAAATTATTTTTGAGATCCGTCAAAGAAATGAGTTAGATCCAGGAGTTATCTGATAAAAACAAGTGGTAGCACTCAAAAATGTTAAAAGAGTAAACTGTGGCATCATTTTTAGCAAAACAGTCCTACCAGGTAAAAATCTGGAAAAATCTTATGAGCATACTGTCCAGTTTTGATAAAGGCTATTTCGACCACTTTAAGAGCTCTAAAAATTCTCGCCTTTTATGGTATGATAGTATAACAAGTTAAAGATGCTGTCCAAAGATGGAAATTTTTTGATGTCCTGAGAGAGAGTTATGACTTTTACAAGAAAATACGATTTTATAAGTAAACTGTAAAAACTCAGTGTATATAGCCCAGAAAATTATGAAAATTTAACTGGAATCAGTATATGGTATCATGAGTCTACCATATAAATTTCATAATTTTTGGAGAAAAAGATAATTTATGATAAATGTTGTTATTTTGGACTGTTTTAGTCTATTTAAAAATAGGAAACGACTACAGGAAAATTATTTTTATCACTAAAATATTATATATTAAGTTTTCCCAGAAGATAAAAATAATAATAATGTGATTTAGTATTTTTCATGCCTATGAATGAGTTAAGAATAAATGTGACAATTAAGTTATAAAGCTTGCAAATATGATTTTATTGATTAATAATGATTATATGATGTATTAAGACTTTATAAGGGTATTTTGGTTATTTTTAATAATATGTTATATGAATGACATGATATGTGTGTTAAATAAATTAAATAGTAAGGGATAAACAATTAAATTAAATTTTTTATAAATTATTAAAATTTTAATAAATAATTAATAATATTAGTAAATATTTAAAATATTATTAAATAATTTAATATTTGTAAATGATCAAAATATTATTAAATTATTAATAATATTAGTAAATGATTAAAATATTATTAACTGATTAATAATATTAATAAATTATTAAAATATTATTAAATGATTAATAATATTTGTAAATGATTAATAATATTATTAAATAATTAAAATATTATTAAATGATTAAGGCTATTTTTAAATGATCAAAATATTATTATATGATTAATAATATTATTAAATGATTAAAATAATATTAAATAATTAATAATATTTGTAAATGATCAAAATATTATTAAATGATTAATAATATTAATAAATGATTAAAATATTATTAAATAATTAATAATATTTATAAATGATTAAGATATTAATAAATGATTAATAATATTATTAAATGATTGATAATATTATTAAGAGATTAAAATATTATTAAAGGATTAATAATATTTGTAATTGATTAAATTATTATTAAGTGATTAATAATATTAAGAAGCGAATAAAATATTATTAAATTGTTAATAATATTAGAGGAGAGTTTAAGATGATTATTAAGTGATAGAACTATTATCAATGGAATATAATATTACTAATAAGGTAATATATTATCTAATGTTTGATTATGTGATTAAATGTTAGATAATTTATTTTAAGAATAGTTGTATTATGAGTTAAGATATGCAATGCTGATTGGAAGATCAATCTTATTAATGATAGGCCTTTTCTAAGAGATTAAATTCGATTGTTTAGCAGTAATCGTCGGAGAAGACAAGTTTCCTAACTCAAACTTGAGTTATTATTTTTCAAGCATGTTAGTGGTTTAATTATTGTCAATTATTCCACATCAATGATAATTATTGTTATTCGCACTTAGTGCAAGTTTCATATGTTCACCTGGTATGAAAGACTGATTACCTTGATTATGAGAACATATTAAAAGGTACATTTTATTTACTGATAGACCTTTCATATTTGTTCATGGTCATTGTTGGCCACTCAACATTATTGACTCAGTTATTCATTTATTAAAACTTGATTCTCATTCTTTCACAATTGTTATATATTGTTGAAAAATTCAAAAGCTATATTCTTTTTCCGTCCATGATATATCTTTCTTGTATTTAAACTTGTTGAGTAAATTAGTTGCTCACTCTTGCTATATCATGATAATATTTCAGTTAAGCCTGAGTGCTTTAGGAAGGACAAATACAAGGGAAAACGTTCATGATTAGTTTAATATGCGTTAACTATTTTGTTATATTATATGGGTTAATTATGTAAACCTTTTGAGTTATTAAAGGTATGTATTCAATTAAGGTTGATAGACCCTTAGGGAAATATTGTAGAATAATTGTTGAATAAACAATGTATTCTTATATATTCCGCGTTAATTATAAAATGTTTAAGAAGATGATGTATCATGACGCACCATGTCTGAGGTTCAATTAAGGGAGCCGAATTTGGGAGCACTATAGTTGGTATCAAAGTTGATTAGTTATAAACTTTAGGTAGGAGTACCTTATACTATAACCATATAGATGAGGATAAGGATGATAAGAAATAAACTCAAATAGAGTTTAAGTGCTAAGAGATGAATTTAGGAAATTCATTATTAAGATTAGAAGAAGATAAAGAAGATTCAAAGAAGAATCTCAAAGAGTTATAAAGATAAGAATGCGGAGTTACCCGACTCTGATAATAAAGATGACAAGTAATGATGAATAGACAAAGTCTATAAGACTAAAAGTATAAAGGAAATCACAATATAATATGATTAAATGGGAAGATAAGAAGATCGTAAAACAAGACGATCATAAGATAGAAAAGAATCATAATATAACACGATTATAAGAAAAGATCACGACGTGATCTGATCAAGTCATAGAAGGATAGATGATCGATCGAATGATTGAAACTTTATAGCAAAATTACTGTATGAAAAAGGTAATATAAGATAGTACAAAGATAAAACTTAGAAGGAGTTATAAATGATGAGATACGAATTAAGGAAAAAGTTCGTATTGAGTAAAGAGCAAGATAAGATTAAAATTATATAGGATTTCAATTGAGGACTCATGGGATAGATGAGTTGTACAAGCCTTTGTATGGGCAGGGATTTTGTGCTTGGTTTAACGACCACTTAGTTTATCACATTGATAATCACTGGAATGTTGATGTCACGCTATCAATATACCTATGGTAAGAAGGTGATCCTTTTCTCATATATAAATTTGATAGTTAGAGAATATAAGGTTAGGTGCGAGTTCTTAAAACTCATGCTTATGGTAAGTTTGTGACTCATAATCGTATGATATGTTTTTGAACCCCTAAACGAATGGACAAATCCTGATTGGTTCTTGGACTACGTATTGCTAGGACAAGTTTCTAAACTCATATTATTGTGGTAAGTTCCTAAACTCATAACGTGTGGTATGTGTAATGAACTATATTGGGGTATGGAAAAGTTGTGTATTGAGAACTGAGAATTTTTAGCGTACTAAGCTTTAAAGACGATAGAAATAGATAGAACTATTAAGCAATGAGGCATTGGAGAAAATTGGAGTTGATGGAGGAAGAAAATGTATTCCAAATCTTCTTGTTATGCTAGATTTCGAAATTTATTGACATCGTGCTGATAAATGCATTTTTTGAAAAATATTGGGTCAGATTATTGAACCAATGAGTTTTAAAAGTTCTATTATTTATATGTCTATGCTAATTATTTCAGTTAAGACAAACATAATTTGAAAAGTATCAAAACGAATTTTTGTAATAGCCAAAAGTTTTAAGTCCCAAATAATATATATTAATTAAATATTAATGTATTGAACACTTTGTGACTTATATAAAATGAAAATATTAATTATTTATCAATGATGGTAAATATTTTATGACTCATGTGAAATATGTATATGTGTTTTACTTACTTTTTATATTTATTTTACAGTATGCATAGCTGGAACTCCCATAGTAACATAAGGTATGGAAAGGCATGGAGATAGCATTAACATGGCACGGTGGACTTGAGAAAGAATGTAGATTGAAGCTGAAGTTGAGTAGGTGAGGAGGAGGATCAATGAAATGGTGAAATGCAGAAGAGAAGAAATGAAGAGCAAGCAAGCAACAGGAAAGTAGCAGCAAACATAGCAGAAAAGAAGCAGCAGCGGCGCGGCTGCACTGCCATTAAAGCTATACATGGTGCGTCGCGCCACAGAAATACATAGGCAGATTTACACCATCGCGCGACCGCGCTTCAACAACAAAGGACCATGGTGTGCCCGCGCCATGCATTCGACAGACAATCGGATAGCGCGCCCGTGCCCGTGCCTGAAACCCTTTACACCATCGTGCGACCGCGCTAGTCATATTCAGTTTAAGTCGTTGACTTTTTGTAATTTGAAATTTAAGCGTGTTTGTTTGTTATGGGACGATATGGTTAGTTACCAGAACGTGGTTTTTGAGTTTTTTCATTATTGTTCTTAGGTTTAGACTACTCTAGAGAGAGTGAGATTTTTTGATTACTACTTTAAGCTCCTCTCTTTATTTAGATTGCTTAATAATTATTAGTTTTGCATTCTGGAGATTTTTGTTGATTTGAACAAGCCTGGAAACAGACTTTGCAGTAGGATTTTATAGATTTGATTTCCAAATTCTCTTTAATCTATTGTTTACAATGTTCATTTCCATGTTTTGCTTCAATCCCATAATGGCTTTTGGTTCAGAAA
Organism: Panax notoginseng; assembly: GCA_016801055.1. Classification (NCBI taxonomy): domain Eukaryota; kingdom Viridiplantae; phylum Streptophyta; class Magnoliopsida; order Apiales; family Araliaceae; genus Panax; species Panax notoginseng. The sequence continues at coordinate 194,427,166 of CM029016.1, forward strand.
TGAACTAAATTCCATTATCGAATTCTAATGGATTTTGATGCGTAGTTTAAATATATATAGCTGATTGTAATGTTGCATATTTATCAGTGGAATGCCCATTATGATTGTGCTAAATGCTTGAATGCTTGATCACCATTCACACTAATTGCTTTTATGGATTTAGAAAATGAAATATAAGTGTAGATTAGATCATAATGGCATATATTCATAAGGCTGATTTGTTTAAGCTTTGTGATTCGTGAGACATATAGGTATATACCGGTCCACCATGTGTAGTCATGAAGAGAGCTTGCACTTAAAATTATTATTGTTGTAAATTCACATACACATATAGTGACTTTGGTAATTGTGATGCTTGCATGAATTCTATCAATTATGGATTTTGTGTAAATTGGACATAGTTCATTGAGAGATGGTTATGTTCCACTTTTGTGCTCTTGACTAGCTTTCCATAATAAATAATTAAACATTACATGAGGGTTACAGTTTAGATGAAACATTAGATGATATTTGAATCCCCATTTCTCTCCAATTTGATTTCATTATTTTAGTATTTATAATTGTTATGTTAATAAGTAATTTAGAATTCAATTTAATTGTGTGTTGATCGTTTAAGCATATAAATATTGTGATTAAGTTGTTGCATGATAATTTAGATTTATCACATTTCTCCGTGGGATCGATTCTTTCTTACTTTATACTACTTGTTGACCCATATATACTTGCATGAGTTAGAGTCCATTTTGTTAAACCAAAAAGGAAGCAACAAGTTTTTAGCGTCGTTGCCGGGGAAAGGCATTTATTTTTAATATTGTCATCATCAATTAAAGCTAGATTTATTTGACTTAAACAATTGTAATCTTATCTTATTTCTATTCTATTTTTGTTTTCATTTTAGGTACTTGTGCATAGTATATGCGCACTCGATCGTCACATCCTTAGTTGATTCCTACACAGGAAAATATCAACGGTAGTGCTTGGAGATCCAGAGCACGTAAGAATATACAAGTAGATTTTGAAACTTCAACATCCAACATGGCAGAAGAGCCTCGAGAAGAGCAGCATAGAGCCTTAAGGGATTATTAAATGCCCAACATCAATGAGTTGTAGTCGAGCATAGTAAGGCCAGCTATAGCAGCCAACACTTTTGAAATTAAGTCAGGAACTATACAAATGGTCCAGAATATGGTTCAATTTGGAGGTGCTGCTGCAGATGACCTGAATGGGCATCTATTGAGTTTTATAGAGATATGTGACACCTTTAAGTACAATGGGGTGTCAGAGGATGCAATTAGACTCAGACTATTTCCATTCTCTTTACGGGACAAGGCTAGAAGTTGGCTCTACTCTTTACCACCGGGGTCTATTACAACATGGGAGGACTAAGCACAGAAGTTCTTAGCCAAATTCTTTCCTATGGCTAAAACTGTAAAAATGAGGACTGCGATTTCTCAGTTTGACCAACAACAGGGTGAATCATTATATGAAGCCTGAGAACGCTACAAAGAGATGCTAAGGAAATGTCCCCATCATGGAATGCCGGATTGGATGGTTATCAACACTTTTTATAATGGATTGGGTTGGCAGTCTAGGCCGATAGTGGATGCTGCTGTGGGAGGAGCCTTATGGGCTAAAGGTTATGAAGAGGCTTATGATCTTATAGAGACAATGGCAGCAAATGATTTTTAGAATCCTACAGCCAGAATGGCACAACCTAAAGTTGCGGGATTGTTAGAGGTGGATGCTATTACGCAGTTGTCAACTCAGACGGTAGCCATGGCAAAGAAGATTGATTCTTTAGCAAAGAGCAAGGTCAAACCAGTTGCTTATATATGCGAGATATGTGCAGGGTCACATCAAACGGATCGATGTGCTATCAGTACAGAGTCAGTGCAGTTTATGAGTAACTACCAGAAGCCTCAAAACCAGTTCCAAAATTCTTACCACCCCAACAGCCGTAACCATCCCAATTTTAACTGGAACAATAATCAAAACAATCAACAACATCAACCACAACAACAATTTCAGTCTCAACCACAATATCAACCATAGTCTCACCAACAATATGCTTCAAAACCACCTTACCCTCCTGGATTTCAACAACAACAGTAACATCATCAACCATCTGCACCTTAGACAGAGAAAAAGTTAGACATGGAGGAGATGATACTCAAGTACATGGCAAATACAGAAGTTATGATCAAGAGCCAAGCAGTGGCTATAAAAAATTTGGAAACTCAGATGGGCCAAATGGCGAATTTGTTGAACAGTAGACCACAAGGGGCTTTGCCAAGTACAACGAAAGCTAAACCAAGAAGAAAGGGTTAATAATAGTGTCAGGCTATAACTTTAAGATCAGGGAAGCAAATTATAGATTCATAGCATGGCGCATCCGTGCAACTTTTACAAGGGGAGATGGCGCAACCGCGCGTGAAGAAAAATTATCTGATGAAGGTTTAATCAAAGAAGGTTCTGAACAGCGGGAAGTGGAGATGAATAATGAAGAGTCACCTGGGAAACCAGTGACCAGACAACCACCTGTACACCCCCTCTGTTCTATATCCACAAAGACTACAAAAGCAAAGGGAAGATAAACAGTTTAACAAGTTGTTGGAGGTGTTCAAGAAGCTACAAATCAATATACCTTTCGCTGAGGCATTAGAACAGATGCCAAGTTATGCAAAGTTCATGAAGGGGATATTGTCAAGGAAGAAGAGATTAGAAGATTTCGAGACGGTAGCTTTGATTGAAGAATGTAATGTAGTGCAGTGCTTCAACGCAAGTTACCAACGAAGCTAAAGGATCTGGGTAGCTTCACAATACCATGTACCATTAGAAAGATGTCTTTCAACAGATGTCTATGTGACTTAAGGGCTAGCATCAACTTGATGCCTCTGTCAATTTTTAATCAGTTAGGATTATCGATTCCAAGGTCAACAAATATTTTACTAGAGCTTACTGACAGATTCATTACCTATCTACGGGGTATTGTGGAAGATGTACTGGTCAAAGTGCATAAATTCATCCTCCCAACGGACTTCATCATCTTGGATTACGAAGAAGATAAAAATATACCAATCATTTTGGGGAGGTCTTTCTTAGCCACGGTAGGGACTTTGATAGATGTTTAGAAAGGTGAATTGACAATGAGGGTTTATGATCAAGAAGTCACCTTCAACGTGTTTAAGGCTATGAAGTTTCCTACAGACAAGGAAGAATGTTTTCGGGTTGATTTGGTAGAAAAAATATTGAATCAAGAAGTTAAACAGCTGGTAGATAATGAGCTTTTGAGGAGTGCTTTATTGGGGGAATCAGAGATGGAAGATGATGAGATTACTAAATTTAAACAGATTCTTGACATAGTGCCACGGTTTCAAAAATTCAAGATTCATGTTGAGCCACTGAAAAATGCTGGAGAGACATCAGTAAGACTTAAGCCATCACTTGAGATGCCTCCAGATCTTGAACTAAAACCACTTCCTGATCACTTAAGGTATGCATTTTTAAATGATTGTTCAAAATTGCATGTTATTATCTCCTCTGCACTAACATCTTGCCAGGAAGAAAAGCTGCTAAGAGTCCTGAGAGAGTTTAAATCAGCGATAGGATGGACCATAGCAGACATCAAAGGGATCAACCCATCATTTTGTATGCACAAGATCTTACTAAAAGATGAGAGTAAACAGTCAGTGGAACAACAACGCAGATTGAACCCGATTATGAAGGAAGTGGTCAAGAAGGAAGTTCTGAAATGGCTGGATGCAGGAATAATATATCCAATCTCAGACAGCTCGTGGGTGAGCTCGTTACAGTGTGCCGAAGAACAATGAGCTGATACCGACTAAGATAGTAACGGGGTGGAGAGTTTGTATGGACTACCGCAGACTTAATAAAGCTACAAGGAAAGATCACTTCCCACTTCCATTTATTGATCATATGTTGGACAGGCTAGTAGGTCATGAGTACTATTATCTTCTGGATGGGTATTCAGGGTATAATCAGATTGTGATAGCTCTAGAAGACCAAGAAAAAACAACCTTCACATGTCCATATGGAACATTCATATTCAGAAGGATGCCTTTTGGGTTGTGCAATGCCCCAACCATATTTCAGAGGTGTATGATGGCAATTTTTTCAGATATGGTGGAGCAAAATGTAGAAGTCTTCATGGATGACTTCTCAGTGTTTGGAGATTCGTTTGATCTAAGTTTAGAGAATTTAGTGATGGTATTGAAGAGATGTGTCAAAACAAATTTGGTTCTGAATTGGAAAAAGTGCCATTTTATGGTACAAGAAGGTATAATCTTGGGACATAAAGTTTCGAAGAAAGGATTAGAGGTGGACAGAGCCAAGTTAGAGACCATTGAGAATTTACCTCCACCAACTTCTGTAAAAGGTGTTCGCAGTTTTTTAGGACATGCAGGCTTCTATCGTAGGTTTATAAAGGACTTCTCCAAGATCACGAAGCCACTTTGCAGTTTATTGGAGAAGGATGTGCAGTTTAAGTTCAATGAAGAATGCCTGACTGCATTTGAACACTTGAAGAAAAAGTTAACTACAACACCAGTGATCACAGCACCAGACGGGGAACTTCCTTTCGAATTGATGTGTGATGCCAGTGACTATGTTGTGGGGGCTATTTTGGGCCAATGAAGGGACATGATTTTTCGTGTGAGTTACTATGCAAGCAAGACCCTCACTGATGCTCAGTTAAACTACACCACCATAGAGAAGGAGCTTTTAGCAGTTGTGTATGCTTTCGATAAGTTTCGTGCGCACTTGATTGGGACTAGAGTGATAGTGTACACAGATAATGCAACAATTCAATATTTGGTGGCAAAGAAGGATGCAAAACCTCATATAATCAGGTGGATACTTCTGTTGTAAGAATTTGATTTGGAAATCAAGGACAGGAAAGGGACTGAGAACCAAGTGGCGGACCACTTATCTAGATTGGAAAATCCATGAAGGGATGTAAATGACAAGGTTGTGATTAATGAGTCCTTCTCAGATAAGCAACTATTTGTGGTGCAAGGTGAAGTGCCATAGTTCACAGATTTTGCTAACTTCCTAGTAAGCAAGATCATTCCTTCTGACTTGACTGGATATCACAAGAAGAAATTTCTACATGATGTGAAGTGGTTTATATGGGATGAACCGTACTTGTTCAAGCAGTGTGCCGATCAGATGATAAGGAGATGTATCCCATACAGCGAGACAGAGGGTATTCTGTAGGATTATCATGCATCTATATATGGAGGTCACTATGGTGGTGAAAGAACAGCGGCTAGAGTGTTGCAAGTAGGATTCTACTGGCTGACAATCTTTAAAGATGCTTATAGATTTGTTCAGAAGTGTGACATATGTCAGAAAGTCGGGAACATATCCAAGAGGAATGAAATGCCCTTGAATACAATACTCGAAGTGGAGATCTTCGATGTTTGGGGGATAGACTTCATGGGGCCGTTCGTCTCATTATGTGGGAACCTATATATTTTATTAACAGTTGACTACGTCTCCAAATGGGTGGAAGTGGCAACCCTTCCAACTAATGATGCTCGGGTGGTTCTAAGGTTTTTACAAAGGAGTATTTTCACAAGGTTTGGGACTCCGAGGGCCATTATTAGTGATAAGGGCAGTCATTTCTGTAATCGTCAGTTCACAGCTCTATTAGCTAAGTATGGGGTGAGTCATCGCATTGCTACAACTTACCATCCCCAAATGAATGGTCAGGCAGAGGTGTCAAATCGTGAAGTGAAGAGAATTTTAGAGAAGATTGTGAACCCCACAAGAAAAGACTGGTCATTGAAGCTTGACGATGTAGTATGGGCCTACAGGATCGCTTATAAGACACCTTTGGGAATGTCACCATTTTAGCTGGTATATGGAAAGGCTTGTCACCTTCCCATGGAGCTCGAATACAAGGCATATTGGGCAATTAGGAAGCTAAATTTTGACTTGAAGGCTGCAGGAGAAAAACATCTACTCCAACTCAATGAGTTGGACAAATTTAGATTGCAAGCCTACGAGAACTCCAAGCTGTACAAAGAAAAGGTGAAGAGATGGCATGACCGAAAGATTATGGAAAGAGTGTTTGAACCGGGGTGAAGAGTTCTATTGTTTAATTCAAGACTTAAATTTTTTCCCGGAAAGCTCAAGTCAAGGTGGTCGGGGCCATTTACTGTGAAGACGGTGTATCCATATGGTGCGATCGAGATATTTGATAAGTTCCCAGACAAGCCTTTCAAGGTTAATGGACAGCAGCTTAAGCATTATTATGGTGGTGAGGTTGACAGGCAGAAAGTCACCTTAAATCTTTCTTCTACATGATTGGAACAGAGATAGTCAAGCTAACTGACTATAACTTAGCGCTCAATGGGAGGCACCCCATTATTTCTATCCTTACCTCTTGTTTAATTCTGTTTGAATCATGTCTATTTCTCTTCTTTATATTTAATTCTTGATAGCATAAAATTTTTTGAGATAAGTTTTGTTTAAGATGAATTTGCATATTATGTGGGTTAGGAGTAGCATATTGAGCATTCATTTGGGATATATTCATTCATGCATGTTATTTAGTTCATGTTTTGATCTTGGAGAGTTGGTATATCTCATAATTGTAAATGTTGTATATGCATGTGATTTGCAGAATGTCAGTAGCCACTTATTTCTATTTCAAGTGTAGCTTAGTTCTGTTCAGGGTACAGGGCAGCGTGACCACATGGTTTAACAGTTCAAATATAGCGCGCCCGCATCGGGCTTCTTTGCATTCTGCTTAACAGTGCGCCCGCGCCCCTCACACGTTCAACATCAGCGCGCCCGTGCCAAGCAGAGCACCCGCGCCAGCAGCAGGCATAAAAACTGCACGGCCGTGCCCAAGTACATATTCTAAAAATTTTTAAACACTTTAAAATGTGTACCACTCCAACTCTTATATCAATTACCACTCGCTAAAACGTGCGTCTCCCCATTTCTTTTTCAAAATCGACACTTATCTCTTCATATCTCCAAAACCGTTTCCATTCAAATCTTAACTCCTTCCCCATTACAAATTCTACGCAATTAGTTTCTCATCCCCACGTTCAACCTTATCACCCATTCAGTTTCAAAGATACATTAGGGTTTGTTAGAAGTGTTGAAAAGCTATGAGTTTGGGGGTGTCATTTGTTCTTCAGAATGCACATAAATTGTTTCATCAGTAAAGTTCTTCTCCTCTACTAAACCATGGTTCTCTTCATCAATTGCTATAGGGCCAAAGAGAGCACGCTCCCACACTCCAGAATCAGATTCTTTAAGCAGTCAAAGTGAGGATATGGTTGACCTCACCAAATTCAACAACCTTGATGCTCAAACTGAGTATTACAGGGTAGTAGCTGTGACACCCCCAAAAATAGGTATACATCACCCATCTTGGGTCGCTAGATACATGGTACAGAATTCAAATACAACTTACTAATACAACTGTCGTGCACAATACGACAAAATATAAACTGTGAGTTTGAATACAAATATTATCTTCTAGAAAGTATCCATACTCAAAAGGAGTCCTCAATACAATTATTGTCACACTATTTAATAGAATAGTGAGGACTACTAATACTATCATCTGGTCCATCACTCCGTTCCCCGACTCGTCCCAGCTATATTCTTATATCCTGAAGAGAACAGTGAAAGAAAGGGTGAGCTCAACTAGCCCAGTAAGAAATATTATGACTAAGATAATGCAGAATAAATTATGATTAGCCTTCAACAGTGTTAAGCTGATAAAATATAACGAACATCAAGTTTAACTGCAGCGGAACAAGCAATCCATTAAAAGAGTCAAGTAGAAAATAAAATCTACTATCTTCTATGATTTAAAAGGTTTTTCAACACTGTTATCGCTGAGACTCAGCTTAATAAAATAATCCACATCATCGAATCACCCCTGCACTACGGCCAAGGATATTCGTGTATTCATTAATGGTCATGATCATGCCAACAACTGTCCATCAATGCACTACGGGCCAATGAGAACTTTTACCACATCATTTGTAACATTACGGTCATGATTATACCGAATAATCCCTGGTCATAATCATACCAAGTCCATCTATGCACTACAGGCCACATATGACTTTCAACATTTTATAAACATGAGGATGATGACAATGATATAAGAATTCAATAAAACAAGTTCAAGAATTAATTTATCCAAGAATTAACAACGTCCAAATTGTCAACATGATACTGCTTTGTGGAGTAAAATTCAAGAATGCTTAGAAGAATATTTTCATGAAAAGATACTTGATGAACCGCAATTATCAAGGATATTCCACTAATTTCATGGAGTATAGAAGTTAAAACTTAACCAACTGAGTATAATAAAGAATGGAATAACAAAAGAAATCACCCGACATGCGATAAACCGCACAGACAGGTTATTCCAATAGAATAATAAATAATGGAACCAGGTCCGGCGTAAACGCATAGACAGGATATTCTGACAGAATAATAAATAATGGAACCAGGTCAGGTGTAAAATACACAGACAGGATGTTCCAACAGAATAATAACAAGACAGAACCAGGTCAGGTGTAAAATACACAGACAGGATGTTCCAACAGAATAATAACAAGACGAAACCAGGTCCGGTGTAAAACACATAGATAGGATGTTCCAACAGAATAATAATAAAAACGGAACCAGGTCTGGTGTAAAACACACAGACTGGATGTTCCAACAGAATAACAGAAGAATGTCACCAAGTATAGGGTAGACCGCGTATACATGTTATTCCAACAGAATAATAAAAAATGAAATAACAACAGTTCTCTTCATGAATAAGAAAGAATAACACCCCTTACCGTTTTAAAGAAGAGCTGAAATAAGGAAGTAGTTAAGTAGCAGAATACTTTTCTTCTCTCTCTCTATAGTTTCTCTCTATAGTTTCTCTCTCTAGAGTTCAGTGAATTCGTAAGAAATAATGAAGGAATGAGCTGCTATTTATAGAAAAATAGAATGCATAGTAACTAATCCATGAACGGTCCAGATTGATTACTTTAATCTGGCGGTCTATATTTAAAGAAAAATCTTTTAAATAAAATATAATATATTCTATTTATAGAATAACTTTAATAAAGTATTCTGTTTTATATAAAAAGATGTTTCTGTTTTATTACGTTAATAATACGAATAAAACAAAACGTCATTATCGCTAAATAATTCATATTATTAACTGACAATAATTGAATCAAACTGAGTGACTTCTCACATAAGCATTAATAATCAATACCGTGTGCTACTATGCAACCATACGTTTTACTGTACTTTTACTACCGAGTAGTTCAACAGTATCAATGATAAAACTTCCGCCGTTATTTTTAATAAAATATTTTGTCGTTTTCTCAATCCGACAATAATTCCGTTGTGGGGTCCACCAATGATTGTGCCGTTGTATGAATATTCCCTGTTAAAACGAATATTCCCCGACCAATCGAATATTATATAACAACTTGCGTACTTTGCAAAATTTATAAATATTACCCACAACTACTATATCAAATTAACTCCATAATATTCAAAAATGATATTTATAGAAAATTCATCTTTATTTATAAAAGTTGGGGTCTTACAACCTCCCATTCTTATGAAATTTCACCCTCGAAATTAGGGTACGTACCTGGTATGTCGAAGAGGTAAGGATACCTTGATTTCATTTCAGATTCTAACTCCCAAGTCATTTCCTCAACATCGTGGTTTCTCCACAAAACTTTGACTTGAGGTATAACCTTGGAGCGTAGAATATGTTCCTTCCTATCCAAGATTTGAACAGGAACTTCTTCATACATCAAATCTTCTGCTATTTCGTCCGGTTCTAACTCAATAATGTTGTTCGGGTCTTCCACATATTTGCGTAACATGGATATGTGAAAAACGTTATGAACACGAGACATACTTGGCGGTAAAGCGAGTCTATAAGCCACAGTTCCTACTCGATCGAGGATTAAAAATGGACCGATGAATCGAGGATTGAGCTTTCATCTCTTTTCAAATCTCGTAACTCCTTTCCATGGAGCAACACGTAAGAACACATGATCTCCTACATCAAATTCCACGTCCTTTCGATGAAGATCAGCATAACTCTTTTGTCGATCTTGTGAGGTTTTTATACGTTGTCGGATCGTTTGAATCTTTTCTGTAGTCATACGTACCAACTCCGGTCCCAACAACGTTGCTTCATCCACCTCATCCCAGCATACTGGAGAACGACATTTTCTTCCATACAATGCTTCGAATGGAGCCATGCCAATACTTGCTTGATAACTGTTGTTGTAGGAAAACTCCACCAATGGTAAGAACTTGTCCCAACTTCCCTTGAAGTCAAAGACACAGAGTCTTAATAGATCTTTAAGAGTTTGAATAGTCCTCTCTGATTGTCCGTCCGTCTGAGGATGATATGCTGAACTAAATCGTAACTCCGTGCCCATAGCTTTTTGTAAACTAACCCAAAATCGTGAAGTGAATCTTGGGTCTCGGTCAGAAACTATGGATACTGGCATACCATGCAGTCTTACAATCTCGTTTATGTACATACGAGCAAGACGTTCAAGTGTATAAGTTTCTTGTATCGGTAAGAAATGAGCAGACTTGGTCAATCTATCAACAATGACCCAAATCGCATCAATACCTTGAGAAACCCTTGGAAGACCGGTAACGAAATCCATGGTAATGTGCTCCCACTTCCATTCTGGAATTTCAAGTGGTTGCAATGGACCTTTTGGTACTTGATGCTCTGCTTTGACTCGTTGACAAGTTAGACACCTTGAGATAAACAACGCTATCTCTCTCTTCATATTGCTCCACCAAAATGTATGACGAAGATCATGATACATTTTGGTACTTCCAGGATGGATTGCAAACGGTGTGTTGTGCGCCTCCATCATGATTTTATACTTTAAATCAGGGTTGTTAGGAACACAAAGTCTGGAGTTGACTCGAAGTATTCCTTCTTCATCGATTCTTGCTTCCGGCATAGCACCTTCTTGCACTTTCTTCCTCATACGCATCAGCTCCAGGTCTGTAGCTTGAGCAGCTTTAACTTTATCGATTGAAGTTGGTTCTACTCGTATATTCGCCATCATCACATGGGTCCCTGGAGTCTTTAACTCTATCTCCATCCTTTGCAAGTCACATAAAATGGGCCTTTGTGTTGATAATATTGCACTCATACTTGCATATGATCTTCTACTCAATGCGTCAGCTACCACGTTCGCTTTTCCAGGATGGTATTGAATGGTATGATCATAATCTTTCAACAGTTCAAGCCAACGTCGTTGTTGCATGTTGAGTTCCTTTTGAGTGAAGAAATATTTGAGGCTTTTATGATCCGTAAAGATCTCCACCTTCTCCCCATACAAGTAATGCCTCCAAATTTTAAGTGCAAAGACAACAGCTGCCAACTCTAGATCATGAGTACGATAATTCCTCTCATATTCCTTGAGTTGTCTTGATGCATAGGCTATGACTTTTTCATGTTGCATGAGAACGCATCCCAACCCTTTGCTCGAAGCATCACTGTAAATGACAAATCCCTCCGAGCCAGATGGTATTGTTAGAACAGGAGCTGAAATGAGTCTCCTCTTGAGTTCTTGAAAACTCTTCTCACATTCTTCGCTCCAATCGAACTTTGTATCATTCCGAGTCAGCTAAGTTAATGGAGTAGCGATTCGAGAAAATCCTTCCATGAATCTTCGATAATAACCAGCTAAACCATGAAAGCTACGTACTTCGGTCACTAATTTAGGTTGCTCCCAGCTTTGAATAGCTTTAATCTTTGCCGGGTCAACCGATATTCCACGACTTGATACTACGTGCCCAAGGAATGCTACCTCCTCCAGCCAGAACTCGCATTTCTTCAACTTGGCATAAAGCTTGTATTCACGAAGCTTTTGGAGTACCAGCCTCAAGTGTTGCTCATGATCTTCACGGCTTTTGGAATAAATAAGGATGTCATCAATAAAGACGACCACAAAGTGATCCAAATATTCCTTGAATACCCGGTTCATCATATCCATGAAGGCAGCAGGAGAATTAGTCAATCCAAAGGACATGACTAGGAATTCATAATGCCCGTACCGAGTTCTAAAAGTCATCTTTGGAATATCCTCAGTTCTAACCTTCAGCTGATGATATCCAGAACGAAGATTAATCTTTGAAAAGAATTGTGCTCCTTGCAACTGGTCAAACAGGTCATCAATACGTGGCAATGGGTACCTGTTTTTGATGGTGACATGATTCAACTCCCGATAATCAATACAAAGTCGCATACTTCCATCTTTCTTCTTCACGAATAGCACAGGAGCACCCCAAGGAGAAGTACTAGGACGAATAAAGCCAATGTCTAACAATTCCTGCAGTTAGATCTTTAACTCCTGAAGTTCAATAGGAGCCATTCGATATGGGGCTTTGGAAATGGGTTTTGTACCGGGTTCAAGGTCGATACAAAATTCAATTTCACGCTCTGGGGGTAGGCCAGGAAGTTCTTCAGGGAATACATCAGGGAATTTATTAACAATAGAAATATCATTCAAAACTGACGTATTTTTGTTTAGATCCGTGACATGAGCTAAGAAAGCTTGACACCCTTTTTTCAATAAATGAATAGCTTTATGGCTTGAGATGACAGCGATTGATTTTAATGGTTTGGTTGCTTGAATTCGTATAATAGGTCGATTAGGAATATGAAAGCTAACAACCTTACGAAAACAATTAATTTTTGCATGATGAGTAGTTAACCAATCAATCCCTAGAATCACGTCAAATGCAAGTATTTTTAATGAAATAATATCGACAGGTAATGTATGGGTACCAACTTGAACCAAACAAGACTTATAAACCGTGGATGTAATGAAGGTTTCCCCAATGGAGTTTCAACAGATAAGTCAAAGTCTAATTTCTCGGAGTCAAATTTAATCGATGAGCGCAAGTAGGAGAAATAAAAGAATGGGTAGAACTGGTATCAAATAAAGTATAGACTTCGTTAGAGTTTATGATAAGCTTACCCGTGATGACCTCATTCGGGTTCCTTACTTTCTGGGAGGTCACAACAAACGCTCTCCCTTGCACTACCGGTTTTGACTTTTCTGGGACGGCCTTTGGTGTCTCCATCTTGGCTGAACTTATTTTTGGTAAACGACAAAATCGAGCTAAATGACCTTCTCTTCCACAATTATAACATGCTTTAACGGCATCGCGCAGTTTGGACTGATGTGCCCCTCCCCTCCGCATTTGAAACATATGATAGGTGGTCGTTCTCCTTCCTTAACAACGGGTGCTGGTGCTGACGTCTTTCCATCATTGTTGAATCTCCTCTTCTTGAAATGACCATTCTTATTGTTTTGGCCCTGATTACCGCCGAAGTGGTTACCATTTCTGGCCTATTGATTCCTTCCACGCTTGTTGTCACTGCTTCGATGACTGCTCTCACTGGTATTATCATTTTGCCGACTGCTCTTTTTTGGTTGCGTTGACTCGTTATCGCGCTCCACTAACTGAGCCCTATTCACAATATCTGAATACAAACATAGTTTATGAGAAATAAGATGTTGACGTATCTCAGGTTTCAAACCTCGCAAAAACATTCGCGTCATTCGCTCTTCATTATCCACCAAGTGGGAGGCAAACCGGGACAACTCAGCAAATTTAGCCTCATACTGCGACACGGTCATATTATTCTGCTCCAATTTGATGAACTCCACCTCCTTCATGTGACGAACACTTTCGGGAAAGTATTTGTCATTGAACAGCTCTTGGAACTTCTCCCAAGACATCTTTAGTGCGGCAGGTTGAGTACGCTTAATCGATTCCCACCAGTAATATGCCTCTCCTCGCAATATATAGGCGGCAAAGGGAACCTTTTGCTCCTCGGAGCATCCCAAGACATCAAATATCTTGGTGATCTGCTTTATCCATGTTTCCATTATAAGTGGTTTTGGCTCTCCCTTAAACTCCGGTGGTCCCAGCTCCTTGAACTGTTTAGCAGTGATCGTCCGAGAGTTTTCAGTGTTTCCACCTATATTTTGGACAGGAGCCGCTCTCGCTTGCTGTTACATGAACTGTATAAAGCTTCTAAATATTCCATCATTCATCATCTGGTCAGTGTTGTTGTTTGCATGAGGATTGTCACCTTCCTGATGCACATTATCCTGATTATTGATATGTGGTGAATCAACAGTCGCCTGTGCTCCATTGCTATTCTCAACATTCTCATATGCCATTTTCAGATACTGTCACAAAACAAAAGTTAATTGATATGTCATATATTATCCTTACATGATGACCAACCAATTAAATACCATACAAATAAACTTAGGTAGGTCATACTAGCGAAGGAATTCCCCGTCTCTCCCCTCCTAGTTCTATTCCCACATCTTAGCCAGGGATCATATCCCTAAGCTCTGATACCAACTGTGACACCCCCAAAAATAGGTATACATCACCCATCGTGGGTCGCCAGATACGTGGTACAGAATTCAAATACAACTTACTAATACAACTCTCATGCACAATACGATAAAATATAAACTGTGAGTTTGAATACAAATATTATCTTCTAGAGAGTATCCATACTCAAAAGGAGTCCTCATTACAATTATTGTCACACTATTTAATAGAATAGTGATGACTACTAATACTATCATCTGGTCCACCACTCCGTTCCCCGACTCGTCCCAGCTATATTCTCATGTCCTGAAGAGAACAGTGAAAGAAAGGGTGAGCTCAACTAGCCCAGTAAGAAATATTATGACTAAGATAATGCAGAATAAATTATCATTAGCCTTCAACAGTGTTAAACTGATAAAATATAACGAACATCAAGTTTAACTACAACAGAACAAGCAATCCATTAAAAGAGTCAAGTAGAAAATAAAATCTACTATCTTCTACGATTTAAAAGGTTTTTCAACACTGTTATCGCTGAGACTCGGCTTAATAAAATAATCCACATCATCGAATCACCCCTGCACTACGGCCAAGGATATTCGTGTATTCATTAATGGTCATGATCATGCCAACAACTGTCCATCAATGCACTACGGGCCAATGAGAACTTTTACCACATCATTTGTAACATTACGGTCATGATTATACCGAATAATCCCTGGTCATAATCATACCAAGTCCATCTATGCACTACAGGCAACAGATGACTTTCAATATTTTATAAACATGAGGATGATGACAATGATATAAGAATTCAATAAAACAAGTTCAAGAATTAATTTATCCAAGAATTAACAACGTCCAAATTGTCAACATGATACTGCTTTGTGGAGTAAAATTCAAGAATGCTTAGAAGAATATTTTCATGAAAAGATACTGGATGAACCGCAATTATCAAGGATATTCCACTAATTTCATGGAGTATAGAAGTTAAAACTTAACCAACTGAGTATAATAAAGAATGGAATAACAAAAGAAATCACCCGACATGCGATAAACCGCACAGACAGGTTATTCCAACAGAATAATAAATAATGGAACCAGGTCCGGCGTAAACGCACAGACAGGATATTCTGACAGAATAATAAATAATGGAACCAGGTCAGGTGTAAAATACACAGACAGGATGTTCCAACAGAATAATAACAAGACGGAACCAGGTCCGGTGTAAAACACACAGATAGGATGTTCCAACATAATAATAAAAAACGGAACCAGGTCCGGTGTAAAACACACAGACTGGATGTTCCAATAGAATAACAGGAGAATGTCACCAAGTATAGGGTAGACTGCGTATACAGGTTATTTCAACAGAATAATAAAAAATGAAATAACAACAGTTCTCTTCATGAATAAGAAAGAATAATACCCCTTACCGTTTTAAAGAAGAGCTGAAATAAGGAAGTAGTTAAGTAGCAGAATACTTTTCTTCTCTTTCTCTATAGTTTCTCTCTATAGTTTCTCTCTCTAGAGTTCAGTGAATTCGTAAGAAATAATGAAGGAATGAGCTGCTATTTATAGAAAAATGGAATGCATAGTAACTAATCCATGAACGGTCCAGATTGATTACTTTAATCTGACGGTCCATATTTAAAGAAAAATCTTTTAAATAAAATATAATATATTCTATTTATAGAGTAACTTTAATAAGTATTCTGTTTTATATAAAAAGATGTTTCTGTTTAATTACGTTAATAATACGAATAAAACAAAACGTCATTATCGCTAAATAATTCATATTATTAACTGACAATAATTGAATCAAACTGAGTTCTTCTCACATAAGCATTAATAATCAATACCGTGTGCTACTATGCAACCATACGTATTACTGTACTTTTACTACCGAGTAGTTCAACAGTATCAATGGTAAAACTTTCGCCGTTATTTTTAATAAAATATTTTTGTCGTTTTCTCAATCCGACAATAATTCCTTGTGGGGTCCACCAATGATTGTGCCGTTGTACGAATATTCCCCGAATATTCCCCGACAATCGAATATTATATAACAACTTGCGTACTTTACAAAATTATAAATATTACCCACAACTATTATATCAAATTAACTGCATAATATTCAAAAATGATATTTATAGAAAATTCGTCTTTATTTATAAAAGTTGGGGTCTTACAGTAGCTAAGACCTTTATGAAGGAGCGTGGATTCAAGCCTGGGAAAGAGGATGGAAAGCTGTTGGCAATGATTAACAAATGGCGCTGGATGGGATTGGTGTCTTCACCCATGCCTGCCCCCATGGGCATTGTACGTGAATTTTATGCCAACGGAAAGGAGACCATGAGTGGACTATACTATGTTCGGGTTGTTCAAGTGGACTATCGCCCACAGACGATTAGAGGCGTGTTCAATTTACCTGACTCACCAACTGACATATCAACTAGGTAGAGGCTGAACGTTTCGAGACCGACTTGGATAGAGTTATCACTGACTTGTGTATACCGGGCACACAGTGGAATTACAAGCCTGGCACAAATCAACCTACAAATTTTCTGGCTTCAACCCTCAATTGCTACGCCAAGGCTTAAAATTTATTATTTGTTCAAAGCTTATGTCATCATCACATCAGCATAAGATCACAACTGAGTGGGCAGTAATTTGTGGGGTATAGTTACAGAAAAATATATTAATGTGGGCCATCTCCTTAACCAGAATATGTTACGCTACATGAGGGGGAGCACCACATGAAGTATTCCATATGCATCAGTTGTAGATCATTTATGTGCACGAGCGGGAATCATGTGGGCCAATGCACAAATGTAGTTTCCAAGTCAAGACATCACTCATGCTACCATAGCCAAGTTCGAGGATTGGGTAGGGGTACACCGCACCCGAGGGGCAAAGGCTCCATTCTTCCAACTGCATCATCGTGCCACCCCCACGACCCACTGAAGCAGAAACTTCAACCCATGCCACTACTGTAAATGATGATCATCGTCTCCGAAGGTTGGAGAGAAAAGTAGATGCGATGTATGATAATTTTTTAGCATTTGCAAATGGTTTAAACGAGGTCACTAGCCGAACCTTTTGCGCAGCAAAGAACAATGCTTGAGTGGCTACAGTTCGGGACAGTCGTGCCTTTTCCACCGCCGGATTCAGCACTTGAGGAGGGTGGACATTCTGAAAATTAGGGAGTTTCTTATAACCCTTTACCTTCATTCATTGGGGACAATGAATATTATAAGTTTGGGGTTATTGGGCAGTTTAGTAGTGTAGAGCATGTAGTTTAATTTGCATAATTTTTGCATTTTAGTGATTAATATATGTTCTAGTTGTATGTTTTAGTGCATTTCCCAAGTATCTAGTTTTGTGGAGTTCTAGTTTAGCCAATGATGAATGTGAAATTTGATGGGTTCTTGAATTTAGTGGATAACATGAGCTTAGTTATAATGTTATACATGATTTAATTCATGCTTGTTGTTTAGATGCTATCGGTTAGCACGTAGGGTTCATATATGCTTGTTGGTATAAGAATAACATGTTTTGCTTGCTGAGCAGAAAATTTTTGTTTTTAAAGATAGAATTGTGTAGAAAGTGGACATAGACTATGAAAACACTGAAAATCAAATTTTGGGAACACATGGTGTCGACATCGGGATTTTTATTTGTTCCTTTTTGTTTTCTATTTTTTGTGTTCTCATTTTAGGTGAGATTTGTTTGAAAAAACAAGTGAAAAAGGTCCGACATGTATAATGTCGACGATGGACTGTTAAGAGTCGTCAGTTGGTTTTTTAACTGGTTGTACCAACACAACCGAGAAAAGGTTTGTACATTAACCCAGTGATGTGACACTACAAACGGGTCTGTGAAACTGAGATTCATTAGGGCACGGGGACTTGCTTATGCGGAGGAAGGTGTTAGGCACCCCCCGACATCCGTGTTGCCACGGTGACCGCCACTTTTTAAGAAACTTTATATGAATGTATGTGTGTGTGGGTCAATGTGTTATTATTTGGAAGTAGTGCTATACCTCGTTCGCACCAATATACAAGGGTTTGAATTTATGTAAAATTCAGTTTTAAATAAGATATAACAGTGATGTTTTGTAAAAAGACGTTTTTCAAACCCTGTGCTCAATAGTAATTGAGGCCTTTGATACTTCCATTTTATTAAATGTTCTGCTTGATTGCTTTTATTTTCGAGATGCAAAGCATCTTCGAGAAAACAATGTACAAAACAGTGCCAAACTCCTCGTGGGTATGAAAACCATCTGAGAAAATCCAAACACCGTGAATAATTTATAAGCAGCTTACAACTGAAAATATCCATCACGGGAACCGAATCTAGATTCAGTGGACTGAATCTGTGATCACATGATTTCAGGCTCACATGATGCCGCAATTGATATGAACGCAGTAAGTAGTTATATATATAAAAGCTGTAAATATATAGATACAGACATGATCAACCACCACGAAGCACCTCCATGGGGGATCAAAAATATAAATATATAAAAGCGGTATATATATATATATATATATATATAAATATACACCTATATAAAATATATAATAAAGCTGTAAATGCGATCAACCGCCACGAAAACTCCAGGCATGACAAAAAATACAAAAAATAAATAAAAACGGATCAACCGTCACGAAGTAAACTCCAGGCATGACAAATGTACATATAAATAATAAAAAACGGAAACCGATAAGTAAATCTATATATATACATATATATATATATATATATATAATATATATATATATATATAGTCCGGTTCCAGTCCGACGACGTCAATTTTTATCCCGTCCGGACTTTTTTTTTTTTGCTTTTTTGAAAAAAACAACTAAAAAAAATAATTTAATATTTTATGGAATTGAAAATTTTTCATAATACAGTGTTTTGGGTGTGATTTGGGTACGTATAACAAAATATGTATGTACAGTCTGTGCAGACTGTACCACCATTTTTTGTATAGGTATTCAAATCACCCCCAAAATATTGTATTATAAAAATTTCAGTTCCATAAAATATTAAATATTTTTTTAGTTATTTTTAAAAATATTAAATATTAATAAATATATATATATATATATATATATATATATATATATATATATATATATACACACACACGAAAGCAATTAAACGCTCCAGATATAAGTCTAGGCTCAATCGAGGCATAACTCGATAATGTTAGTCCATATATATAAATATATATTTATAAAAATATATATAAAATATACAAAAGAAATAAAAGCCACGGGCCGAAGTCCGGGCAAACACACACAACACGACTCTCAATGTGAAGAATAGTGTGTGCAAAGATGAAGAGAAAGGCCTAAAAGTATGTATGAAGGCTTATAGTGGGCTGCCAAAGAAGACTTCTATAGCTTTAAGTGGATAAACACACTCGCTTCCGCCGTAAAAAGTAGCTATATATGATCTTACAAGTGTTTAAAATGAGAAAGCACTCAGTTTAGGGTGTGTACAGAGTAAATTGGACATGGCTTTCTTGCCTTTTCTCTTCCAAAATGGCCACCACAAGCCCTCTATTTATAGAGGTGGGAGCCGCAGGTGGCCGCAGATGTATCTGCGGCTGCCCGGGTGCCCCGAGCTCTGTGGTCCCGCCGTCTCGAAGTACGTGCACGCATGCAACGTGATGTCCGTTTAAACTTTCAGAACTTCAATCTGAGCATCCGACTGAGGTATGTAAGACCTATTTCGAACTGCCATTGTCGAGAGTTACGCAATGACATGGGATTAGAGGTTGTACGAAGTCAGGAAAAATGGGACCATGCCCTCCGGTCTTCATGCTTCAAATTCTATCCGTTACCCTACGTAATAGTCACTCGGGATTGGACTTCCTTGGTTCTTATGGGACATTGTTGTGTAAAAATGTATGTCTGAAGTGTTTTGAGACGACGTGATGTGGGACTGTGAAGTGTTTGGGCTGATAAAGCAGACGTTGCTCAGGGTATTCTCTAAGATTGGACTGCTAAAAGTGTTGAAGGTCCTCAGTGTCATCTCTGAGGTGTGCCTGTCTTCCCGGTGTCATCATCTCCGGTCTTGTACTGAGTGCCTCGGTGTAAGCGCCGAGTTTTCTGAAGGCTGATTGAATGCATTAAAACAAGCATTTCTGGGGTTATCTCCGGAACTGCAACTGCCTTCCTTGGGGTTATCTCCAAGGTTGGAATCTACTACTCCTAGTGTTAGGACTGAGACGAAATATTTCAGGGTTATCTCCAGGATAAATCGGTCTTCTCCAGTGGAATTTTCGATATTGGAACTGTAGGCCTCGGGGTTATCTCTGAGGTTGAAACTGATACTCCCGTGTGTGTTCTGGGGTTGAGACTGAGCTTCCTGTAGTATCCGGACTGGATATGTGCTGTCTTCCAGGGTTATGTCTGAAAGACGAATCTGCCCTCCTACAATATCAGTAACAGGTGTGCAGAAAATTTTGAGTGTCTACATATGGGTAAGCTTGCTACTTGTTTTAGGCCTTTGTTACTTGAGCAAGTACGCCCCGAGGGGATTGTCTTTACACCTAGCGCCCTAAGGTCTTTTATGGTCTGGGAGTTGTTGGTTGAAAGCTCGCTAAGGGGTAACACTCTTAGCCTAATGGAATGAGGCATTGAACAGTCATGGGAAAAAGAAAAGAAATCCATAAACACCGCGAAAAAGTGCGAAAATCACCCTCGTGCGTAAAAATAAAACAAAATAAACCCATTGTTGAACCTTAGTTTGTATTGATGTGTTGGAGTAGTTGATGTTTCATTTGTATACGTAGTTCTTGATTTAAATTTCAATTTTCTGTCTTTAGCAGTATAACATGTGTAATCTTTGTCATGGTCAAGCTTATGAACACATCACACACACACACACACAGTATCTTTATAGTGAGTTTGGATTATTTGATTGTGTGATGTTATGTCTGTAGCTTAGTTTGATACATTATTCTTGAATCTGGATAATTCTCTGAGGCACACTTGATTGGAATTCTATTATGGCTGGAAATCTTGGGACTCATTTGCATCATAGTGTAGTTTGCATAGCATGTATTTTGCATTGTTCATTTTATTTTCATATGTATTGCTTGATGGCAAGCAATAGTTCAAGTTTTGGGGTATTTGATAAGTAGTTTTATACCTACTTATTGGTTACCAACTCACACGAATTTTGCTCAACTTAAGTAGTTTATATTATGTTTTATTTGCTTTTTATGTTTTTTTTGCATAATGCATAGCTGGAACTCCCATAGTAACATAAGGAATGGAAAGGCGTGGAATGGCATGAAATGACTTGGAGATAGCATTAATATGGCACAGTGGACTTGAGCAAGAATGTAGACTGCAGCTGAACTTGAGCAGGTGAGGAGGAGGATCAATGAAATGGTGAAATGCAGAAGAGAAGAAATGAAGAGCAAGTGATGAGTAGGTTTTATACCTATGAATCCGATATTATTAAACTTAATTATTGCTATCTTTAATTATTTTTTAGTATCTTTTTATGTGTTTTTGTGTTTATTTCTTGTAGGTTGAGCTGGAGGGACAAATTGGTCATTTGGGAGAAGAAAAAGGTCAAAATTCATTAAAATAAAGCTGAGTGGCATTTTTGTAATTACGCTGTCCTGAGCAAGCGCCTAGGCGCTTGGAAATGGCCTATGTTGAGCGCCTAGGCGCTCATGTGCGGAAAAAGGAGAGTTTTTTCTATTGCTAAGTGGGTTTTTGAAGCCAACAAGGAATCTAAAAAGAGGCCAGATCTAATACAAATAGGGGGAGGACTTTAGAAAAGGGGTATAACTCAATTTTTCAAGAGATTTACAGAGAGAACAACGAAGGAAAACACGAAGGAGAATTGCAAGGGTTGAAGATTAAAGAGAGATTATTGGAGAAAATTCAGAGTTTCTTCTTCTCTTTTCTAGTTTTATCTTTTAATTATCTGGGATGTTTGGATTATTCATCTGGATGATGTTTTTCTTTATTATTATTATGAACTAAATTTTTATTAAGATTACAACGGAACTTGGCATGTAGTTTAAATTGAACCTTCCCATTGAATGAAAGTTGGTTTTTATTGAATTATTTATTATATCTTTTGCTTATTGATTAATTGTTGGCCAACAATTACTGTGATAATCTATATAAAATTGGAAGATGGAGTATAGATTGAGATCTGGATATGATAACATCTGTTCATATAATCTGAATAGGGTAATATGATTAGCATGTAGGATAGGAATATACCTATGTGTCTTTTGTATCCATTGAAAGAATTTGTGTGTTAAACCCTAATTAACTTGATTCACATAGGAATATAGTGAGTTGATTAACTGGGGTGTTCCTTGTAATTCCGTGTCTTAAGGATTGGAGTTAGGAGGATTTGTTCACGTGTTTTGGAAAAAATGTGTGAATTAGTTCTATAAAGCATTCTTGGATAATGAACATATTAATTAATTGATTTAAATGGGAAGTAAATTGGTTTAAATGAAATACTAAGGGAAGTTGTAATCTTAATCTGTTAAATCTGCAGTTATTCTTGTGAAATTCTGATTTTAATTATTAGTTTTGTTAAGTTTAATTTTAAATCAAAAACAATATTTTGTAGTTTAAAATAGGATTAATTGCATTGAAATTAGTAATTGATAAATATTAGTCTATTTCCTCGTGGGAACGATATCCTTGCTTGCTAAATATTACAATTGAACGCGTATACTTGCGTGTTAAAGTGCTATTAAAAAATTAGGCAACAAGTTTTTGGCGCCGTTGCCGGGAAATTAGTTTAATATTTTGTCATTATTGATTTTTATAGCGTTAATCTTAATTTAAACTTTTTCTTTTCTGTTCTATTCAGGTGTTCTTGATTAGTTTATGCAAACGCGATCGAAGAAGCCAGATTTATTGCCTTACGAGGACGACATCGAAAAAGGTTTCAGCGGTTGCGTCAGTGGGTTAAAGAAACCAAGAGGCACTTGATAAGAACGATACTATGGCTGAAGAAGAGCAAAAAGCACTGCGGGATTATGCTACGCCGCGGGTTACTGAAATTCAGTCAAGTATTACGAGGCCTGCCATTACTGCTACAAGTTTTGAGATAAAACCGGGGACAATACAGATGATTCAAAATTCATGTCAGTTTGGAGGGTTACCGAATGATGATCCGAACGATCACATAGTCAGCTTTATAGAAATATGCGATACTTTCAAGTACAATAATGTGTCAGAGGATGCACAATAAGGCTAAGGCTGTTTTCCATTTACTCTCAGAGATAAGGCTAAGAGTTGGCCTCCATTCACTACCACCAGGCTCGATTACTACATGGAACGACCTAGCCCAGAAATTTCTTGCAAAATTTTTCCCGCCTGCAAAAACAGCAAAGTTGCGGAACGATATCTTCTCTTTCGTTCAGCACGATTCCGAATCATATATGAAGCATGGGAGAGATTTAAAGACTCATTGCGAAAAATGTCCACACCATGGGATTCCTAAATGGCTTCAGGTGCAAACTTTTTATACGGTTTATTCAGCACAGTGAGATCGAGTATAGATGCTGCAGCGGGAGGAGCTATTATGGCCAAGAATTGTGATGAGGGGTATCAGTTGCTTGAAACCATGGCAGCTAATAATTAATTATCAGTGGCGCCAACAGCAAGAACGACTCAGCCAAGGACAGTAGGGGTTTATGAAGTGGATGCGATGACAGCATTATCAGCTCAAGTGACAGCTCAGATTTCTGCTCTTACAAAGAAGATAGATGCACTTGGGGTACAACCAGTTCAGAAAATAGAAACAATTTGTGAAATATGTGCGGGTAGCCACTCAAGTGATCAATGTGCAATAAATCCAGAGTCAGTCCAGTTTGTTTCCAGTTATAATAGGCGCAGGGCAGTTATCCGAACAGTTACAATCCAGGAGTGAGAAAACAACTCAAATTTTTCTTGGAGTAATAATCAGTCACATGCTCAAGCACAAGCTCCAAGGCAATCATATCCACCTGGATTTCAGCCACATCAACAATCTCAACAACACCCACAACCTCATCAACCTGACAAGCTATCACAAATGGAAGAATTGTTGGCAAGATTGGCAACTCAGTTTGAAGCCACAACGAAAAACCAATCAGCTGCAATAAAGAATCTTGAGAACCAAATTGGACAAATAGCTAGTGCTTTGAATACTAGAACTCCAGGTTCTTTACCTAGTGATACGAGAAAAATCCAAGGAATGAGGAAAATGAACATTATAAGGCAGTTACACTTAGAAGTGGGAAGGAGTTGACTACAAGTTTAGACGGACAAAAGAAAATAATTCCTGCTGAGAATGATGAAAAAGAGAGTGGAAATTTGGAAAGTAAATCTGGGGAAAAAGTTGTACAAAAACAACAAGAAGATAAGCAAACAACAGTTGCACCACCTGTGCCATTTCCTCAAAGATTGCAAAAGCAGAAATTAGATAGACAGTTTTCGAAATTTTTAGAAGTTTTCAAAAAGCTGCAAATCAACATTCCATTCGCAGATGCTTTAGAACAAATGCCTAGCTATGCGAAATTCATGAAAGATATTTTTAGCAAGGAAGAGGAAGCTAGGGGAGTTCGAAACTGTAGCGTTGACAGAAGAATGTAGCGCAATTCTGCAAAGAAAGTTACCACCGAAGTTGAAGGATCCGGGTAGCTTCACCGTACCGTGCACGATTGGACCCCAGTTCTTTAATAGATGTTTGTGCGATTTTGGTG
The DNA here is from genome assembly GCA_016801055.1 of Panax notoginseng. Taxonomy (NCBI): domain Eukaryota; kingdom Viridiplantae; phylum Streptophyta; class Magnoliopsida; order Apiales; family Araliaceae; genus Panax; species Panax notoginseng. The sequence continues at coordinate 194,452,343 of CM029016.1, forward strand.
CGAGTATTAACTTGATGCCGCTTTCGATCTACACTCAGTTGGGATTACCAGCACCAAAGCCAACAAATATCTCTTTACAGCTCGCAGATAGATCAGTGACATACCCTAGGGGCATTGTGGAAGACATATAGTGAAGGTGGACAAATTCATATTTCCAGCCGACTTCATTGTGTTGGACTATGAAGAGGATAAAGACATACCCATTATCCTTGGAAGACCATTTTTAGCCACTAGAAGGACATTAATTGATGTACAAAAGGGAGAGTTAACGATGAGAGTCCAAGATGAAGAAGTAACTTTTAATGTTTTCAAGGCTATGAAATTTCCGAAGGGAGAGGAAGAGTGCTTTAAAGTTGATCTGATTGAAGGAGTGACAAGGGAGGTATTTAGTAGGTCTGTAAATGAAGACCCTCTTAAAAATGCATTGGTAAGTGAAAATTTATCTGATGATTTAACTGTGCTAGAATGGTTCAAATGCTAGATTCAGCTCCGAAGTTCACACGATGTTTGCAAAAATTTGAACCTCTGGATTATTGGGGAAACCGGATGAAAAGGTGAAATCATCCTTAGAAGAACCGCCCACCTTGGAACTTAAGCCATTGCCTAACCATCTACGGTATGCCTACATTGGTTCTTCTTCTAGCTTTCCAGTTATTATTTCTGCATCACTTGATAAGGTTCAAGAAGAAAAGCTACTAAGGTTACTTCGGCAATACAAGACTGCTCTTTGGTGTGGACTCTTGCGGATATCAAGGGGATAACCCATCAATTTGCATGCATAAGATTTTTTTGGAAGATGAAGCGAAACCAACTATTGAATCAACAACGAAGACTCAATCCCATCATGAAGGAAGTTGTCAAAAAGGAAATCATTAAATGGTTGGATGCGGGAATTATCTAACCCTATCTCAGATAGCTCATGGGTAAGTCCAGTCCAATGTGTGCCAAAGAAAGGGGGAATGACAATAGTTACAAATGAACATAATGAATTGATCCCTACTACTCGAACATTTACGGGTTGGGCGGGTGTGTATGGATTATAGAAAGTTAAATAAGGCCACTCGTAAGGACCATTTTCCTATACCATTTATAGATCAGATGTTTGGACAGGCTTGCAGGGCATGAGTATTATTTGTCTTTTGGATGGATACTCAGGTTATAACCAGATTTCCATTGCACCCGAGGATCAGGAGAAGACGACATTCACATGCCCATATGGTACCTTTGCTTTTCGCAGAAAGTCTTTTGGATTATGTAATGCACCGGCGACATTTCAACGGTGTATGATTGGCTATTTTCTCCGATATGGTCGAACAAATCTTGAGGTATTTATGGATGATTTCTCAGTTTTTGGGGATTCGTTTGAGATTATTGTTTGGAAAAATCTCACTCTTGGTGCTTAAAACGTGTATGGAAATGAATTTTTGTTTTAAATGGGAGAAATGTCATTTTATGGTGCAAGAGGGGAAAATCATGGGTCATCGAGTGTCCTCAAAAGGAATTGAGGTTGATAGAGCTAAAGATTCGAAACCATTGAGAACCTCCTGCCACCAGTTTTTCAGTAAAGGGTATTCGAAGTTTTTTTGGGACACGCTGGTTTTTATAGAAGATTATAAAAGACTTCTCCAAAATCACGAAACCACTTTGCAATATTTTGGAGAAGGATGTCCATTCCAACTTTGATCAAGCATGCCTTGAAGCTTTTGATGTGTTTAAAGAAGAAACAGTACTACCGCACCTGTAATCATAGCGCCAAATGGAGTATCCCGTTCGAATTAATGTGGATGATGCTAGCGACTTTGCAATTGGTGCAGTTCTTGGCCAACGAAAAGAATAAAATTTTTCATGCCATATACTATGCTAGTAAGACACTAACGTATGCCCAACTGAATTATACCACTACCGAGAAGAGCTATTAGCAGTTGTTTATGCATTTGATAAATTTCGCTCATATTTGATTGGGACAAAAGTGATCGTGTTTCAGATCATCGGCAATTAAGTACTTAATAACAAAGAAAGATGCAAAGCCGAGATTAATTAGATGGGTATTAATTGCTACAAGAGTTCGACTTGGAGATTAGGGACCGAAAAGGAACAGAAAATCAGTTTGCTGATCATTTATCACGATTAGAAAATGCAAAACTAAAGAAAGATGACACAACAGTGGTCCAATGAATTTTCCCGGATGAACAACTGTTTGCGGTAAGGATGGATATACCATGGTATGCAGATTATGTAAATTTCATTGTGAGTAAGGTGTTTTCCACCAGATTTGACAAGTCAACAGAAGAAGAAATATCTCCATGATGTGAAACAGTAATTTATGGGATGAGCCGTTTTTATTTAAACAGTGTGGAGATCAAGTAATAAGAAGGTGCGTTCCGGAAATTGAAATGGAGAATTTCTACACCAATGTCATGCATCTGCCTATGG
>CM029016.1:194454875-194578998 GCA_016801055.1 Panax notoginseng
TTAAAGCAAGTTTAATTGAGTTATATAATTAAACCAATGAGAGTAATTATCTAAAGTCCTAGGTAAGTGGACTAGAACCCTAATTAAGTAATTAGGGTAAGGTAAATAAATGTGTCGGACATATATGGCCCAAACAATTTAAATGGGAGTCAGAACAATTAAATGAATGGCCCAAACCTTAGCCCAAATAAAATGGAAATTCTAGAAGGTTTAATAAGCTATTAATGCATTAAATAAAAATTAATTTTTGAGAAAATGAAGGGGGAGTACCCGACCCTTTAATGGGCTTCACATGGGGCTATTTATTGTTTCCTTCTCATTTACAAAAGCTAGCCTAACAACTATATAGCCTTTGTCCCTAAATATATTTCTTATTTCTTAAGATTTGCAAGATATATTGGGAGATTGAGTAGAGATATACAAGTTATATCTACACATTTTTGCTAGCTTATATATAACCCCATCTCATTTGCAAATAAAAAGTTTATTTCATTTCTGTTCTCCAAAAAGCTTGAGAAGGAAAATAGAGAGAGAGAACCCCACGACTAGGAAGAGAAAAGGAAAGGAAAGAAGGCTAGCAAGGAAATCAAAAACCATCCAAGCCTAACAAAAAAATAAGGAAGCAAGAGGAATTACACTAAAGGTTTAAAAGTCCTTAAAACTCAAACCTTAGTTAATCTAACATGTATTCTTATGATTGTATTTGATAAAATCATGAACTTATATTCTTGAACCCTAAAGTAGTAGATCTTGCCATTTTATGTGTTGATGAACTTCAAAATCAAAGAAGATGAAAAACTGTTTTGAGCTTATAAAACCCTAAATTTCAGTCCACTTTGGAACTTTACCATTTGAAATATACAAATTATTTTTGAGATCCGTCAAAGAAATGAGTTAGATCCAGGAGTTATCTGATAAAAACAAGTGGTAGCACTCAAAAATGTTAAAAGAGTAAACTGTGGCATCATTTTTAGCAAAACAGTCCTACCAGGTAAAAATCTGGAAAAATCTTATGAGCATACTGTCCAGTTTTGATAAAGGCTATTTCGACCACTTTAAGAGCTCTAAAAATTCTCGCCTTTTATGGTATGATAGTATAACAAGTTAAAGATGCTGTCCAAAGATGGAAATTTTTTGATGTCCTGAGAGAGAGTTATGACTTTTACAAGAAAATACGATTTTATAAGTAAACTGTAAAAACTCAGTGTATATAGCCCAGAAAATTATGAAAATTTAACTGGAATCAGTATATGGTATCATGAGTCTACCATATAAATTTCATAATTTTTGGAGAAAAAGATAATTTATGATAAATGTTGTTATTTTGGACTGTTTTAGTCTATTTAAAAATAGGAAACGACTACAGGAAAATTATTTTTATCACTAAAATATTATATATTAAGTTTTCCCAGAAGATAAAAATAATAATAATGTGATTTAGTATTTTTCATGCCTATGAATGAGTTAAGAATAAATGTGACAATTAAGTTATAAAGCTTGCAAATATGATTTTATTGATTAATAATGATTATATGATGTATTAAGACTTTATAAGGGTATTTTGGTTATTTTTAATAATATGTTATATGAATGACATGATATGTGTGTTAAATAAATTAAATAGTAAGGGATAAACAATTAAATTAAATTTTTTATAAATTATTAAAATTTTAATAAATAATTAATAATATTAGTAAATATTTAAAATATTATTAAATAATTTAATATTTGTAAATGATCAAAATATTATTAAATTATTAATAATATTAGTAAATGATTAAAATATTATTAACTGATTAATAATATTAATAAATTATTAAAATATTATTAAATGATTAATAATATTTGTAAATGATTAATAATATTATTAAATAATTAAAATATTATTAAATGATTAAGGCTATTTTTAAATGATCAAAATATTATTATATGATTAATAATATTATTAAATGATTAAAATAATATTAAATAATTAATAATATTTGTAAATGATCAAAATATTATTAAATGATTAATAATATTAATAAATGATTAAAATATTATTAATTGATTAATATATTAATAAATGATTAAAATATTATTAAATAATTAATAATATTTATAAATGATTAAGATATTAATAAATGATTAATAATATTATTAAATGATTGATAATATTATTAAGAGATTAAAATATTATTAAAGGATTAATAATATTTGTAATTGATTAAATTATTATTAAGTGATTAATAATATTAAGAAGCGAATAAAATATTATTAAATTGTTAATAATATTAGAGGAGAGTTTAAGATGATTATTAAGTGATAGAACTATTATCAATGGAATATAATATTACTAATAAGGTAATATATTATCTAATGTTTGATTATGTGATTAAATGTTAGATAATTTATTTTAAGAATAGTTGTATTATGAGTTAAGATATGCAATGCTGATTGGAAGATCAATCTTATTAATGATAGGCCTTTTCTAAGAGATTAAATTCGATTGTTTAGCAGTAATCGTCGGAGAAGACAAGTTTCCTAACTCAAACTTGAGTTATTATTTTTCAAGCATGTTAGTGGTTTAATTATTGTCAATTATTCTACATCAATGATAATTATTGTTATTCGCACTTAGTGTAAGTTTCATATGTTCACCTGGTATGAAAGACTGATTACCTTGATTATGAGAACATATTAAAAGGTACATTTTATTTACTGATAGACCTTTCATATTTGTTCATGGTCATTGTTGGCCACTCAACATTATTGACTCAGTTATTCATTTATTAAAACTTGATTCTCATTCTTTCACAATTGTTATATATTGTTGAAAAATTCAAAAGCTATATTCTTTTTCCGTCCATGATATATCTTTCTTGTATTTAAACTTGTTGAGTAAATTAGTTGCTCACTCTTGCTATATCATGATAATATTTCAGTTAAGCCTGAGTGCTTTAGGAAGGACAAATACAAGGGAAAACGTTCATGATTAGTTTAATATGCGTTAACTATTTTGTTATATTATATGGGTTAATTATGTAAACCTTTTGAGTTATTAAAGGTATGTATTCAATTAAGGTTGATAGACCCTTAGGGAAATATTGTAGAACAATTGTTGAATAAACAATGTATTCTTATATATTCCGCGTTAATTATAGAATGTTTAAGAAGATGATGTATCATGACGCACCATGTCTGAGGTTCAATTAAGGGAGCCGAATTTGGGAGCACTATAGTTGGTATCAAAGTTGATTAGTTATAAACTTTAGGTAGGAGTACCTTATACTATAACCATATAGATGAGGATAAGGATGATAAGAAATAAACTCAAATAGAGTTTAAGTGCTAAGAGATGAATTTAGGAAATTCATTATTAAGATTAGAAGAAGATAAAGAAGATTCAAAGAAGAATCTCAAAGAGTTATAAAGATAAGAATGCGGAGTTACCCGACTCTGATAATAAAGATGACAAGTAATGATGAATAGACAAAGTCTATAAGACTAAAAGTATAAAGGAAATCACAATATAATATGATTAAATGGGAAGATAAGAAGATCGTAAAACAAGACGATCATAAGATAGAAAAGAATCATAATATAACACGATTATAAGAAAAGATCACGACGTGATCTGATCAAGTCATAGAAGGATAGATGATCGATCGAATGATTGAAACTTTATAGCAAAATTACTGTATGAAAAAGGTAATATAAGATAGTACAAAGATAAAACTTAGAAGGAGTTATAAATGATGAGATACGAATTAAGGAAAAAGTCCGTATTGAGTAAAGAGCAAGATAAGATTAAAATTATATAGGATTTCAATTGAGGACTCATGGGATAGATGAGTTGTACAAGCCTTTGTATGGGCAGGGATTTTGTGCTTGGTTTAACGACCACTTAGTTTATCACATTGATAATCACTGGAATGTTGATGTCACGCTATCAATATACCTATGGTAAGAAGGTGATCCTTTTCTCATATATAAATTTGATAGTTAGAGAATATAAGGTTAGGTGCGAGTTCTTAAAACTCATGCTTATGGTAAGTTTGTGACTCATAATCGTATGATATGTTTTTGAACCCCTAAACGTATGGACAAATCCTGATTGGTTCTTGGACTACGTATTGCTAGGACAAGTTTCTAAACTCATATTATTGTGGTAAGTTCCTAAACTCATAACGTGTGGTATGTGTAATGAACTATATTGGGGTATGGAAAAGTTGTGTATTGAGAACTAAGAATTTTCAGCGTACTAAGCTTTAAAGACGATAGAAATAGATAGAACTATTAAGCAATGAGGCATTGGAGAAAATTGGAGTTGATGGAGGAAGAAAATGTATTCCAAATCTTCTTGTTATGCTAGATTTCGAAATTTATTGACATCGTGCTGATAAATGCATTTTTTGAAAAATATTGGGTCAGATTATTGAACCAATGAGTTTTAAAAGTTCTATTATTTATATGTCTATGCTAATTGTTTCAGTTAAGACAAACATAATTTGAAAAGTATCAAAACGAATTTTTGTAATAGCCAAAAGTTTTAAGTCCCAAATAATATATATTAATTAAATATTAATGTATTGAACACTTTGTGACTTATATAAAATGAAAATATTAATTATTTATCAATGATGGTAAATATTTTATGACTCATGTGAAATATGTATATGTGTTTTACTTACTTTTTATATTTATTTTACAGTATGCATAGCTGGAACTCCCATAGTAACATAAGGTATGGAAAGGCATGGAGATAGCATTAACATGGCACGATGGACTTGAGAAAGAATGTAGATTGAAGCTGAAGTTGAGTAGGTGAGGAGGAGGATCAATGAAATGGTGAAATGCAGAAGAGAAGAAATGAAGAGCAAGCAAGCAACAGGAAAGTAGCAGCAAACATAGCAAAAAGAAGCAGCAGCGGCGCGGCTGCACTGCCATTAAAGCTATACATGGTGCGTCGCGCCACAGGAATACATAGGCAGATTTATACCATCGCGCGACCGCGCTTCAACAACAAAGGACCATGGTGTGCCCGCGCCATGCATTCGACAGACAATCGGATAGCGCGCCCGTGCCCGTGTCTGAAACCCTTTACACCATCGTGCGACCGCGCTAGTCATATTCAGTTTAAGTCGTTGACTTTTTGCAATTTGAAATTTAAGCGTGTTTGTTTGTTATGGGACGATATGGTTAGTTACCAGAACGTGGTTTTTGAGTTTTTTCATTATTGTTCTTAGGTTTAGACTACTCTAGAGAGAGTGAGATTTTTTGATTACTACTTTAAGCTCCTCTCTTTATTTAGATTGCTTAATAATTATTAGTTTTGCATTCTGGAGATTTTTGTTGATTTGAACAAGCCTGGAAACAGACTTTGCAGCAGGATTTTATAGATTTGATTTCCAAATTCTCTTTAATCTATTGTTTACAATGTTCATTTCCATGTTTTGCTTCAATCCCATAATGGCTTTTGGTTCAGAAATGAACTAAATTCCATTATCGAATTCTAATGGATTTTGATGCGTAGTTTAAATATATATAGCTGATTGTAATGTTGCATATTTATCAGTGGAATGCCCATTATGATTGTGCTAAATGCTTGAATGCTTGATCACCATTCACACTAATTGCTTGTATGGATTTAGAAAATGAAATATAAGTGTAGATTAGATCATAATGGCATATATTCATAAGGCTGATTTGTTTAAGCTTTGTGATTCGTGAGACATATAGGTATATACCGGTCCACCATGTGTAGTCATGAAGAGAGCTTGCACTTAAAATTATTATTGTTGTAAATTCACATACACATATAGTGACTTTGGTAATTGTGATGCTTGCATGAATTCTATCAATTATGGATTTTGTGTAAATTGGACATAGTTCATTGAGAGATGGTTATGTTCCACTTTTGTGCTCTTGACTAGCTTTCCATAATAAATAATTAAACATTACATGAGGGTTACAGTTTAGATGAAACATTAGATGATATTTGAATCCCCATTTCTCTCCAATTTGATTTCATTATTTTAGTATTTATAATTGTTATGTTAATAAGTAATTTAGAATTCAATTTAATTGTGTGTTGATCGTTTAAGCATATAAATATTGTGATTAAGTTGTTGCATGATAATTTAGATTTATCACATTTCTCCGTGGGATCGATTCTTTCTTACTTTATACTACTTGTTGACCCATATATACTTGCATGAGTTAGAGTCCATTTTGTTAAACCAAAAAGGAAGCAACAAGTTTTTAGCGTCGTTGCCGGGGAAAGGCATTTATTTTTAATATTGTCATCATCAATTAAAGCTAGATTTATTTGACTTAAACAATTGTAATCTTATCTTATTTCTATTCTATTTTTGTTTTCATTTTAGGTACTTGTGCATAGTATATGCGCACTCGATCGTCACATCCTTAGTTGATTCCTACACAGGAAAATATCAACGGTAGTGCTTGGAGATCCAGAGCACGTAAGAATATACAAGTAGATTTTGAAACTTCAACATCCAACATGGCAGAAGAGCCTCGAGAAGAGCAGCATAGAGCCTTAAGGGATTATTAAATGCCCAACATCAATGAGTTGTAGTCGAGCATAGTAAGGCCAGGTATAGCAGCCAACACTTTTGAAATTAAGTCAGGAACTATACAAATGGTCCAGAATATGGTTCAATTTGGAGGTGCTGCTGCAGATGACCTGAATGGGCATCTATTGAGTTTTATAGAGATATGTGACACCTTTAAGTACAATGGGGTGTCAGAGGATGCAATTAGACTCAGACTATTTCCATTCTCTTTACGGGACAAGGCTAGAAGTTGGCTCTACTCTTTACCACCGGGGTCTATTACAACATGGGAGGACTAAGCACAGAAGTTCTTAGCCAAATTCTTTCCTATGGCTAAAACTGTAAAAATGAGGACTGCGATTTCTCAGTTTGACCAACAACAGGGTGAATCATTATATGAAGCCTGAGAACGCTACAAAGAGATGCTAAGGAAATGTCCCCATCATGGAATGCCGGATTGGATGGTTATAACCACTTTTTATAATGGATTGGGTTGGCAGTCTAGGCCGATAGTGGATGCTGCTGTGGGAGGAGCCTTATGGGCTAAAGGTTATGAAGAGGCTTATGATCTTATAGAGACAATGGCAGCAAATGATTTTCAGAATCCTACAGCCAGAATGGCACAACCTAAAGTTACGGGATTGTTAGAGGTGGATGCTATTACGCAGTTGTCAACTCAGACGGTAGCCATGGCAAAGAAGATTGATTCTTTAGCAAAGAGCAAGGTCAAACCAGTTGCTTATATATGCGAGATATGTGCGGGGTCACATCAAACGGATCGATGTGCTATCAGTACAGAGTCAGTGCAGTTTATGAGTAACTACCAGAAGCCTCAAAACCAGTTCCAAAATTCTTACCACCCCAACAGCCGTAACCATCCCAATTTTAACTGGAACAATAATCAAAACAATCAACAACATCAACCACAACAACAATTTCAGTCTCAACCACAATATCAACCATAGTCTCACCAACAATATGCTTCAAAACCACCTTACCCTCCCGGATTTCAACAACAACAGTAACATCATCAACCATCTGCACCTTAGACAGAGAAAAAGTTAGACATGGAGGAGATGATACTCAAGTACATGGCAAATACAGAAGTTATGATCAAGAGCCAAGCAGTGGCTATAAAAAATTTGGAAACTCAGATGGGCCAAATGGCGAATTTGTTGAACAGTAGACCACAAGGGGCTTTGCCAAGTACAACGAAAGCTAATCCAAGAAGAAAGGGTTAATAATAGTGTCAGGCTATAACTTTAAGATCAGGGAAGCAAATTATAGATTCATAGCATGGCGCATCCGTGCAACTTTTACAAGGGGAGATGGCGCAACCGCACAGTGAAGAAAAATTATCTGATGAAGGTTTAATCAAAGAAGGTTCTGAACAGCGGGAAGTGGAGATGAATAATGAAGAGTCACCTGGGAAACCAGTGACCAGACAACCACCTGTACACCCCCTCTGTTCTATATCCACAAAGACTACAAAAGCAAAGGGAAGATAAACAGTTTAACAAGTTGTTGGAGGTGTTCAAGAAGCTACAAATCAATATACCTTTCGCTGAGGCATTAGAATAGATGCCAAGTTATGCAAAGTTCATGAAGGGGATATTGTCAAGGAAGAAGAGATTAGAAGATTTCGAGACGGTAGCTTTGATTGAAGAATGTAATGTAGTGCAGTGCTTCAACGCAAGTTACCTACGAAGCTAAAGGATCTGGGTAGCTTCACAATACCATGTACCATTAGAAAGATGTCTTTCAACAGATGTCTATGTGACTTAAGGGCTAGCATCAACTTGATGCCTCTGTCAATTTTTAATCAGTTAGGATTATCGATTCCAAGGTCGACAAATATTTCACTACAGCTTACTGACAGATTCATTACCTATCTACGGGGTATTGTGGAAGATGTACTGGTCAAAGTGCATAAATTCATCCTCCCAACGAACTTCATCATCTTGGATTACGAAGAAGATAAAAATATACCAATCATTTTGGGGAGGTCTTTCTTAGCCACGGTAGGGACTTTTATAGATGTTCAGAAAGGTGAATTGACAATGAGGGTTTATGATCAAGAAGTCACCTTCAACGTGTTTAAGGCTATGAAGTTTCCTACAGACAAGGAAGAATGTTTTCGGGTTGATTTGGTAGAAAAAATATTGAATCAAGAAGTTGAACAGCTGGTAGATAATGAGCTTTTGAGGAGTGCTTTATTGGGGGAATCAGAGATGGAAGATGATGAGATTACTAAATTTAAACAGATTCTTGACATAGTGCCACGGTTTCGAAAATTCAAGATTCATGTTGAGCCACTGAAAAATGCTTGAGAGACATCAGTAAGACTTAAGCCATCACTTGAGATGCCTCCAGATCTTGAACTAAAACCACTTCCTGATCACTTAAGGTATGCATTTTTAAATGATTGTTCAAAATTGCATGTTATTATCTCCTCTGCACTAACATCTTGCCAGGAAGAAAAGCTGCTAAGAGTCCTGAGAGAGTTTAAATCAGCGATAGGATGGACCATAGCAGACATCAAAGGGATCAACCCATCATTTTGTATGCACAAGATCTTACTGAAAGATGAGAGTAAACAGTCAGTGGAACAACAACGCAGATTGAACCCGATTATGAAGGAAGTGGTCAAGAAGGAAGTTCTGAAATGGCTGGATGTAGGAATAATATATCCAATCTCAGACAGCTCGTGGGTGAGCCCGTTATAGTGTGCCGAAGAACAATGAGCTGATACCGACTAGGATAGTAACGGGGTGGAGAGTTTGTATGGACTACCGCAGACTTAATAAAGCTACAAGGAAAGATCACTTCCCACTTCCATTTATTGATCATATGTTGGACAGGCTAGTAGGTCATGGGTACTATTATCTTCTGGATGGGTATTCAGGGTATAATCAGATTGTGATAGCTCTAGAAGACCAAGAAAAAACAACCTTCACATGTCCATATGGAACATTCACATTCAGAAGGATGCCTTTTGTGTTGTGCAATGCCCCAACCATATTTCAGAGGTGTATGATGGCAATTTTTTCAGATATGGTGGAGCAAAATGTAGAAGTCTTCATGGATGACTTCTCAATGTTTGGAGATTCGTTTGATCTAAGTTTAGAGAATTTAGTGATGGTATTGAAGAGATGTGTCAAAACAAATTTGGTTCTGAATTGGAAAAAGTGCCATTTTATGGTACAAGAAGGTATAATCTTGGGACATAAAGTTTCGAAGAAAGGATTAGAGGTGGACAGAGCCAAGTTAGAGACCATTGAGAATTTACCTCCACCAACTTTTGTAAAAGGTGTTCGCAGTTTTTTAGGACATGCAGGCTTCTATCGTAGGTTTATAAAGGACTTCTCCAAGATCACGAAGCCACTTTGCAGTTTATTGGAGAAGGATGTGCAGTTTAAGTTCAATGAAGAATGCCTAACTGCATTTGAACACTTGAAGAAAAAGTTAACTACAACACCAGTGATCACAGCACCAGACGGGGAACTTCCTTTCGAATTGATGTGTGATGCCAGTGACTATGTTGTGGGGGCTATTTTGGGCCAACGAAGGGACATGATTTTTCGTGTGAGTTACTATGCAAGCAAGACCCTCACTGATGCTCAGTTAAACTACACCACCATAGAGAAGGAGCTTTTAGCAGTTGTGTATGCTTTCGATAAGTTTCGTGCGCACTTGATTGGGACTAGAGTGATAGTGTACACAGATCATGCAACAATTCAATATTTGGTGGCAAAGAAGGATGCAAAATCTCATATAATCAGGTGGATACTTCTGTTGTAAGAATTTGATTTGGAAATCAAGGACAGGAAAGGGACTGAGAACCAAGTGGCGGACCACTTATCTAGATTGGAAAATCCATGAAGGGATGTAAATGACAAGGTTGTGATTAATGAGTCCTTCCCAGATAAGCAGCTATTTGTGGTGCAAGGTGAAGTGCCATGGTTCACAGATTTTGCTAACTTCCTAGTAAGCAAGATCATTCCTTCTGACTTGACTGGATATCACAAGAAGAAATTTCTACATGATGTGAAGTGGTTTATATAGGATGAACCGTACTTGTTCAAGCAGTGTGCCGATCAGATGATAAGGAGATGTATCCCATACAGCGAGACAGAGAGTATTCTGTAGGATTATCATGCATCTATATATGGAGGTCACTATGGTGGTGAAAGAACAGCGGCTAGAGTGTTGCAAGTAGGATTCTACTGGCTGACAATCTTTAAAGATGCTTATAGATTTGTTCAGAAGTGTGACATATGTCAGAAAGTCGGGAACATATCCAAGAGGAATGAAATGCCCTTGAATACAATACTCGAAGTGGAGATCTTCGATGTTTGGGGGATAGACTTCATGGGGCCGTTCGTCTCATTATGTGGGAACCTATATATTTTATTAACAGTTGACTACGTCTCCAAATGGGTGGAAGTGGCAACCCTTCCAACTAATGATGCTCGGGTGGTTCTAAGGTTTTTACAAAGGAGTATTTTCACAAGGTTTGGGACTCCGAGGGCCATTATTAGTGATAAGGGCAGTCATTTCTGTAATCGTCAGTTCACAGCTCTATTAGCTAAGTATGGGGTGAGTCATCGCATTGCTACAACTTACCATCCCCAAATGAATGGTCAGGCAGAGGTGTCAAATCGTGAAGTGAAGAGAATTTTAGAGAAGATTGTGAACCCCACAAGAAAAGACTGGTCATTGAAGCTTGATGATGTAGTATGGGCCTACAGGATCGCTTATAAGACACCTTTGGGAATGTCACCATTTTAGCTGGTATATGGAAAGGCTTATCACCTTCCTATGGAGCTCGAATACAAGGCATATTGGGCAATTAGGAAGCTAAATTTTGACTTGAAGGCTGCAGGAGAAAAACATCTACTCCAACTCAATGAGTTGGACAAATTTAGATTGCAAGCCTACGAGAACTCCAAGCTGTACAAAGAAAAGGTGAAGAGATGGCATGACCAAAAGATTATGGAAAGAGTGTTTGAACCGGGGTGAAGAGTTCTTTTGTTTAATTCAAGACTTAAATTTTTTCCCGGAAAGCTCAAGTCAAGGTGGTCGGGGCCATTTACTGTGAAGACGGTGTATCCATATGGTGCGATCGAGATATTTGATAAGTTCCCAGACAAGCCTTTCAAGGTTAATGGATAGCAGCTTAAGCATTATTATGGTGGTGAGGTTGACAGGCAGAAAGTCACCTTAAATCTTTCTTCTACATGATTGGAACAGAGATAGTCAAGCTAACTGACTATAACTTAGCGCTCAATGGGAGGCACCCCATTATTTCTATCCTTACCTCTTGTTTAATTCTGTTTGAATCATGTCTATTTCTCTTCTTTATATTTAATTCTTGATAGCATAAAATTTTTTGAGATAAGTTTTGTTTAAGATGAATTTGCATATTATGTGGGTTAGGAGTAGCATATTGAGCATTCATTTGGGATATATTCATTCATGCATGTTATTTAGTTCATGTTTTGATCTTGGAGAGTTGGTATATCTCATAATTGTAAATGTTGTATATGCAGGTGATTTGCAGAATGTCAGTAGCCACTTATTTCTATTTCAAGTGCAGCTTAGTTCTGTTCAGGGTACAGGGCAGCGTGACCACATGGTTTAACAGTTCAAATATGGCGCGCCCGCATCGGGCTTCTTTGCATTCTGCTTAATAGTGCGCCCGCGCCCCTCACACGTTCAACATCAGCGCGCCCGTGCCAAGCAGAGCACCCGCGCCAGCAGCAGGCATAAAAACTGCACGGCCGTGCCCAAGTACATATTCTAAAAATTTTTAAACACTTTAAAATGTGTACCACTCCAACTCTTATATCAGTTACCACTCGCTAAAACGTGCGTCTCCCCATTTCTTTTTCAAAATCGACACTTATCTCTTCATATCTCCAAAACCGTTTCCATTCAAATCTTAACTCCTTCCCCATTACAAATTCTACGCAATTAGTTTCTCATCCCCACGTTCAACCTTATCACCCATTCAGTTTCAAAGATACATTAGGGTTTGTTAGAAGTGTTGAAAAGCTATGAGTTTGGGGGTGTCATTTGTTCTTCAGAATGCACATAAATTGTTTCATCAGTAAAGTTCTTCTCCTCTACTAAACCATGGTTCTCTTCATCAATTGCTATAGGGCCAAAGAGAGCACGCTCCCACACTCCAGAATCAGATTCTTTAAGCAGTCAGAGTGAGGATATGGTTGACCTCACCAAATTCAACAACCTTGATGCTCAAACTGAGTATTACAGGATAGTAGCTGTGACACCCCCAAAAATAGGTATACATCACCCATCTTGGGTCGCTAGATACATGGTACAGAATTCAAATACAACTTACTAATACAACTGTCGTGCACAATACGACAAAATATAAACTGTGAGTTTGAATACAAATATTATCTTCTAGAAAGTATCCATACTCAAAAGGAGTCCTCAATACAATTATTGTCACACTATTTAATAGAATAGTGAGGACTACTAATACTATCATCTGGTCCATCACTCCGTTCCCCGACTCGTCCCAGCTATATTCTCATATCCTGAAGAGAACAGTGAAAGAAAGGGTGAGCTCAACTAGCCCAGTAAGAAATATTATGACTAAGATAATGCAGAATAAATTATGATTAGCCTTCAACAGTGTTAAGCTGATAAAATATAACGAACATCAAGTTTAACTGCAGCGGAACAAGCAATCCATTAAAAGAGTCAAGTAGAAAATAAAATCTACTATCTTCTATGATTTAAAAGGTTTTTCAACACTGTTATCGCTGAGACTCAGCTTAATAAAATAATCCACATCATCGAATCACCCCTGCACTACGGCCAAGGATATTCGTGTATTCATTAATGGTCATGATCATGCCAACAACTGTCCATCAATGCACTACGGGCCAATGAGAACTTTTACCACATCATTTGTAACATTACGGTCATGATTATACCGAATAATCCCTGGTCATAATCATACCAAGTCCATCTATGCACTACAGGCCACATATGACTTTCAACATTTTATAAACATGAGGATGATGACAATGATATAAGAATTCAATAAAACAAGTTCAAGAATTAATTTATCCAAGAATTAACAACGTCCAAATTGTCAACATGATACTGCTTTGTAGAGTAAAATTCAAGAATGCTTAGAAGAATATTTTCATGAAAAGATACTTGATGAACCGCAATTATCAAGGATATTCCACTAATTTCATGGAGTATAGAAGTTAAAACTTAACCAACTGAGTATAATAAAGAATGGAATAACAAAAGAAATCACCCGACATGCGATAAACCGCACAGACAGGTTATTCCAATAGAATAATAAATAATGGAACCAGGTCCGGCGTAGACGCACAGACATGATATTCTGACAGAATAATAAATAATGGAACCAGGTCCGGTGTAAAACACACAGACATGATGTTCCAACAGAATAATAACAAGACAGAACCAGGTCAGGTGTAAAATACACAGACAGGATGTTCCAACAGAATAATAACAAGACGAAACCAGGTCCAGTGTAAAACACATAGATAGGATGTTCCAACAGAATAATAATAAAAACGGAACCAGGTCTGGTGTAAAACACACAGACTGGATGTTCCAACAGAATAACAGAAGAATGTCACCAAGTATAGGGTAGACCGCGTATACATGTTATTCCAACAGAATAATAAAAAATGAAATAACAACAGTTCTCTTCATGAATAAGAAAGAATAACACCCCTTACCGTTTTAAAGAAGAGCTGAAATAAGGAAGTAGTTAAGTAGCAGAATACTTTTCTTCTCTCTCTCTATAGTTTCTCTCTATAGTTTCTCTCTCTAGAGTTCAGTGAATTCGTAAGAAATAATGAAGGAATGAGCTGCTATTTATAGAAAAATAGAATGCATAGTAACTAATCCATGAACGGTCCAGATTGATTACTTTAATCTGACGGTCTATATTTAAAGAAAAATCTTTTAAATAAAATATAATATATTCTATTTATAGAATAACTTTAATAAAGTATTCTGTTTTATATAAAAAGATGTTTCTGTTTTATTACGTTAATAATACGAATAAAACAAAACGTCATTATCGCTAAATAATTCATATTATTAACTGACAATAATTGAATCAAACTGAGTGACTTCTCACATAAGCATTAATAATCAATACCGTGTGCTACTATGCAACCATACGTATTACTGTACTTTTATTACCGAGTAGTTCAACAGTATCAATGGTAAAACTTCCGCCGTTATTTTTAATAAAATATTTTTGTCGTTTTCTCAATCCGACAATAATTCCGTTGTGGGGTCCACCAATGATTGTGCCGTTGTATGAATATTCTCTGTTAAAACGAATATTCCCCGACCAATCGAATATTATATAACAACTTGCGTACTTTGCAAAATTTATAAATATTACCCACAACTACTATATCAAATTAACTCCATAATATTCAAAAATGATATTTATAGAAAATTCATCTTTATTTATAAAAGTTGGGGTCTTACAACCTCCCCTTCTTATGAAATTTCACCCTCGAAATTAGGGTACGTACCTGGTATGTCGAAGAGGTAAGGATACCTTGATTTCATTTCAGATTCTAACTCCCAAGTTATTTCCTCAACATCATGGTTTCTCCACAAAACTTTGACTTGAGGTATAACCTTGGAGCGTAGAATATGTTCCTTCCTATCCAAGATTTGAACAGGAACTTCTTCATACATCAAATCTTCTGCTATTTCGTCCGGTTCTAACTCAATAATGTTGTTCGGGTCTTCCACATATTTGCGTAACATGGATATGTGAAAAACGTTATGAACACGAGACATACTTGGCGGTAAAGCGAGTCTATAAGCCACAGTTCCTACTCGATCGAGGATTAAAAATGGACCGATGAATCGAGGATTGAGCTTTCATCTCTTTTCAAATCTCGTAACTCATTTCCATGGAGCAACACGTAAGAACACATGATCTCCTACATCAAATTCCACGTCCTTTCGATGAAGATCAACATAACTCTTTTGTCGATCTTGTGAGGTTTTTATACGTTGTCGGATCGTTTGAATCTTTTCTGTAGTCATACGTACCAACTCCGGTCCCAACAACGTTGCTTCATCCACCTCATCCCAGCATACTGGAGAACGACATTTTCTTCCATACAATGCTTCGAATGGAGCCATGCCAATACTTGCTTGATAACTGTTGTTGTAGGAAAACTCCACCAATGGTAAGAACTTGTCCCAACTTCCCTTGAAGTCAAAGACACAGAGTCTTAATAGATCTTTAAGAGTTTGAATAGTCCTCTCTGATTGTCCGTCCGTCTGAGGATGATATGCTGAACTAAATCGTAACTCCGTGCCCATAGCTTTTTGTAAACTAACCCAAAATCGTGAAGTGAATCTTGGGTCTCGGTCAGAAACTATGGATACTGGCATACCATGCAGTCTTACAATCTCGTTTATGTACATACGAGCAAGACGTTCAAGTGTATAAGTTTCTTGTATCGGTAAGAAATGAGCAGACTTGGTCAATCTATCAACAATGACCCAAATCGCATCAATACCTTGAGAAACCCTTAGAAGACCGGTAACGAAATCCATGGTAATGTGCTCCCACTTCCATTCTGGAATTTCAAGTGGTTGCAATGGACCTTTTGGTACTTGATGCTCTGCTTTGACTCGTTGACAAGTTAGACACCTTGAGATAAACAACGCTATCTCTCTCTTCATATTGCTCCACCAAAATGTATGACGAAGATCATGATACATTTTGGTACTTCCAGGATGGATTGCAAACGGTGTGTTGTGCGCCTCTATCATGATTTTATACTTTAAATCAGGGTTGTTAGGAACACAAAGTCTGGAGTTGACTCGAAGTATTCCTTCTTCATCGATTCTTGCTTCCGGCATAGCACCTTCTTGCACTTTCTTCCTCATACGCATCAGCTCCAGGTCTGTAGCTTGAGCAGCTTTAACTTTATCGATTGAAGTTGGTTCTACTCGTATATTCGCCATCATCACATGGGTCCCTGGAGTCTTTAACTCTATCTCCATCCTTTGCAAGTCACACAAAATAAGCCTTTGTGTTGATAATATTGCACTCATACTTGCATATGATCTTCTACTCAAGGCGTCAGCTACCACGTTCGCTTTTCCAGGATGGTATTGAATGGTATGATCATAATCTTTCAACAGTTCAAGCCAACGTCGTTGTTGCATGTTGAGTTCCTTTTGAGTGAAGAAATATTTGAGGCTTTTATGATCCGTAAAGATCTCCACCTTCTCCCCATACAAGTAATGCCTCCAAATTTTAAGTGCAAAGACAACAGCTGCCAACTCTAGATCATGAGTACGATAATTCCTCTCATATTCCTTGAGTTGTCTTGATGCATAGGCTATGACTTTTCCATGTTGCATGAGAACGCATCCCAACCCTTTGCTCGAAGCATCACTGTAGATGACAAATCCCTCCGAGCCAGATGGTATTGTTAGAACAGGTGCTGAAATGAGTCTCCTCTTGAGTTCTTGAAAACTCTTCTCACATTCTTCGCTCCAATCGAACTTTGTATCTTTCCGAGTCAGCTAAGTTAATGGAGTAGCGATTCGAGAAAATCCTTCCATGAATCTTCGATAATAACCAGCTAAACCAAGAAAGCTACGTACTTCGGTCACTGATTTAGGTTGCTCCCAGCTTTGAATAGCTTCAATCTTTGCCGGGTCAACCGATATTCCACGACTTGATACTACGTGCCCAAGGAATGCTACCTCCTCCAGCCAGAACTCGCATTTCTTCAACTTGGCATAAAGCTTGTATTCACGAAGCTTTTGGAGTACCAGCCTCAAGTGTTGCTCATGATCTTCACGGCTTTTGGAATAAATAAGGATGTCATCAATAAAGACGACCACAAAGTGATCCAAATATTCCTTGAATACCCGGTTCATCATATCCATGAAGGCAGCAGGAGCATTAGTCAATCCAAAGGACATGACTAGGAATTCATAATGCCCGTACCGAGTTCTAAAAGTCATCTTTGGAATATCCTCAGTTCTAACCTTCAGCTGATGATATCCAGAACGAAGATCGATCTTTGAAAAGAATTGTGCTCCTTGCAACTGGTCAAACAGGTCATCAATACGTGGTAATGGGTACCTGTTTTTGATGGTGACATGATTCAACTCCCGATAATCAATACAAAGTCGCATACTTCCATCTTTCTTCTTCACGAATAGCACAGGAGCACCCCAAGGAGAAGTACTAGGACGAATAAAGCCAATGTCTAACAATTCCTGCAGTTAGATCTTTAACTCCTGAAGTTCAATAGGAGCCATTCGATATGGGGCTTTGGAAATGGGTTTTGTACCGGGTTCAAGGTCGATACAAAATTCAATTTCACGCTCTGGGGGTAGGCCAGGAAGTTCTTCAGGGAATACATCAGGGAATTTATTAACAATAGAAATATCATTCAAAACTGACGTATTTTTGTTTAGATCCGTGACATGAGCTAAGAAAGCTTGACACCCGTTTTTCAATAAACGAATAGCTTTATGGCTTGAGATGACAGTGATTGATTTTAATGGTTTGGTTGCTTGAATTCGTATAATAGGTCGATTAGGAATATGAAAGATAACAACCTTACGAAAACAATTAATTTTTGCATGATGAGTAGTTAACCAATCAATCCCTAGAATCACGTCAAATGCAAGTATTTTTAATGAAATAATATCGACAGGTAATGTATGGGTACCAACTTGAACCAAACAAGACTTATAAACCGTGGATGTAATGAAGGTTTCCCCCAATGGAGTTTCAACAGATAAGTCAAAGTCTAATTTCTCGTGAGTCAAATTTAATCGATGAGCGCAAGTAGGAGAAATAAAAGAATGGGTAGAACTGGTATCAAATAAAGTATAGACTTCGTTAGAGTTTATGATAAGCTTACCCGTGATGACCTCATTCGGGTTCCTTACTTTCTGGGAGGTCACAACAAACGCTCTCCCTTGCACTACCGGTTTTGACTTTTCTGGGACGGCCTTTGGTGTCTCCATCTTGGCTGAACTTATTTTTGGTAAACGACAAAATCGAGCTAAATGACCTTCTCTTCCACAATTATAACATGCTTTAGACGGCATCGCGCAGTTTGGACTGATGTGCCCCTCCCCTCCGCATTTGAAACATATGATAGGTGGTCGTTCTCCTTCCTTAACAACGGGTGCTGGTGCTGACGTCTTTCCATCATTGTTGAATCTCCTCTTCTTGAAATGACCATTCTTATTGTTTTGGCCCTGATTACCGCCGAAGTGGTTACCATTTCTGGCCTATTGATTCCTTCCACGCTTGTTGTCACTGCTTCGATGACTGCTCTCACTGGTATTATCATTTTGCCGACTGCTCTTTTTTGGTTGCGTTGACTCGTTATCGCGCTCCACTAACTGAGCCCTATTCACAACATCTGAATACAAACATAGTTTATGAGAAATAAGATGTTGACGTATCTCAGGTTTCAAACCTCGTAAAAATATTCGCGTCATTCGCTCTTCATTATCCACCAAGTGGGAGGCAAACCGGGACAACTCAGCAAATTTAGCCTCATACTGCGACACGGTCATATTATTCTGCTCCAATTTGAT
This sequence comes from Panax notoginseng, assembly GCA_016801055.1. Lineage (NCBI taxonomy): Eukaryota > Viridiplantae > Streptophyta > Magnoliopsida > Apiales > Araliaceae > Panax > Panax notoginseng. The sequence goes on from CM029016.1 coordinate 194,474,081, forward strand.
GAACTCCACCTCCTTCATGTGACGAACACTTTCGGGAAAGTATTTGTCATTGAACAGCTCTTGGAACTTCTCCCAAGACATCTTTAGTGCGGCAGGTTGAGTACGCTTAATCGATTCCCACCAGTAATATGCCTCTCCTCGCAACATATAGGCGGCAAAAGGAACCTTTTGCTCCTCGGAGCATCCCAAGACATCAAATATCTTGGTGATCTGCTTTATCCATGTTTCCATTATAAGTGGTTTTGGCTCTCCCTTAAACTCCGGTGGTCCCAGCTCCTTGAACTGTTTAGCGGTGATCGTCCGAGAGTTTTCAGTGTTTCCACCTATATTTTGGACAGGAGCCGCTCTCGCTTGCTGTTGCATGAACTGTATAAAGCTTCTGAATATTCCATCATTCATCATCTGGTCAGTGTTGTTGTTTGCATGAGGATTGTCACCTTCCTGATGCACATTATCCTGATTATTGATATGTGGTGAATCAACAGTCGCCTGTGCTCCATTGCTATTCTCAACATTCTCAGATGCCATTTTCAGATACTGCCACAAAACAAAAGTTAATTGATATGTCATATATTATCCTTACATGATGACCGACCAATTAAATACCATACAAATAAACTTAGGTAGGTCATACTAGCGAAGGAATTTCCCGTCTCTCCCCTCCTAGTTCTATTCTCACATCTTAGCCAGGGATCATATCCCTAAGCTCTGATACCAACTGTGACACCCCCAAAAATAGGTATACATCACCCATCGTGGGTCGCCAGATACGTGGTACAGAATTCAAATACAACTTACTAATACAAATGTCATGCACAATACGACAAAATATAAACTGTGAGTTTGAATACAAATATTATCTTCTAGAGAGTATCCATACTCAAAAGGAGTCCTCATTACAATTATTGTCACACTATTTAATAGAATAGTAATGACTACTAATACTATCATCTGGTCCATCACTCCGTTCCCCGACTCATCCCAGCTATATTCTCATGTCCTGAAGAGAACAGTGAAAGAAAGGGTGAGCTCAACTAGCCCAGTAAGAAATATTATGACTAAGATAATGCAGAATAAATTATCATTAACCTTCAATAGTGTTAAACTGATAAAATATAACGAACATCAAGTTTAACTACAACGGAACAAGCAATCCATTAAAAGAGTCAAGTAGAAAATAAAATCTACTATCTTCTACGATTTAAAAGGTTTTTCAACACTGTTATCGCTGAGACTCGGCTTAATAAAATAATCCACATCATCGAATCACCCCTGCACTACGGCCAAGGATATTCGTGTATTCATTAATGGTCATGATCATGCCAACAACTGTCCATCAATGCACTACGGGCCAATGAGAACTTTTACCACATCATTTGTAACATTACGGTCATGATTATACCGAATAATCCCTGGTCATAATCATACCAAGTCCATCTATGCACTACAGGCAACAGATGACTTTCAATATTTTATAAACATGAGGATGATGACAATGATATAAGAATTCAATAAAACAAGTTCAAGAATTAATTTATCCAAGAATTAACAACGTCCAAATTGTCAACATGATACTGCTTTGTGGAGTAAAATTCAAGAATGCTTAGAAGAATATTTTCATGAAAAGATACTGGATGAACCGCAATTATCAAGGATATTCCACTAATTTCATGGAGTATAGAAGTTAAAACTTAACCAACTGAGTATAATAAAGAATGGAATAACAAAAGAAATCACCCGACATGCGATAAACCGCACAGACAGGTTATTCCAACAGAATAATAAATAATGGAACCAGGTCCGGCGTAAACGCACAGACAGGATATTCTGACAGAATAATAAATAATGGAACCAGGTCAGGTGTAAAATACACAGACAGGATGTTCCAACAGAATAATAACAAGACGGAACCAGGTCCGGTGTAAAACACACAGATAGGATGTTCCAACATAATAATAATAAAAACGGAACCAGGTCCGGTGTAAAACACACAGACTGGATGTTCCAATAGAATAACAGGAGAATGTCACCAAGTATAGGGTAGACTGCGTATACAGGTTATTTCAACAGAATAATAAAAAATGAAATAACAACAGTTCTCTTCATGAATAAGAAAGAATAATACCCCTTACCGTTTTAAAGAAGAGCTGAAATAAGGAAGTAGTTAAGTAGCAGAATACTTTTCTTCTCTTTCTCTATAGTTTCTCTCTATAGTTTCTCTCTCTAGAGTTCAGTGAATTCGTAAGAAATAATGAAGGAATGAGCTGCTATTTATAGAAAAATGGAATGCATAGTAACTAATCCATGAACGGTCCAGATTGATTACTTTAATCTGACGGTCCATATTTAAAGAAAAATCTTTTAAATAAAATATAATATATTCTATTTATAGAGTAACTTTAATAAAGTATTCTGTTTTATATAAAAAGATGTTTCTGTTTTATTACGTTAATAATACGAATAAAACAAAACGTCATTATCGCTAAATAATTCATATTATTAACTGACAATAATTGAATCAAACTGAGTGACTTCTCACATAAGCATTAATAATCAATACCGTGTGCTACTATGCAACCATACGTATTACTGTACTTTTACTACCGAGTAGTTCAACAGTATCAATGGTAAAACTTTCGCCGTTATTTTTAATAAAATATTTTTGTCGTTTTCTCAATCCGACAATAATTCCGTTGTGGGGTCCACCAATGATTGTGCCGTTGTACGAATATTCCCCGACCAATCGAATATTATATAACAACTTGCGTACTTTACAAAATTTATAAATATTACCCACAACTATTATATCAAATTAACTGCATAATATTCAAAAATGATATTTATAGAAAATTCGTCTTTATTTATAAAAGTTGGGGTCTTACAGTAGCTAAGACCTTTATGAAGGAGCGTGGATTCAAGCCTGGGAAAGAGGATGGAAAGCTGTTGGCAATGATTAACAAATGGCGCTGGATGGGATTGGTGTCTTCACCCATGCCTGCCCCCATGGGCATTGTACGTGAATTTTATGCCAACGGAAAGGAGACCATGAGTGGACTATACTATGTTCGGGTTGTTCAAGTGGACTATCGCCCACAGACGATTAGAGGCGTGTTCAATTTACCTGACTCACCAACTGGACATATCAACTAGGTAGAGGCTGAACGTTTCGAGACCGACTTGGATAGAGTTATCACTGACTTGTGTATACCGGGCACACAGTGGAATTACAAGCCTGGCACAAATCAACCTACAAATTTTCTGGCTTCAACCCTCAATTGCTACGCCAAGGCTTAAAATTTATTTATTTGTTCAAAGCTTATGTCATCATCACATCAGCATAAGATCACAACTGAGTGGGCAGTAATTTTGTGGGGTATAGTTACAGAAAAATATATTAATGTGGGCCATCTCCTTAACCAGAATATGTTACGCTACATGAGGGGGAGCACCACATGAAGTATTCCATATGCATCAGTTGTAGATCATTTATGTGCACGAGCGGGAATCATGTGGGCCAATGCACAAATGTAGTTTCCAAGTCAAGACATCACTCATGCTACCATAGCCAAGTTCGAGGATTGGGTAGGGGGTACACCGCACCCGAGGGGCAAAGGCTCCATTCTTCCAACCGCATCATCGGTGCCACCCCCACGACCCACTGAAGCAGAAACTTCAACCCATGCCACTACTGTAAATGATGATCATCGTCTCCGAAGGATGGAGAGAAAAGTAGATGCGATGTATGATAATTTTTTAGCATTTGCAAATGGTTTAACGAGGTCACTAGCCGAAGCTTTTGCGCAGCAAAGAACAATGCTTGAGTGGCCACAGTTCGGGACAGTCGTGCCTTTTCCACCGCCGGATTCAGCACTTGAGGAGGGTGGACATGCTGAAAATTAGGGGAGTTTCTTATAACCCTTTACCTTCATTCATTGGGGACAATGAATATTATAAGTTTGGGGGTATTGGGCAGTTTAGTAGTGTAGAGCATGTAGTTTAATTTGCATAATTTTTGCATTTTAGTGATTAATATATGTTCTAGTTGTATGTTTTAGTGCATTTCCCAAGTATCTAGTTTTGTGGAGTTCTAGTTTAGCCAATGATGAATGTGAAATTTGATGGGTTCTTGAATTTAGTGGATAACATGAGCTTAGTTATAATGTTATACATGATTTAATTCATGCTTGTTGTTTAGATGCTATCGGTTAGCACGTAGGTGTTCATATATGCTTGTTGGTATAAGAATAACATGTTTTGCTTGCTGAGCAGAAAATTTTGTTTTTAAAGATATAATTGTGTAGAAAGTGGACATAGACTATGAAAACACTGAAAATCAAATTTTGGGAACACATGGTGTCGACATCGGGATTTTTATTTGTTCCTTTTTGTTTTCTATTTTTTGTGTTCTCATTTTAGGTGAGATTTGTTTGAAAAAACAAGTGAAAAAGGTCCGACATGTATAATGTCGACGATGGACTGTTAAGAGTCGTCAGTTGGTTTTTTAACTGGTTGTACCAACACAACCGAGAAAAGGTTTGTACATTAACCCAGTGATGTGACACTACTAAACGGGTCTGTGAAACTGAGATTCATTAGGGCACGGGGACTTGCTTATGCGGAGGGAAGGTGTTAGGCACCCCCCGACATCCGTGTTGCCACGGTGACCGCCACTTTTTAAGAAACTGTTATATGAATGTATGTGTGTGTGGGTCAATGTGTTATTATTTGGAAGTAGTGCTATACCTCGTTCGCACCAATATACAAGGGTTTGAATTTATGTAAAATTCAGTTTTAAATAAGATATAACAGTGATGTTTTGTAAAAAGACGTTTTTCAAATCCTGTGCTCAATAGTAATTGAGGCCTTTGATACTTCCATTTTATTAAATGTTCTGCTTGATTGCTTTTATTTTCGAGATGCAAAGCATCTTCGAGAAAACAATGTACAAAACAGTGCCAAACTCCTCGTGGGGTATGAAAACCATCTGAGAAAATCCAAACACCGTGAATAATTTATAAGCAGCTTACAACTGAAAATATCCATCACGGGAACCGAATCTAGATTCAGTGGACTGAATCTGTGATCACATGATTTCTAGGCTCACATGATGCCGCAATTGATATGAACGCAGTAAGTAGTTATATATATAAAAGCTGTAAATATATAGATACAGACATGATCAACCACCACGAAGCACCTCCATGGGGGATCAAAAATATAAATATATAAAAGCGGTATATATATATATATATATATATATATATATATATATATATATATATATATATTGACATGATCAACCGCCACGAAACACCTCCATGGGGGATCAAAAAATATAAATAAAGCTGTAAATGCGATCAACCGTCACGGAGAAAACTCCAGGCATGACGAAATGTACAAAAAGTAATAAAAACGGTCAACCGCCACGAAGTAAACTCTAGGCGGGACAAAATATATATATATATATATATATATATATATATATATATATATATAGTCCGGTTCCAGTCCGGACGTCTAAATTTTATCCCGTCCGGACTTTTTTTTTTTTGCTTTTTTGAAAAAACAACTAAAAAAAATATTTAATATTTTATGGAATTGAAAATTTTTCATAATACAGTGTTTTGGGTGTGATTTGGGTACGTATAACAAAATATGTATGTACAGTCTGTGCAGACTGTACCACCATTTTTTGGTATAGGTATTCAAATCACCCCCAAAATATTGTATTATGGAAAAATTTCAGTTCCATAAAATATTAAATATTTTTTTAGTTATTTTTAAAAATATTAAATATATATATATATATATATATATATATATATATATATATATATATATACACACACGAAAGCAATTAAACGCTCCAGATATAAGTCTAGGCTCAATCGAGGCATAACTCGATAATGTTAGTCCATATATATAAATATATATTTATATAAATATATATAAAATATACAAAAGAAATAAAAGCCACGGGCCGAAGTCCGGGCAAACACACACAACACGACTCTCAATGTGAAGAATAGTGTGTGCAAAGATGAAGAGAAAGGCCTAAAAGTATGTATGAAGGCTTATAGTGGGCTGCCAAAGAAGACTTCTATAGCTTTAAGTGGATAAACACTCGGCTTCCGCCGGTAAAAAGTAGCTATATATGATCTTACAAGTGTTTAAAATGAGAAAGCACTCAGTTTAGGGTGTGTACAGAGTAAATTGGACATGGCTTTCTTGCCTTTTTCTCTTCCAAAATGGCCACCACAAGCCCTCTATTTATAGAGGTGGGAGCCGCAGGTGGCCGCAGATGTATCTGCGGCTGCCCGGGGTGCCCCGAGCTCTGTTGGTCCCGCCGTCTCGAAGTACGTGCACGCATGCAACGTGATGTCCGTTTAAACTTTCAGAACTTCAATCTGAGCATCCGACTGAGGTATGTAAGACCTATTTCGAACTGCCATTGTCGAGAGTTACGCAATGACATGGGATTAGAGGTTGTACGAAGTCAGGAAAATGGGACCATGCCCTCCGGTCTTCATGCTTCAAATTCTATCCGTTACCCTACGTAATAGTCACTCGGGATTGGACTTCCTTGGTTCTTATGGGACATTGTTGTGTAAAAATGTATGTCTGAAGTGTTTTGAGACGACGTGATGTGGGACTGTGAAGTGTTTGGGCTGATAAAGCAGACGTTGCTCAGGGTTATCTCTAAGATTGGACTGCTAAAAGTGTTGAAGGTCCTCAGTGTCATCTCTGAGGTGTGCCTGTCTTCCCGGTGTCATCTCCGGGTCTTGTACTGAGTGCCTCGGTGTAAGCGCCGAGTGTTCTGAAGCCTGAAGCTGATTGAATGCATTTAAAACAAGCATTTCTGGGGTTATCTCCGGAACTGCAACTGCCTTCCTTGGGGTTATCTCCAAGGTTGGAATCTACTACTCCTAGTGTTAGGACTGAGACGAAATATTTCAGGGTTATCTCCAGGATAAATCGGTCTTCTCCAGTGGAATTTTCGATATTGGAACTGTAGGCCTCGGGGTTATCTCTGAGGTTGAAACTGATACTCCCGGTGTGTGTTCTGGGGTTGAGACTGAGCTTCCTGTAGTATCCGGACTGGATATGTGCTGTCTTCCAGGGTTATGTCTGAAAGACGAATCTGCCCTCCTACAATATCAGTAACAGGTGTGCAGAAAATTTTGAGTGTCTACATATGGGTAAGCTTGCTACTTGTTTTAGGGCCTTTGTTACTTGAGCAAGTACGCCCGAGGGGATTGTCTTTACACCTAGCGCCCTAAGGTCTTTTATGGTCTGGGAGTTGTTGGTTGAAAGCTCGCTAAGGGGTAACACTCTTAGCCTAATGGAATGAGGCATTGAACAGTCATGGGAAAAAGAAAAGAAATCCATAAACACCGCGGAAAAGTGCGAAAATCACCCTCGTGCATAAAAATAAAACAAAATAAACCCATTGTTGAACCTTAGTTTGTATTGATGTGTTGGAGTAGTTGATGTTTCATTTGTATACGTAGTTCTTGATTTAAATTTCAATTTTCTGTCTTTAGCAGTATAACATGTGTAATCTTTGTCATGGTCAAGCTTATGAACACATCACACACACACACAGTATCTTTATAGTGAGTTTGGATTATTTGATTGTGTGATGTTATGTCTGTAGCTTAGTTTGATACTTTATTCTTGAATCTGGATAATTCTCTGAGGCACACTTGATTGGAATTCTATTATGGCTGGAAATCTTGGGACTCATTTGCATCATAGTGTAGTTTGCATAGCATGTAGTTGCATTGTTCATTTTATTTTCATATGTATTGCTTGATGGCAAGCAATAGTTCAAGTTTTGGGGTATTTGATAAGTAGGTTTTATACCTACTTATTGGTTACCAACTCACACGAATTTTGCTCAACTTAAGTAGTTTTATTATGTTTTATTTGCTTTTTATGTTTTTTTTGCAGTATGCATAGCTGGAACTCCCATAGTAACATAAGGAATGGAAAGGCGTGGAATGGCATGAAATGACTTGGAGATAGCATTAATATGGCACAGTGGACTTGAGCAAGAATGTAGACTGCAGCTGAACTTGAGCAGGTGAGGAGGAGGATCAATGAAATGGTGAAATGCAGAAGAGAAGAAATGAAGAGCAAGTGATGAGTAGGTTTTATACCTATGAATCCGATATTATTAAACTTAATTATTGCTATCTTTAATTATTTTTTAGTATCTTTTTATGTGTTTTGTGTTTATTTCTTGTAGGTTGGAGCTGGAGGGACAAATTGGTCATTTGGGAGAAGAAAAAGGTCAAAATTCATTAAAATTAAAGCTGAGTGGCATTTTTGTAATTACGCTGTCCTGAGCAAGCGCCTAGGCGCTTGGAAATGGCCTATGTTGAGCGCCTAGGCGCTCATGTGCGGAAAAAGGAGAGTTTTTCTATTGCTAAGTGGGTTTTTGAAGCCAACAAGGAATCTAAAAAGAGGCCAGATCTAATACAAATAGGGGAGGACTTTAGAAAAGGGGTATAACTCAATTTTTCAAGAGATTTACAGAGAGAACAACGAAGGAAAACACGAAGGAGAATTGCAAGGGTTGAAGATTAAAGAGAGATTATTGGAGAAAATTCAGAGTTTCTTCTTCTCTTTTCTAGTTTTATCTTTTGTAATTATCTGGGATGTTTGGATTATTCATCTGGATGATGTTTTTCTTTATTATTATTATGAACTAAATTTTTATTAAGATTACAACGGAACTTGGCATGTAGTTTAAATTGAACCTTCCCATTGAATGAAAGTTGGTTTTTATTGAATTATTTATTATATCTTTTGCTTATTGATTAATTGTTTGGCCAACAATTACTGTGATAATCTATATAAAATTGGAAGATGGAGTATAGATTGAGATCTGGATATGATAACATCTGTTCATATAATCTGAATAGGGTTAATATGATTAGCATGTAGGATAGGAATATACCTATGTGTCTTTTGTATCCATTGAAAGAATTTGTGTGTTAAACCCTAATTAACTTGATTCACATAGGAATATAGTGAGTTGATTAACTGGGGTGTTCCTTGTAATTCCGTGTCTTAAGGATTGGAGTTAGGAGGATTTGTTCACGTGTTTTGGAAAAAGTGTGTGAATTAGTTCTATAAAGCATTCTTGGATAATGATTCATATTAATTAATTGATTTAAATGGGAAGTAAATTGGTTTAAATGAAATACTAAGGGAAGTTGTAATCTTAATCTGTTAAATCTGCAGTTATTCTTGTGAAATTCTGATTTTAATTATTAGTTTTGTTAAGTTTAATTTTTAAATCATAAACAATATTTTGTAGTTTAAAATAGGATTAATTGCATTGAAATTAGTAATTGATAAATATTAGTCTATTTCCTCGTGGGAACGATATCCTTGCTTGCTAAATATTACAATTGAACGCGTATACTTGCGTGTTAAAGTGCTATTAAAAAATTAGGCAACAAGTTTTTGGCGCCGTTGCCGGGGAAATTAGTTTAATATTTTGTCATTATTGATTTTTATAGCGTTAATCTTAATTTAAACTTTTTCTTTTCTGTTCTATTCAGGTGTTCTTGATTAGTTTATGCAAACGCGATCGAAGAAGCCAGATTTATTGCCTTACGAGGACGACATCGAAAAAAGGTTTCAGCGGTTGCGTCAGTGGGTTAAAGAAACCAAAGAGGCACTTGATAAGAACGATACTATGGCTGAAGAAGAGCAAAAAGCACTGCGGGATTATGCTACGCCGCGGGTTACTGAAATTCAGTCAAGTATTACGAGGCCTGCCATTACTGCTACAAGTTTTGAGATAAAACCGGGGACAATACAGATGATTCAAAATTCATGTCAGTTTGGAGGGTTACCGAATGATGATCCGAATGATCACATAGTCAGCTTTATAGAAATATGCGATACTTTCAAGTACAATAATGTGTCAGAGGATGCAATAAGGCTAAGGCTGTTTCCATTTACTCTCAGAGATAAGGCTAAGAGTTGGCTCCATTCACTACCACCAGGCTCGATTACTACATGGAACGACCTAGCCCAGAAATTTCTTGCAAAATTTTTCCCGCCTGCAAAAACAGCAAAGTTGCGGAACGATATCTTCTCTTTCGTTCAGCACGATTCCGAATCACTATATGAAGCATGGGAGAGATTTAAAGACTCATTGCGAAAATGTCCACACCATGGGATTCCTAAATGGCTTCAGGTGCAAACTTTTTATAACGGTTTATTCAGCACAGTGAGATCGAGTATAGATGCTGCAGCGGGAGGAGCTATTATGGCCAAGAATTGTGATGAGGGGTATCAGTTGCTTGAAACCATGGCAGCTAATAATTATCAGTGGCCAACAGCAAGAACGACTCAGCCAAGGACAGTAGGGGTTTATGAAGTGGATGCGATGACAGCATTATCAGCTCAAGTGACAGCTCAGATTTCTGCTCTTACAAAGAAGATAGATGCACTTGGGGTACAACCAGTTCAGAAAATAGAAACAATTTGTGAAATATGTGCGGGTAGCCACTCAAGTGATCAATGTGCAATAAATCCTGAGTCAGTCCAGTTTGTTTCCAGTTATAATAGGCAGCAGGGCAGTTATCCGAACAGTTACAATCCAGGAGTGAGAAACAACTCAAATTTTTCTTGGAGTAATAATCAGTCACATGCTCAAGCACAAGCTCCAAGGCAATCATATCCACCTGGATTTCAGCCACATCAACAATCTCAACAACACCCACAACCTCATCAACCTGACAAGCTATCACAAATGGAAGAATTGTTGGCAAGATTGGCAACTCAGTTTGAAGCCACAACGAAAAACCAATCAGCTGCAATAAAGAATCTTGAGAACCAAATTGGACAAATAGCTAGTGCTTTGAATACTAGAACTCCAGGTTCTTTACCTAGTGATACGGAGAAAAATCCAAGGAATGATGGAAATGAACATTATAAGGCAGTTACACTTAGAAGTGGGAAGGAGTTGACTACAAGTTTAGACGGACAAAAGAAAATAATTCCTGCTGAGAATGATGAAAAAGAGAGTGGAAATTTGGAAAGTAAATCTGGGGAAAAAGTTGTACAAAAACAACAAGAAGATAAGCAAACAACAGTTGCACCACCTGTGCCATTTCCTCAAAGATTGCAAAAGCAGAAATTAGATAGACAGTTTTCGAAATTTTTAGAAGTTTTCAAAAAGCTGCAAATCAACATTCCATTCGCAGATGCTTTAGAACAAATGCCTAGCTATGCGAAATTCATGAAAGATATTTTAGCAAGGAAGAGGAAGCTAGGGGAGTTCGAAACTGTAGCGTTGACAGAAGAATGTAGCGCAATTCTGCAAAGAAAGTTACCACCGAAGTTGAAGGATCCGGGTAGCTTCACCGTACCGTGCACGATTGGACCCCAGTTCTTTAATAGATGTTTGTGCGATTTGGGTGCGAGTATTAACTTGATGCCGCTTTCGATCTACACTCAGTTGGGATTACCAGCACCAAAGCCAACAAATATCTCTTTACAGCTCGCAGATAGATCAGTGACATACCCTAGGGGCATTGTGGAAGACATATTAGTGAAGGTGGACAAATTCATATTTCCAGCCGACTTCATTGTGTTGGACTATGAAGAGGATAAAGACATACCCATTATCCTTGGAAGACCATTTTTAGCCACTGGAAGGACATTAATTGATGTACAAAAGGGAGAGTTAACGATGAGAGTCCAAGATGAAGAAGTAACTTTTAATGTTTTCAAGGCTATGAAATTTCCGAAGGGAGAGGAAGAGTGCTTTAAAGTTGATCTGATTGAAGGAGTGACAAGGGAGGTATTTAGTGAGTCTGTAAATGAAGACCCTCTTAAAAATGCATTGGTAAGTGAAAATTTATCTGATGATTTAACTGTGCTAGAATGGGTTCAAATGCTAGATTCAGCTCCGAAGTTCACACGATGTTTGCAAAAATTTGAACCTCTGGATTATTGGGGAAAACCGGATGAAAAGGTGAAATCATCCTTAGAAGAACCGCCCACCTTGGAACTTAAGCCATTGCCTAACCATCTACGGTATGCCTACATTGGTTCTTCTTCTACCTTTCCAGTTATTATTTCTGCATCACTTGATAAGGTTCAAGAAGAAAAGCTACTAAGGGTACTTCGGCAATACAAGACTGCTCTTGGGTGGACTCTTGCGGATATCAAGGGGATAAGCCCATCAATTTGCATGCATAAGATTTTATTGGAAGATGAAGCGAAACCAACTATTGAACAACAACGAAGACTCAATCCCATCATGAAGGAAGTTGTCAAAAAGGAAATCATTAAATGGTTGGATGCGGGAATTATCTACCCTATCTCAGATAGCTCATGGGTAAGTCCAGTCCAATGTGTGCCAAAGAAAGGGGGAATGACAATAGTTACAAATGAACATAATGAATTGATCCCTACTCGAACAGTTACGGGTTGGCGGGTGTGTATGGATTATAGAAAGTTAAATAAGGCCACTCGTAAGGACCATTTTCCTATACCATTTATAGATCAGATGTTGGACAGGCTTGCAGGGCATGAGTATTATTGTCTTTTGGATGGATACTCAGGTTATAACCAGATTTCCATTGCACCCGAGGATCAGGAGAAGACGACATTCACATGCCCATATGGTACCTTTGCTTTTCGCAGAATGTCTTTTGGATTATGTAATGCACCAGCGACATTTCAACGGTGTATGATGGCTATTTTCTCCGATATGGTCGAACAAAATCTTGAGGTATTTATGGATGATTTCTCAGTTTTTGGGGATTCGTTTGATTATTGTTTGGAAAATCTCACTCTTGTGCTTAAACGGTGTATGGAAATGAATTTGGTTTTAAATTGGGAGAAATGTCATTTTATGGTGCAAGAGGGGATAATCTTGGGTCATCGAGTGTCCTCAAAAGGAATTGAGGTTGATAGAGCTAAGATCGAAACCATTGAGAACCTCCTGCCACCAGTTTCAGTAAAGGGTATTCGAAGTTTTTTGGGACACGCTGGTTTTTATAGAAGATTTATAAAAGACTTCTCCAAAATCACGAAACCACTTTGCAATATTTTGGAGAAGGATGTCCCATTCAACTTTGATCAAGCATGCCTTGAAGCTTTTGATGTGTTAAAGAAGAAAATAGTTACCGCACCTGTAATCATAGCGCCAAATTGGAGTATCCCGTTCGAATTAATGTGTGATGCTAGCGACTTTGCAATTGGTGCAGTTCTTGGCCAACGAAAAGATAAAATTTTTCATGCCATATACTATGCTAGTAAGACACTAACGGATGCCCAACTGAATTATACCACTACCGAGAAAGAGCTATTAGCAGTTGTTTATGCATTTGATAAATTTCGCTCATATTTGATTGGGACAAAAGTGATCGTGTTTACAGATCATTCGGCAATTAAGTACTTAATAACAAAGAAAGATGCAAAGCCGAGATTAATTAGATGGGTATTATTGCTACAAGAGTTCGACTTGGAGATTAGGGACCGAAAAGGAACAGAAAATCAGGTTGCTGATCATTTATCACGATTAGAAAATGCAAAACTAAAGAAAGATGACACAACAGTGGTCAATGAATTTTTCCCGGATGAACAACTGTTTGCGGTAAGGATGGATATACCATGGTATGCAGATTATGTAAATTTCATTGTGAGTAAGGTGTTTCCACCAGATTTGACAAGTCAACAGAAGAAGAAATTTCTCCATGATGTGAAACAGTATTTATGGGATGAGCCGTTTTTATTTAAACAGTGTGGAGATCAAGTAATAAGAAGGTGCGTTCCGGAAATTGAAATGGAGAATATTCTACACTAATGTCATGCATCTGCCTATGGTGGACATTTTGCGGGAGAAAGAACGGCCGCTAAGGTACTTCAATGTGGATTCTTCTGGCCAACACTCTTTAAGGATGCCCGTGTGTTTTCATTGAAATGTGACAGATGCCAAAGAGTTGGTAATATATCAAAGCGACAAGAGATGCCACTAAACATGATCTTAGAAGTCGAATTGTTTGATGTTTGGGGCATCGACTTCATGGGACCATTTCCAACATCTTTTAGCAACTCCTATATACTTCTAGCGGTGGATTATGTTTCGAAGTGGGTAGAAGCTATAGCATCGCCCACCAATGATGCTAAGGTTGTGGTTAAGTTCATTCGGAAGAATATTTTCTCTAGATTCGGTACTCTTCGTGCAATCATTAGTGATGAAGGCACGCACTCTGTAATAAGCAATTCTCAGCTATTCTCGCTAAGTACGGAGTCACTCATAAGATAGCTACTGCTTACCATCCACAAACAAGTGGTCAAGCCGAGGTATCAAACCGAGAAGTAAAACGAATCCTTGAGAAGATAGTGAACCCTAATCGGAAAGATTGGGCTAGTAAGTTAGATGATGCTTTATGGGCATACCGTACAGCATTCAAAACTCCGATAGGGATGTCTCCGTACAGGTTAGTATATGGGAAGGCATGCCATCTTCCGGTTGAACTAGAACACAATGCTTATTGGGCAATCCGGAAGTTAAACCTGGATATGTCTGCTGCGGGAGAGAAGCGCCTCTTACAATTGAACCAAATGGATGAATTCAGACTCCAATCATACGAGAACGCGAAGTTATATAAAGAAAAGATTAAGAGGTGGCATGATGCAAAAATTCTGGAAAGAAAGTTCGAAGCAGGGCAAACAGTGCTATTATACAATTCAAGGCTTAAACTATTTCCAGGAAAGTTGAAATCCCGTTGGTCAGGGCCATTTATCATTACAAAAGTTTATCCTCACGGAGCTGTGGAGGTGGAAGACCCGGATTCCAAATGTAATTTCAAAGTCAACGGTCGGAGATTGAAGCACTACTATGGGGGTTGTGTTAATCGTGAAAAGACATCGGTCAACCTTGCTGATTAGAACAGAGAAGAAAGTCAGGCTGAAGACTATAAACCAAGCGCTAACTGGGAGGCAACCCAGGAACTTTTATTGTTATATTTTTTTTTTTATTTTTTTTTACTTTTAATTTTTTTTATTTGCGTTACTGGTTAAACTTTTATAGTTTAGGGTTTGTTACACCCCTTATGTTCTCTAACACGATATGTAATTGATTTCAGGATAGGAAACAAGATTTCATATTTGGCGGGTTCGACTAATGGCCACTACGACTACCCAGTCGGGGGTCTCGCTCACCGGTGAGCGAGCGGCTGCCCAGCTCGCCGGTGAGCTGGCGGGGGTTGCAAGGGGGCAGCGCCCCCTGGAAGCCAAGCACTTATGAGCTCAATAGAAGAATATTCATTTGTCAAATTCTCAGATTTCTAATCATGTTCTTCATTTTTTGTGTTATTGAATTGCTTAGTGGTGTAGGGTATCTTGTTTTTGTTTTTCTTTCTTAGTATGTTAGTTTAGTTAATTATGTATTTTATCTTAGTTATGGTTTTAGAATAAGTCTTAATTTAAGCTGTGGTATGCAGGTTGGGAGCACAAAGAAGCAAACAGTTCCCCAAGACATTCCCAACCGCCTAGGCGCCCAAGCCCAGTACAAAACAAGCGCCTAGGCGCCTCAATACAGTAGCTGAGATGCCGCCCCAAGCGCCTAAGCGCCTAAGCGCCCCAAATTAGGCATCATGCAGCGCCTAAGCGCTCCAAGACAGTAGCCACAACGAGCCCCAAGCGCCTAGGCGGTCCAGTCTGGGCCAAACCAAGCGCCTAGGCGCTACATGCGTTCAATGCATTCTGCAGCCAACCGCCTAGGCGGTCCAACCAGTGCAATCCCAAGCGCCTAGGCGCTCCTACTGCAGCGAAGAAAAAAATAAAAATTTAAAGCCCTAATCGGGCACAACTTCTACAAACCCAAATTAAAGACTCTCTTGCTCTCCCACTCCAACTCAAACTCACTCAACTCCCATCCCTCCTCTAATCTAGCCACGATAATAATCTTCTTCTTGACTAAGGATAACCAAATACTCAATCTCCTACCCAAACTCAAAGGCAATTAATCTCCATATGGTCATCCTTCATCACCAATTCGGGGTCATCATCACCAATTCGGGCACCAACTCACATGCTAACCTCATCTCGCTGACGTAAGTGTTCAAACTCCTACAACTTTGCTTGGAACATCAATTAGGGCTATAACCAAGTAAGTGCCCAAAGTTTTATTATAAATTATTTGGATTTGCTTGGAAAGTAGCTAAGGTAGTAAGTTGAAGTTAGTTCTTTCATTGTGTTGGCTCAAGTGGGTTTGGGTACTGTTAATTGTTGTTTGTATTGCATTGGAAGACTAGTGTGCTTAGTTAGTGACAAATTTGGTGAAAATTAAGTTTGGGGGAGTGCCTACCAATAGTATTCAAAATTTGTGCACACCAAGTGTTTGATATATTGTCACAAAGAGGATTGACCCATACTAAGCCTCTGAACATCATCTATTGGGTAAGCAATTCACACACACGACTCATGGCTACTAAACGACAAAGAGGCGAAACTTCGGGCACATCGACTAAGTATGACAAAAAGAGATTTACAAGTGCTAGTGCGTCCGACAAATATTATAATTCACTCTATAGTAAAACGCTAATTCCTGAGCGTGGATTATGTCCAGAGGTAGAAGATGGGGAGTTACTGCAAATGATTGGTGGTAGAAGATGGGCGAACTTTACAGCCCAACCAGATTCATCGGTCGTTAAAATTGTTAAGGAATTCTACGCAAATGCAAAAGATCATATTGGTAACATGATTTGGGTTCGCGGAAAATCAGTGGAAGTCAGTTTCGGGTCAATAAATGCTTACTACGGCTTAAATACAATACCCAATAATGGCTTCATTCAATATTTAGATCACGAGTTGGACTACAGTGAAGTCATTCAAGCCTTGTGTGTACCTGGAACACAATGGAAATTAACAGATCAACAAGAAGCTGTTTTGTTCCCTACATCCGCACTAAGTAATTACGGAAAAGCATGGCATGCCTTTATTTGTGCCAAGTTGATGCCGTGTAGACATACAAGTGATGTTATAAATCGACGAGCAGCATTGCTGTGACGCCCCCAAAATAGGTATACAACACCCATTCTGAGTCGCCAAATACATGGTACAGAAAGCAAACTACAACTTCAATAATACAAATGTCGTGCAAAATACGACAACACATACTGTGAGTTTAAATACAAATATTGTCTTCTAGACAATATCCACACTCAAATAAATCGTCATTACAATTATTCAAACACTATTTTACAGAAATAGTGAGGACTGCTAAAACATCTTTCTAGAACCATCACTCCATACCCCGACTAGATCCTGCTATGTTCTCACCTCCTGAGAAGAAAAATGGAACAAAAAGAAAAAGGGTGAGCTCAACTAGCCCAGTAAAGAATATTATGACTAAGATAATTTACAAACAAATTATCGTTAGTCTTCAACAGGGAAAAATCTGATAGAATATAATCGGCAACAAGTTTTAGATCAACAACTGCAGCGAAAATAACAAACCATTAGAAGAGTCAAGTAGAGAAAGAATTCTACTATCTTCTAAGATTTAAAAGTCCATCATCAATATTTTATCCCTGTAACATCAATTAATAATCATCTTTAACCAAATATTCATCTTTGCACTACAGGCCAAAGATATTCATTTGTATCATCAGTCGGTCATGTTCATCTCAACACCTGTTCATCTTTGCACTACAGGCCAAAGATATTCATCAAGTAATCATACATCTTTGCACTACAGGCCAAAGATATTCATTAATATCATCATTTAGGACTGAGGATGATGAAAAATATCTTAAAGAGAACGAATCCAATGAGACAGAAGGACAAATAGTAGGGATTCGTATAACAGTTTATCCAAGATCAATAATACTTCATAATAATCAATTGTGAAGCAGAATTCAAAAATAAAGATCAAAACATGGATACAATCAAAGATAGTAACCATAATAGACATCTTGGACAAAAAGGAAAAATTTTATTTTTCGGTGAATAGTGCCGTATTCGTGAATAGTGCCGTATACGTGAATAGTAACCCCCGACACGAAAAGTTCCAAATTTGATAAAAACTCATATCAATATTTCAGCATAATGATATTGAAGAAAATAATATCATTTAAGAAGAAAATAATATCCCTTACCTCAAAATATCAGTACTTCTGGTCGGAATACCGGTATAAGGCTGAAAGAAACTTGCTCTGATGAATAGAAACTCTCAAAGTACCTAAATACTCACAAAATACACTCAATAATCTAGAGAGAGAAAGAGAGAAAACTTGTTTCTGGTGTGATTTTCAATTCTAACTTAGCCCTCTATTTATAGGAAAATTTTGGTAGGTTTGACCTGCAACCTGATGGCTTTACCTGCTACTATTCCCACCCACCACATTTGAAATATAATTCAGCACATTTCTTCACCAACCACAAGTGGGGCCCACTAATTCTAGAATTTTCCACCAAAATGATAAACTCCGAAAATTCAACAATTTCTGAACCAG
The DNA here is from genome assembly GCA_016801055.1 of Panax notoginseng. Lineage (NCBI taxonomy): Eukaryota > Viridiplantae > Streptophyta > Magnoliopsida > Apiales > Araliaceae > Panax > Panax notoginseng. Next base: position 194,492,581 of record CM029016.1, read on the forward strand.
TCATCTTGTAAAATTCGTAATAAATCATACGTTCATTTTTAACGGTTCAAAATTTGTGGACATATACTCAACTTATATATGTATAACATATCCAAAAATTACCACGATCCAACGGTCGGATTAAAAATTATAACCCCCGCAAACTATCTCAAAAATCCTGATTTTTAATACCTCCATTCCGACAAAAATACTAACAAAAACCTCAACAGTAACTCCTTCATTTTTAACCACAAAAATATATCCCTCATTTATACCCACATAAAATAAATATTTTCTTATCATATGAATCAATAATTAATTATTCACAAATAATATTACAGAATCACATTTATGACAACCAGGCCGTTCCCAGGAAAGAGGGGGCTTTCCAATAAGGATTTCTCCTTACTGGCGCGCAATTAGATGACCAAACCTCTCCTTAGACAGAACTTTCTAGACATTGCCAATAATGTTATCTAATAATATTATTCAAATAATATGAATTATTGATCTGATAAATGAAAATACTGTGCAGCAACAATTATTGAAACAACAATAATATAAAATATCAACGCAGCAATTATTGAATCAATAAAATAAAATATTGAATAATAACTACTGTAACAATTATTGAGTAGTGCCTTCTTACGTAAGAATCAATAATTGATGCAATACCGTGTGCTACTGTATTTTAACCACCGGGTATTTCAACAGTATTAACGGTAACAACTACGTCGTTATTTATAAACAACTTATACTTGTCGTTTTCTTCATCCAATCGCTTTCCGTTATGGGGCCCACACAAGGCTGCGTCGTCGTACGAATATTCCCCGACAGCAAGAATATTCCACGACCAACCGAATATTCACCGACCAAAAATAAATATTTTATAACCACTTGCTTATTTTGCAAAATTTGCACATTTCACCCATAACCAAAGTATTATATCAAATTAACCCCTTATTATTCACAATAATATTTAGAGAAAATTTGATTTTATTCATTAATAAGTTGGGGTCTTACAATTGCTTTTCTGTATTGCACAAGGAAAATCTATAGATGTAGGTCAAGTTATACATGATTCAATTGACAGAGCAATTAAAGGAGGGACCTCAGGTGGACTACCTCATCTATCTTTGATTACTGGTCTATGTCGACAAGCTGGAGTAAAATGGGATGCTGAAGAAGCTACACAACCTCCTTTAGCAGCAATTGACCACTCAGTGATAAAAAAGTACAAGGTATGGGGAGGGGGAATACCACACCCGAGAGGGTTAGGTTTCATTATTGTGCCTCCCGAGCCTGCAGACGAACCTAATCAACAGTCACATGACAATCCTACTACTGCTGCTGGAAGTTCTGGGCCACCACCAAATTTTTTTGAAGACATTCATCAAGAATTAAGAAATCAAACTCGAAGGATTGACATGGTGGCTAATCGAGTTCAGTATGGATTGACCCGGGTGGAAAGAAATCAGGATAGCTTGGCTCAGCGACAATCAGAGATGTATCAGAACCGTAGCGCAGTATTTCTAGAGATGTTCGACCGCATGAATCCAGCAGGCGCTCCCTACCAATTTCCACCCTTGTCTGCATATCCCCCGGCTGATTTACCCCCTGAGGATGAGGTTGATGAAGAAGAAGAAGAGGATACTGACGAGGAATAGAGCGTTGATCTTTCAGGGAAGTCCCCAGTGCCTAATTTCTTATGTTTTTTTTTATACAATGAGGACATTGCATATGTTAAGTTTGGGGGTGCATTCTTCCAGTTCCAGTTGCATTCATTTAGTATTCATTTTATAGTTTTTCATTAGTTTTCATTCAAATATTTTTGAAAAAAAAAGAGAGAAAAATTCAGGTAGTTGCATGTTTCCAGCTGTTAGATAGTTTAAGTCTGTTTTGGCCAATGATGAGATTGGAATTGAGTAGACAAGTATAGTATTGACTGTTAAGACTTTGATGTGATTTCTTGTCATGATTTGAATCTTTTCCTGTTTGAAACTGGTATAATTAAGGTTAGCACGTTAATAACAGCTATGTTGACTGATTAAGTTTAAAGTGATACATACTGAATTTCTTAAGGATAATACTAATGTGAAGAAATGAAAGACATGAATAGGCGGAGATGGCTAAATTTCGATAAAAACTTAAGTTTGGGGGGAAAATTTGGGATATATAAGCTTTATTGAAAAAAAAAAAATTACCGTGGCTAGTTTTGTTTCGGGGCCTTTGTTACTTGAGTAAGTACGCCCGAAGGGGTATCTTAAAACCTAGCGCCCTAAGGTCTTATATGGTCTGGGAGTCGTTGGTCGAAAGCTCGCTAAGGGGTGACACTGTTAGCCTAATGGAATGAGACATTGCACAGTCATGGTTAAAAAAAAACAATAAAACGGGAAAAGAGTAAAAAGCCCCCGTAATGAAAAGTAAAGCATAAGTATCCCGGATTGGACTCTTGAATTTGGTGGATGTTTGACTTTAGTTGGATCTAGCTTGTTCGTGAATTGTGTGAGTTCACACTGTATGATGCCTTTAAAGAGATCTAGTATTTGTTGTATTTAGCATTATATTAGTTAGCATTGTTGTTGAGCACACACGCACTATATCAGTAATGACAGAGTAAGATTTGATGATTGACTAGGAAATTATTGATCTGTTTTGGTATGATGTACTAGCATGTGTATTGTGATTTCTCTGAGGCTTGATGAATAGATTTTGTTCTGTTTGGCTGCTGGAATTTTAGGCATGTAGATAGCTGCATTTGCATTTGCATTGCATTGTGTTTTGTTGCTTGGGGACAAGCAATTGGTTAAGTTTGGGGGTATTTGATGAGTAGGTTTTATACCTATGAATCCGATATTATTAAACTTAATTATTGCTATCTTTAATTATTTTTTAGTATCTTTTTATGTGTTTTGTGTTTATTTCTTGTAGGTTGGAGCTGGAGGGACAAATTGGTCATTTGGGAGAAGAAAAAGGTCAAAATTCATTAAAATTAAAGCTGAGTGGCATTTTTGTAATTACGCTGTCCTGAGCAAGCGCCTAGGTGCTTGGCGCTTGGAAATGGCCTATGTTGAGCGCCTAGGCGCTCATGTGCGGAAAAAGGAGAGTTTTTCTATTGCTAAGTGGGTTTTTGAAGCCAACAAGGAATCTAAAAAGAGGCCAGATCTAATACAAATAGGGGAGGACTTTAGAAAAGGGGTATAACTCAATTTTTCAAGAGATTTACAGAGAGAACAACGAAGAAAAACACGAAGGAGATTTGCAAGGGTTGAAGATTAAAGAGAGATTATTGGAGCAAATTCAGAGTTTCTTCTTCTCTTTTCTAGTTTTATCTTTTGTAATTATCTGGGATGTTTGGATTATTCATCTGGATGATGTTTTTCTTTATTATTATTATGAACTAAATTTTTATTAAGATTACAACGGAACTTGGTATGTAGTTTAAATTGAACCTTCCCATTGAATGAAAGTTGGTTTTTATTGAATTATTTATTATATCTTTTGCTTATTGATTAATTGTTTGGCCAACAATTACTGTGATAATCTATATAAAATTGGAAGATGGAGTATAGATTGAGATCTGGATATGATAACATCTGTTCATATAATCTGAATAGGGTTAATATGATTAGCATGTAGGATAGGAATATACCTATGTGTCTTTTGTATCCATTGAAAGAATTTGTGCGTTAAACCCTAATTAACTTGATTCACATAGGAATATAGTGAGTTGATTAACTAGGGTGTTCCTTGTAATTCTGTGTCTTAAGGATTGGAGTTAGGAGGATTTGTTCACGTGTTTTGGAAAAAGTGTGTGAATTAGTTCTATAAAGCATTATTGGATAATGATTCATATTAATTAATTGATTTAAATGGGAAGTAAATTGGTTTAAATGAAATACTAAGGGAAGTTGTAATCTTAATCTGTTAAATCTGCAGTTATTCTTGTGAAATTCTGATTTTAATTATTAGTTTTGTTAAGTTTAATTTTCAAATCATAAACAATATTTTGTAGTTTAAAATAGGATTAATTGCATTGAAATTAGTAATTGATAAATATTAGTCTATTTTCTCGTGGGAATGATATCCTTGCTTGCTGAATATTACAATTGAACGCGTATACTTGCGTGTTAAAGTGCTATTAAAAAATTAGGCAACAGCAAGCAAGCAACAGGAAAGTAGCAGCACATATAGCAGACAAGAAGCAGCAGCAGCGCGGCTGTGCTGCCATTAGAGCTATACATGGTGCGTTGCGCCACAGGAATACATAGGCAGATTTACACCATCGCGCGACCACGCTTCAACAACAAAGGACCATGGCGTGCCCGCGCCATGCATTCGACAGACAATCACATAGCGCGCCCGTGCCCGTGCCCATGCCCGAAACCCTTTACACCATCGTGCGGCCGCGCTGGTCATATTCAGTTTAAGTTGTTAACTTTTTGTAATTTGAAATTTAAGCGTGTTTGTTTGTTATGGGACGATATGGTTGGTTACTAGAATGTGGTTTCTGAGTTTCTTCATTATTGTTCTTAGGTTTAGACTACTCTAGAGAGAGTGAGATTTTTTGATTACTACTTTAAGCTCCTCTCCTTATTTAGATTGCTTAATAATTATTAGTTTTGCATTCTAAAGATTTTTGTTGATTTGAACAAGCCTGGAAATAGACTTTGCAGCAGGATTTTATAGATTTGATTTCTCAATTCTCTTTAATCTATTGTTTACATTGTTCATTTCTATGTTTTGCTTCAATCCCATAATGGCTTTTGGTTCAGAAATGAACTAAATTCCATTATGGGATTCTATTGGATTTTGATGCATAGTTTAAATATGTATACCTGATTGTAATGTTGCATATTTATCAGTGGAATGCCCATTATGATTGTGCTAAATGCTTGAATGCTTGATCACCATTCACACTAATTGCTTGTATGGATTTAGAAAATGAAATAAAAGTGTAGATTAGATCATAATGGCATATGTTCATAAGGCTGATTTGTTTAAGCTTTGTGATCCATGAGACGGATAGGTATATACCGGTCCACCATGTGTAGTCATGAAGAGAGCTTGCACTTAAAATTATTATTGCTGTAAATTCACATAGACATATAGTGACATTGGTAATTGTGATGCTTACATGAATTCTATCAATTATGGATTTTGTGTAAATTGGACATAGTTCATTGAGAGATGGTTATGTTCCACTTTTGTGCTCTTGACTAGCTTTCCATAATAAATAATTAAACATTACATGAGGGTTGTAGTTTAGATGAAACATTAGATGATATTAGAATCCAATTTGATTTCATTATTTTAGTATTTATAATTGTTATGCTAATAAGTAATTTAGAATTCAATTTAATTGTGAGTTGATCGTTTAAGCATATGAATAAAGTGATTAAGTTGTTGCATGATAATTTAGATTTATCACATTTCTCCGTGGGATCGATACTTTCTTACTCTGTACTACTTGTTGACCTATGTATACTTGCATGAGTTAGAGTCCATTTTGTTAAACCAAAAAGGAGGCAACATTATATAAAAGCGGTAAACGCACCGGATGTATATCCAGGCTCAATCGAACAGAGTTCGATAATATTAAATATATATATATATATATATATATATATATATATATATATATATATATATATAAGCGATAAACGCACCGGATGTATATCCAGGCTCAATCAAACAAAGTTTGACGACAATAAGTATATATATATATATATATATATATATATATATATATATATATAAGTATTTATATATATACAAAAGCAGTAATCGCTCCAGATGTATATCCAGGCTCAATCAAACAGAGTTTGATGGGAAGAGATATATATAAGTATTTATATATATAAAAGAAGTAAATGCTCCGAATATACATTCGAGCTCAATCGAAGCATAATTCGATATATATATATATATATATATATATATATATATATATATATATATATATATATAAGTAATAAAAGTCACGGATCGACGATCCGGGCATATACACACAACACGACTCTCAACGTGAATAAATATGTGTGGATAGAAGTGAGAAAAAGCTTAAAAATCTGAGGTGTCTTACAGTGGGCTGCCAAGAAGACTTTAGATAGCTTCTGATGAATGAATACTCGATTTCCACCGGTTAAGTTGCAATATGTTGTGAAAAACAAGCTTACAAGTGTTTAGGAAAAAGAAGCACTCAGTTCGGATCACTATAGAAGTGTGTACGGAGTGAAATGGACAGGGTTTCCTCGCTATTTCTCTTGAAAATGGTCACCCAAGCCCTCTATTTATAAAGGGGGGAGCCGCAGGTCCACCTGCGGCTGCCCGGGGTGCCCCGAGCTCTGTAGGTCCCGCCATCTCGAAGTACATACACTTGTGTAACGCGTTGTCCGCTCGAACCTTCATAACTTTCAATCCGGGCATCCGATTGAGGCGTGTTATACCTTTTCAGAATGTTGTTGTCGAGAGCTACACAATGACATAAGATAAGAGGTTATACAAAGTCGGGAAGATGGGTCCATGACCAGATCTTCAGGTCTTCAAATTCTATCCGGTGTGCTGTCTTGTGTAGTAGTCACTCGGGATTTTGAGCTATGGTTCTTGTGGGACACTTCTATGTAGAATATGGGTTGAAATGTTGTTAGGATGGCGTTAATGTAGTATCGAGGTGGAAAAATGATGAATTTGACCCTCACTGGGGTTATCTCCGGTTCTGGAATGATGTAGCAGTCGTTGCTCAGGGTTATCTCTAAGATTAGGCTGCTGTGAGTACTGAATGTCCTTAGAATTATCTTTGAGGTGTGATTAACCTCCCGGGGTTATCTTCGGGATTGGAACTAAGCGCCTCGGTGTTGTCTCCGAGGTTGAAACTGACTTCTTCGGTGTTATCTCAAGAACTGGAACTGCATCCCTCAGGGTTATCTCCGAGGTTGGAACTGAATCTCCCGGGGTTGTCTCCAGGATTGGAACTGAGTATCTCGAGGTTGTTTCCGAGATGGAAAATTGAGTATCCCGGGGTTGTCTTCGGGATTGAGCTAATTTGACTTCCAAGGTTATCTCCGGAAGACGATTTTACCCTCCTGTAGGGTTAGTAACAGGAATGCAAAATTTCGAGTGTCCACAGATGCCCCTCTCTTTATCATATTCATGCAATGAAATGGCATGGATATGATAAAGATTACTAGACACTCGAAATATGACAAGATAATCATGATGCAAATGCAATGATGAGTATGATTTGTTGGACTATTTTCTAACGGGATGTGATGATTGTCTGCTCCCACGACTTCTGTTGGGGATTGGAGTTATCACTAATGATCCAAATGAACTGCTTGGATGTCTACTCCAAATCTCACAGGAACCTCCAGGATGTTGACATTGGGGTTATCACCAAAGTCCTTAATCCTTGGTACAGACTTTCCACTGAAGATGTGCTTCTCGTGTACGAGAAACTCTTGGGGAATTATGCTTAGTCTGATGAATATTTGTATAACAGATTCCATCATCGGTCCTCCCCGATGAGGATGGTTTTTCCTGGTTTGTATCGCCAGGTCTTTCCAACGTTCTGTTAGAGTTACTACCAATAGTTTGTGTTGTCAGGGCTGCCTGACCCTCGTTGAAATGTCCTTCAACGGATACAATCATCAGATCATTTCTGATGCGTTGTTAGGTTTAATTGCCAACGGTGGATGACGTCAAGGCTGTCTTACCTTCGCTGGAATGTCCTTCAATAGATGAACATCATCGGACCACCTCCGATGCTTCACTGGGTTTAATTGCCAACGGTTGAATAACGTCAAGGTTGTTTGACCTTCGCTGAAATATACTTCAATGGATGAGTATCTTCGAACCATCTCTGAGGCTTTGCTGGATTTTACTTGCCAACGGATGAATATCGTCAAGGTTGCTTGACCTTCGTTAAAATGTACTTCGATGGTGAAATCATCAGACCACCTTCGATACTTCGCTGGATTTACTTGCCAACGGCTGAATGATGTCAAGGTTGCTTGACCTTCGTTGAAATGTGCTTCAACAGTGAGCATCATTGGACCACTTCCGACGGTTCGCTGGATTTACTTGCCAACGGCTGAATGATGTCAGGATGTCTGACCTTCGCTGAAATGTACTTCAACGGATGGGTATCATTGGATCATTTCTGATGCTTCGCTGGATTTACTTGCCAACGGCTGAATAACGTCAAAGGTTATTTGACCTTCGTGTTGGGTGAAATCTATATACGCTCACATGCAAGTGCACGTGGTCAACAAGTAATATAATGATAAGTCAAGTATCATTCCCACAGAGACTTAGTAAGAAATTAATCCTAACAATTACTAGCTTTATATTAATCCGAATTTTATTAAACTATCCAATTCAATGATTATAACTATTAAAAACTAAAAACATAAAAATACTAAGCAATCAACAAACTCAAAATTTGTAATTTCAAGCAAATAATGGAGAATTAGGCTTACAACTTCACTTTAAGTATTACTCCGATTATTACACCTTATTTCAATTCAATTCACTATCCCAGTTTATTAATCAAAAACACTCAAGTAGAACTAGTCACCTCTCGATGCACTAATACCATATTAACTTAAATCCACAAATTAGATAGAATTAAGCTAAACACCTTAATTAACTAATTCACTATATCTCTATGTGAATTACAATCAAAGAAGGTTTAAATTCAAGTTCTCTATTCGATTACATGCGATGTTAAGCATATCTCTACCCTAACATTCATCAAGATTCCATTCACTCACAGAATTCAAGAACACATGCTATAATGACTAAGTCTAGATTCATATTTCATCTCTCGAGTCCATACATTTCCACACAAAATTGGTGATCAAGCAATTCATAAATTCAAGCACAAATCACTATAGATAAACTGAAAGATAGATTATTAAACTGAAATTCAAGGCTACATAATCATTGTTCAACCATAAGATCCGTCATAAGCCTAATAAGTAAATTAGTTCATCACAAATGAATTAAAAACTAAAATTATCAAAGAATTCATCATCCTAATTATAATTATTGAATTAAAGAAAACGAATGAATCCAGAACTACCCTTCTTAGCTCCAATCTCGTAATTCTCGTGACGTTAACCTTCAATCCTTCCTCCAATGCTCTTACTCAAATTAGGGCTTTCAATTGCTAATTGATTGTATCATTAATTGTCTCTTTTTTGTTTCTCTGTTAATCTCCATCGTAGGACACATATTATGACCATAATTCGATGCCCAATGGAGTTCCACACCAAGCCAACCACTATCCTTCACGCTTCTGTAGTTTTACAGTTAGAACAGACTTCTTGCTTTTCCCGTACCTCCGCCCTGGCGGGGGTTTTCCTTCACTAATAGCCCTCACTAGCGGGCAGTGATTCTGTCTTTCTATCAAGTACCCCAGCCTCAGCGGGGGTTTTGTGTGTAACATGTCCGCCCCAGCGGGGGGTCAATCTGTTGAAGTCCAATTGTTGTTCATTTCCTTGTCAAATTTCACCACGAAACCATCTTTTACGCTCAAATGTTAAACCACCATACCTAAACATAAAATAACACTAAACAAGTAAAACGAATTATAAAAATGGCGAGTTAACACAATTTAGGCTCGAATTAGAGGTCGATTCGTAGATATAAAACCCACTTATCCTTCGCTGAAATGTACTTCAACGGCTGAACATCACCGGATCTCTTCTGATGCTTCGCTGGATTTACTTACCAACGGCTGAATGATGTCAAGGTTGCTTGACCTTCGTTGAAATGTGCTTCAACGGCTGAGATTGTATGAAGTCTCCGCTGGGGAGAGGTTCTTGATGAAAAGGTGTGGTTGTAGTTGGAATCATAACCCCAAGTTGATGGCATCGAACCTTTGCGAGGTATTGCCAAAGGTAGTTTGCAATAGTTGTGATCATCGACTTTGTGAACCCTGTATCTGGGCGAATAGCAATGAGTGATGTGCAGATCCGCAGTTTGGTCTCTAAAAATCAGGATTTCAGGCTTTTTCGCTTAATCGCGTAGCGTCTTTTTCCCTGATTTAACTTTTTAGCTTGTGGAACCTCCTTTGCAACTCAAATTGGATCGAGTCGGAGGGGGTGGGACCCACCTAGGACAGCCGTAGGCAGATCCGCGACAGTCGCAGATACACCTGCGGTAATCCGTGGGTATATTTGTGTTGGTCTTTCCCTTTCACAAGTAATTTTCAAGTCGTACCATATAGAGAATCCGAGAGTTCTTCTTCAGATCTACTGAGTTCGGGCTGCTTTCTGCAAAATCCGTCACCGTACAAGTGTTATGCACTATCCTGGAAATGTATGTAAGTCTTCTTTTCCAGATTCTATCCGTTGGAAAATGAGTTATCACATGAAATGCTTCTAAACACATAGTAGTGATTATGCATGCTCATATGACTTGATAAAAATTATTCAACATAATAAATGTTAGTATTTAACCATGCTGAACGTAATGATGTGAAAAATTTAACTTTTAAAATAGTCAAGTTGGCACCTTTTTTCTGCTATTTCTTATCCTATTTGAGGATAAATGAGCAAATGTTGTAAAGCAAAGTAATCCTGATAATTATGCTTCCCTTATGGATTATGACTTTGATATTTTTATGCATATAGAATGTTTATGACTTTGGGTTGGTGTGCTACGGAATGGCCACCTAGTTATGCCTACGTGCATATGGATAATCCTTTTTACTAAGGAGACTAGCAAAAATTTTCCATGAGTCTAGGCATTAAATAGACATGCATTTTTAACTCTACTGTAGGCGTATGTTAAAGTAACGCAAGCATGCATATAGACACAAAAATGCGTTAAAAAACCTATAGTTTAGAATTTACCACATGTAGACACTCGAAATTTTTTGTACACCTGTCACTAACGTTACAGGAGAGCAGATTCGTCTTTTAAGAGGAAATCCTGAAAGATAATCCATATCCATGCCGGATACTACCGGAAGTTCAACATCAACCCCGGATCGCAATCTGGGAGTAACAATCTCGGAGATAACCCCAAGGCATGCAGATACAATACCGGAACACACACCGGAGAATACCGATTAATCACGGAGATAACCCCGAGGTATCTAGTCTCAGTCCCAACCATGGGAATAGCCACCAACCTTGGTGATAACCCCAAGGAATGCAATTTCGGTGATAACCCCAGAAATGCTTGTTACAAATGCAACCAGCTTCAATCTCAGCGCTCACAACAAGATACACTGTACCAGCCCGACGATAACATTGGGAAGACAAACACACCTCAAAGATGACAATGAGGACCTTCAACAAATTGCAGCAGTCCAATCTCGTCGAAGCTGAGCAACGCCTGCTTTATCAACCCAATCCGACGATAACACCGGTGAGGGGCAACATCGTCATCTGACTAACACGATGTCACACCACGTCGTCTCAACATAGCTACGCAACAATGTCCCACGAGACTAATCAATCCCGAGTGACTATTGTGCGGGGTAACAGATGAAAGTTGAAGCTTGAAGACCGGAGGGCACCGTCCCATCTTCAATGACTTCGCACAAGCTCTAATCTCATGCCATCGTACAACTCTCGACAACGATGGTCTGAAATAGGTCCTGTATACCTCAAACGGATGCCCGAATTGCACTTCTAAAAGCTCAAGTGGACATTACAGTGCCTGAGTGCACGTACTTCGAGACGACTCGAGCCAAAAAACCCGGGCCCACTCGGGTTGCCTCTGGTACACCTGCGGCTCAGCCACAAGTACACCTGCGGCTCCACCCTCTATAAATAGAGGGATTGGGGTGGCCATTTTGCAAGAGAAAACGGCGAGGAAGCCCTGCCCAATTTGCTCTGCACTTATCCCAGGCAGTGTACTTTCCCCTTTTAAACACCTGTGAGCTCATATATAGCCCTTTTGTACCTACAAAAGTCTGTGTTTACTCACTCTAAAGATATAGAAGTCTTCTTTGGCAGCCCACTGTAGCCTTCTCACACACTTTAGAGTTCTTTCTCTTCATCTTTGCACACACCCTTCCACACGTTGAGAGTCGTGTTGCATATTTTGCCCGGACTTCGGTCCGTGGTTTATTTTTAGTTTGTATATATATATATATATATATATATATATATATATATATATTATATATATACTATTATCGATTATATTTATATATATATATATATATATATATATATATATATATATATATATATATATATATATATGAACTGCGTGTCGAACTTTGTTCGATGAGCCTAGACTTTGATCTGGAGCGTTTACTACTTTAATATATATATACTTATATATATTAACTGTGTGTCGAACTTTGTTCGATGAGCCTAAGCTTCGGTTTGGTACGTTTACTTGCTTTCCTATATATATATACTTATATATATTAACTGTGGTCGAACTCTGTTCGATGAGCCTGGATTTTACATCCGGAGCGTTTACGTGCTTTAGTATATATCTACTTATATATATTAACTGTGGTTGAACTCTGTTCGATGAGCCTGAATTTTATATCCGGTGCGTTTACATGCTTTTATATATATATATATATATATATATATATATATATATATATATATATATATATATATATATATACATACATTTACATTTCTTCCCACCTGGAGTTTACTTCGTGGTGGTTGACCGTTTTTTACAGCTTTATGTACATTTCGTCCCACCTGGAGTTTACTTCGTGGTAGTTGATCATTTTTACAGCTTTCTGTACATTTCGTCCCGCCTGGAGTTTCCTCCGTGGCGGTTGATAGCTTTTACAGCTTTATTTACATTTCTGATCCCCCGTGGACGTACTTCGTGGTTGGTGATCATATATATATATATATATATATATATATATATATATATATATATATATATATATACCTGCTTACTGCGTTTATATCAATTGCGGCATCATGTGAGCCTAGGAATTATGTGATCATAGATTCATCCCATTGGATCTAGGAATTATGTGATCAGAGATGGTCATGATTTTCATAGACATACAAGAAGCACCTTTCTATGAAAGACTTTTAGCCGGCATCGGCAAACCATTTTCTGAAATGGTCAAACATTGGGAGATGGGTGAAATGGGATTGAAATTCGGAAAGATTCAAGACCTAGCTGCACTCAAAGCGGTTGCTGATCACATCCAATCTGGAAATTATGGGAACAACCCCTGGAGGGTCCATAAAAAGAAAGAAGAGGATGTTTCCCTAATACTGCAGGGTCAAAAAGGCAATCAGAACATGCCTATCCAGAGGAGAAATTACACTCCCTTTCAAGCACAGTCTTAAAACCCTCCAGTACCAAAAGGTGGAGAAGCCAAACGACCACGAGTATTCACACCCTTAGGGGACACCCTCGAGAACATTCTCAATCTTCTAACAGCGCAGAAGAAAATCACGCATCTTCTTCCACCAACCAGCCCTAATGGATGGGGTTTTAATGCTGCTCGAAAATGTGCTTATCATGCCGGGGCACCTGGACATGATACTCAGGATTATTGGGCCTTGAAACACAAAATTCAAGACCTAATAGACAATAGGGAAATCGTGGTCACCAAACCCGATCAGCCTCATGTTCAAGACAACCCTCTCCCTCAACACAAGGAAGAAGAGGTCAACATGATCAATTGGAGCAGTGGACAGAGTTCCAATTTTAGTTGTGAATCCTCCCAGACCCCCAAAGATGGTGATGACAGATAGGATTGTGCCAAGTTCCAATTCACAATGGAACGAAAGGTGAAAGTTCTTTGTAAACAAATTGAGCAATTGGCGGAACTGGTGACTTATCAGCATCAAGTGACTCGTCAGCCAATTAGCTAGGAGCATGCCAGTCTCCTACCTATTGTCATGAATATTCTCTCTTCACTTTTAGAAAATGAAATGCTGGAAGACAAAGTAATGAAGAGAGCGAATGCTAAGGCCCGTTACGATTTTGCTAACAAAAGGGAATTCATATATTTGGGCCAACCTATGGAGGAAATCCTTCATATGTTAATCAAGGAAGGAAGGATTAGTTCCCTTCTACCTCCAATCAACCCTCGTTCAGGACGATACAACTTTGAGGGAGTATGTCAATATCATTCTCAATCTCGCGGTCACAGCACAGAAGAATGCTGGGCACTCCGCCACCTTTTTCAAAATTTAATCGACAGTGGCGTACTGCGTCTGGCAGATAACAACACTGTGTTACGGGTAAGTGAGGATTCGTGTTCTACTAAGTAGAAGAGTGTAGTAGCAGTCATATCCACTAAAAGTGACGGGGTTAACAAATCACTTGTTATGCCAGTAATTCAACTCAAGGGAATCAACAATCCTTTGAAAGTGGCCGCTCCCGAGCCAATCAACTTGTCGTACAGAGCACAATATCCTATTGTTAGCTTGCACGCAGTTCCATGGAATTATGGAGAAGGTGAAGGATTCACCTCACATACAACTACTACAGTGTCGAAGGAAAATCCACTGTATCTTCCCCAACGGGTTATAAAGCCTGTCATCAAGTCTAAGGGAGAAGTACCCATTGAGAAGATTGAAAATTTCCTCCGCACTATGGGTCATAACGAAGCCAAGGTGGGTTTAAGCTTGAAAGAAGCTCTACAATAGATATCCATCTTGGACTTGGTCTTGACTTCCGAGAATCACCGAAAGGTCTTATTAAAGGTTTTAGAAGAAGCCTATCTACCGACATCAGTTGATACGGAAAAGTTTCAGCATCTAGTTGATCACATTTTCAACAACAATGTGATATCCTTCACTGATGATGACATACCGCCCGAAGGGACCGGTCATTGCAAACCGTTTCACATTGCGGTCTTGTCCTCTGGATATATGGTGGCGGGAGTTTTAATAGATGGAGGTTCCTCTCTGAATATCTGCCCATATGCTATCTTGGTGAAGATGAATATCAATCCCAATCGAATTCGGAGTAGCCATACCATCATCAAAGCTTTTGATGGAGCCCACCGTAACTCAGTCGGAGTAGTTGAGCTGCCAATTGAGATTGGTCCTCATACATTCTGCGTATCCTTCCATGTGCTCAAGATTGATTCGGGATACAACCTGCTCTTGGGACGACCATGGATTCACATGGCAGGGGTAGTCCCCTCCACTCTTCATCAACAGTTGAAATACATCATCAACAATAGCCTGGTCATAGTCAACGCTGAACCGGAGATTCCTTAGCACGGGGACATGCCGCTCATCAATGCCAATAAGGATATTGAGCCAATTAGTTTTCATGCTTTGGAAATAAGCAATACCCAATACCATGCTATTGGAACGCCATTGCCCGAACCCCATATTTCTACCGAGGTAATGTCGGCCATACAAGAAATGATGTCGTTAGGTCATAAACTAGGACAAGGGTTGGGTAAAGATTGCCAGGGTGTCAAATACCCTATTCGCTTAACCAAGCAAATTGGGACAGCTGGACTAGGCTATTCTGCCAGCTCTAGTCACATGAATCCTCATAAGCATCAGCAGATTCCTACATCTTCAACCATGCGGCGTTTAGCTTCGCCTTCAATCTCTGAGTCCGCACAACCTCCCGTAAAGGTGCTAGCCAATATAATGGCGATGTTATTTCCCAAGCTGGTACCGGTGAAGGAGAAAGAAATCTTTGTTCCAGATCCCGCAGCGGAGGAAGAGGAACGAAGAATCAAGCAAGACGTTATCAGGATGATGTCCGACATACGCATCATCGTTCATGATGATCATACCAACAGATATACCCCAGAAGATGATTGCCCAGACATAATGGATATCATTCAGGACAGGGAAGATGATGATAATCCCTCTATCACTGCGGTTCACCCGGAATTTGCTCTTGCCAATTGAAACAACATTCCTTGCATTGGTCGTCAAGGGTAAAGCGGGCAGAAACTCTTTCTGCCCTGTAGATATAATAACTGCTTACTTTTCTGTACAGTATTAGCAGTTTATTTTGCCAGTATATGCTAACATTGTGTATGATCAACACATTTCATATATACTAAGTGAAAGCATATTTTGTTTCAGGACTATGAATTTAGATGTGCATGTACTTGCTGATACGGTGCCTCTTCTCCACAAGGATTGTACCTTTGATGTAGAGATGAATTCAGCCTTGGTGGATATACCAGATGACATTGAGGTGCCTCCAGAAATTCAAGAATGGGTCAAAGACAAACCCAAACCCAACCTTGATCAAACCACTCCTTTCAATCTCGGAACCTTAGAAAACCCTAAGTTAATCAAGATTGGTTCAGACCTTACCCCAAACCAACGGAATGACATGGTTATGCTACTAACCCAGTTCCAGGATGTGTTTGCATGGTCTCATAAAGATATGGTGGGTTTGTCCACTAACATTGTCCTTCATCACATTCCCATTAAAGAGGGATTCAAGCCAGTCAAGCAAAAGCTCAGACGATTGAAACCTGAATGGAGTTTAAAGGTGAACGAAGAAATTGTGAAATAATTTCAAGTTGGCATCATAATGTTGTCTACATATCCTGGGTGGATATCCAACATCGTGCCCGTACATAAACCTGGAGGAAAGGTACGAGTTTATGTGGACTATCGGGACTTGAACAAAGCTTGCTTAAAGGATTGCTTTCCCGTGCCATTTATCCACATTCTCATTGACAATACTGCGCAATACGACATGTACTCCTTTGCAGATTACTTTGCGGGGTATCATCAGATCATGATTGCCGAGAAAGATCGTGAAAAAACTGCTTTCATCACTCCTTGGGGAACTTTTTGCTATAGACGGTTGTCATTCGGCCTCATCAATGCTGGAGCTACCTATCAACGAGCTATGATGGCTCTTTTCCATGACTTAATACATAAAGAGATTGAGATCTACGTGGATGACATTAATATCAAATTCCGGAAGGAGGATGACCATATAGACCATCTCAGGAAATTATTCAACAGGTTACGTAAGTACAACTTGAAGTTAAATCCAGCTAAGTGTGCCTTTGGCGTTAAATCAGGCAAGTTGCTAGGATTTCTAGTCAGCCACAAAGGGATAGAGCTGGATCCTGCCAAAATCCAAGCCATCACTGAAATGCCCATTCCTCAGATAGAAAAGGAAATACGGGGATTTTTGGGAAGAATCAACTTCATTAACAGGTTTATCTCTCAACTCACAGCAACCTGTAAGCCAATCTTCAAGCTATTAAGGAAGAACTCCTCCATGAAATGGAATGAGGAGTGCCAGAATGCCTTCCTTACAATCAAGAAACAGCTAATCAAAGCTCCCATCTTGGTACCACCCAGGGATGATGTTCCCCTGTTTATGTATCTGTCCGTAAGTGACAATGCCATGGTCTGCATGCTGGGACAGAAGGACGATAGAGGCCTAGAACGAGCTATCTATTACCTCAGCAAAAGATTCAGCAGCAGTGAACACAAGTACACTCTGATCGAAAAGACGTGTTGTGCTTTAGCATGGGCTGCCATGAGGTTACAACATTATCTCCATGGTCACACAACCCATCTCATATCCCGCGTGGATCCTCTCAAGTATGTGTTCAGTAAACCCATACTGAATTGTCGACTGCCCAGATGGCAGTTGATCCTACAATAATTTGACATCGTATATGTGGCTCAAAAGTCCATAAAAGGTCAAGGAATTGCAGATCAACTGGCCGCCGCACCATCAAGGAATTTTAAACCCTTGGAGACGTATTTTCCCGATGAAGGAGTAATGACAATTCAGCAACACCATCAGTACGATACACGCCAAACGTGGAAGATGTATTTAGATGGAGCTGTTAATATAGAAGGTTCTGGAGCTGGAGCAGTTCTAGTATCTGATACGGGGGAACAGTATCCCGTTGCCGTCAAATTACAGTTTGTCAGCACCAACAATACGGCTGAGTATGAAGGCTATCTTATGGGGCTAAAACTTGCCCATTCAATGGGCATCAGGCGATTAATTGTCCTTGGAGATTCGGAGTTGGTAATCAAACAATTCACAGAATTTATCAAACCAAGGAACTACATTTGCTGCCTTACCATTGGCAGGTCTTAAAGATGGCTTTGGGATTCGAAGAAATATCCTTTCTAAACATTCCTCGTAATAGGAATGATTTCACAGACGCGTTAGCAACTTTGGCCTCCTTGATTCGCATATCAGACAAGGAACACTTGCCAAGCGTCACAATTTCCCTGCACAAGGCCCCAGCCTATGGGAATTACGTTGGAGAAGTATCAGATGAGCTACCTTCCATCCAACATCCTTGGTATCAGCATATCAAGGAATATCTGCGAGATGGATCTACACCCGCTGAGGCGAGTCCGACTGAACAAAGGCAGATCCACCGATTGGCTATGAAATTCTTCCTGAGTAGAGATGCGCTCTACAAAAGAGATGCAAGATTGGGTCTCCTCAGATGTTTAGACAAAGATCAAGCCCAAAGGCTTATGGATGAAATCCATGGCGGAGTCTGTAGCCCCCACATGAGTGGCCCCCTCCTTGTTAAGAAAGTCTTCAGGACGGGACATTATTGGATATCTCTCAAAGCTGATTGCAATGACCATGTCAGGAGATGCTATCAGTGCCAGATTCATGGGAATGCTATACACGCCCCTCTACGGGAACTTCACAATATGAGTTCACCTTGGCCCTTCTCAATGTGGGGAATGGACGTTATCGGGCCCATTGATCCTAAAGCCAGTAATGGTCATCAATTTATCTTCACCATGATCGACTACTTCACCAAGTGGGTAGAAGCAGCCTCCTTCCCCAGGGTTACTAAAGAAGTCATCATTGCTTTCATCAGAAATAATGTCATTTGTCGATATGGACAACCAGAGGTGATTGTGTCCGACAATGCCAATAACCCCAACAACAAATGATGGGGGAATTATGCAGTAAATTCCACATCAAACATCTCAACTCAGTCATCTATCGTCCGAAGATGAATGGTGCTATTGAAGTGGCTAACAAGAACATCAAGAAGAATATGCAAAAGATGTCCACCAATCACAAAAATTGGCCTAACCAATTGCCTCTGACTCTGTTAGCCTACAGAACCTCAATGCGCACTTCCACTGGGGCAACCCCCTACGCATTGACCTATGGGATGGAAGCAGTGCTCCCCATAGAAGTTGAGATGGAATCCCTCAGAGTATTGATAGACGCTCAGTTGGATGAAGATCAATGGATACAAGATAGGTATCACTAATTGTCTCTAATAGACGAAAGGCGAACTGCGGCTATCTTCCATGGTCAGTTATATCAGCAAAGGATCGCCCGATCCTACAACAAAAAAGTCTGACTATGGCAATTCAGACAACATGACTTGGTTTTGAAGAAAATACTGGACAACCAAGATCAGTCTAAGGGAAAATTCGCTCCTAACTGGGAAGGCCCGTTTATTGTCAAGGAAGTATTGACAGGAGGCGCTCTCAGATTGCAAGAAATGGACGGTGATGAATTTCCGTAACTCATCAACTCAGACGCCGTGAAACGGTACTATGTCTGAAGTTATCCTCAAGTAAACATCCTGGTGGTAGACCATCAAGTCACCAGTCATTTTGGTTCTTTAAACCTTTACCACAAACAACTTTGCTACACTTAGCCCCTCAGGGAAACATACCTTTCAAGCCAGCAGCCTGGCTTTCTCCTTTGCATTCCTACAACTTAGGTTATCCCACCATGGATTGAACCTCTTGCGTATACAGTTTGGCTACCCATACATGGGATCAAACTTTTCACCTACAGTTTATCCTCAACCTAGGATTAAACTCTCTCCTCTCCGCACTCTGACCTGCACATGGGATTACGCTTTTCATCTCGCCCTGAGGGTAGAACTACGTCGACTTGATCTACCTCTTCAATAGGAGTACGTAAGCAACCATTTCATATGGCCCGGTCGAAATAAAATAAAAACAACAAAAACATTCCTACACCATTCCTGCCACATACAGCGTTGAACCTCTTACACCAGGTTCGAACTACGCAGACCTGATCTCCTCTTTAATAGGAGTACATAGGCAGCCATTCATGGTGCGGTCTCACCCCCTACCAAAACACAAACCCTTGTCAGTTGGTACTAGGATCATCCTTCAATCCACTACATTTCATTTGGCTTCAGACCAAAGGGATGGAATTACCTGAACTCCTCCAAAATAGGAGATTCGGCAACCATCTAAGCGGCGGTTGTACATCGAAGAGCAACACCAATCCATAAGAGATGGAATTAACTAGGCTTCTATTGAATAGAAGTGTTGGCGACCATCTGTGGTGCGGTCAATCTCAGAGAGGAAAGCCACATTCCTCTCCTCATTTCCATACAAAAACCAGTCCCAAGACACCGAGAGATGGTAGGGATACATACAGATCGATGATCCATTCTAAACTATCCAGAGATAACTCAATGTCCATCCACCGAGAAGGAATTCAGAATACATCAAGATCACAAGCCCTGAAGCAGCAGGAAAAATATCAAGCAAGTAGCAAAGCATATCTAAAAGGGAAGTGACCAAAAATATATTTCCTTGTTATATATAATGCTGTTTGATATACACAATGTAAACTATACATGACAAAATGGCTAAGCTAGTATGTGCAGGAAAATACAAGATCACCTACAAGTCAGGGTATATGCGAGCTAACAAGCCCAACATGGCATCCTTATCAGAAGATGGAGGTAAAGCTGTGGTCTCCTGTATGAGAATATCCATACGACTCAACTGATCTGTAGCCATCTGCATGGTGACCATATGATCATCAATATATGCGCTCATCTCTGTGATCATGCCAGTGGTAACGGACCTCACTGCAGTACTATCTGTGACGGCTACATGTCGGGCAAATCTGGCAATATCCCGCTCAACTATCACTGCATCTCTGGCTGATATAGCCTCATCCCGCTCAACGACAGCGGCATCTCTGCGAGCCAAGGCCTCGTCTCTCTCCAATAGAGCGGCCTCCCTCCCATCAAGAGTAGTCGACATCATAGATTGAATCTGATCTCTCTCAAAGGTCATCAGATGAAGACTCTGCTTTAAGTACTGTGCCGAGTGCTGAATCACAACAGTACTGGTACTAGGAGAATCTGGAAGAAATGTTGGCAACCCAGCAGTGGACTCCTCCTCGATGTAGGTATCAATGTCCTCCATGGGCTCTACATCATCTAACTCGCTCTCCGGTACTGCAAATATTGCTGCAGCCGATAAAATCTCTATCTCTATCCACGCAGAGTACTCTGCGGAATAACCAGGATGACTGACAGAAAAAGCCGATATCTCGCACTGATCCCAGCAAGCGTATACCCGATATCGGTCCTCTGCTGAGAGATACCGAGAAGCTGAATGCTGACCTGTCGCTCCCTCAAAAGGATGAAAATCCTAGAACTAGTCGAACTGCGACATCACGACCAATGGGTGATAAGTGGTCACTCCCCTCAAACCGGCCAAAGGGAGATAGTCCATGCCTGGAGCATGAGTAATGAAGCTGTATGGTGAGCTAAGCCCCGAACACAGCAATATGCTGAATGGATCTCTGATATCTGCCAAGAATGTGGACCGGGACAGAGCATCTATACACTTTGATGGCTGAAAAGAGTATGACATAGCTACATCATGGGTGAAGCAGTACCCATGCCGTCTAAAAGTGCCAATCGGTCTCAAGTGTGACATAAACCACACATCTAGAATGACTGAACTCCCAGTGAACACTCTTGTAGGATACGTGCAACAATATGATGCCGACCGCAGGGTCTCTGCTACAATAATAGGTAAAATGGTACGACCCTCCCTGAGAGCTCTCACGGCCATGATAATGCCTATATCTATCTCATCCATATACCGCGACATATACACATATGATAGTACACATAGCATCAGTACGTCAACTCTGGCCAAGCGCCAATGAGCCTTCGGTGTGGTGAAATCTCCGGAATATCGTGAATAGCTATCTTCCGAGCCAAATCTACCATACAAAAAATGCTGGGATATCATGTGGCTAGATGTCAACTCATCCTGTACCACTCTGCACCTCAATCCTGCGAGAGTCATGAATCATCTACTCATGTCTCCCAAAGCCAGATGCACGCAAGGTCTGTCTAGAGGCAGCATCGTCAAACATGCATACTCCTCCAGAGTAGGAGTCAACTCATGGGTGCCGAATCGGAATACCTGCCTATCCATTAGTCAATGCTCTATCACCCAGTCCACAAATCCTGCGGGAACCTGAAAAGTCAAAAAGGTCATGGTATGTTATAATAAATGATCTACAGTCACCATGTCTGGTGGTGACATGCTATCATACCACGATCTCATACCCGATGCCACCACTGACGGTGGGGTATGATCTATGCGGCTAACTATCGAAGAAGACATCTGTTCGGGCCGTGTCACAAGACCATCCAGGAGTTAATGCCGAAATCTCTGGACATACATACATATGCATAACATGATACATGCATAACAGATAATAGATGGCAATATGATATAGGGAATAAAAAAAATAGTGCATACATTCCTAAGTATATCATCATCTAATACACCATCTCTGTACAGCTACAAATATAGGGAAATGGGGCACAGCCACCCAATATCTAACAAAGACCTATCAAAAGATATAGCGAGAATGGGGCACAACCACCCAATATCTAACAGAGGCCTATCAAAAGATATAACAAGAATATACATCAGAAGAAGACGATGGTGTCGATGTCCACATCATCAATCTTGTCCACCTGATATAACTCCTCCTGAGTCACTGGATCTCTATCAATAGGGATGTCAGGCCTATATAAAGGAGGATCTGCGCCGAGAAAACCGAATGGGTCACCCGAGGGGCCAATGCCTAAGCTGGAAGGATCAAATAAAGCCGCCTCTGTCGGGTCTCTGCCCAAATACCGAATAAATATATGTGTATGGTCCAACTGCCGGGTCAAACTATCAATCTGGGTCATATGAGTCGGATCTCGGACATAAGCTATCCAATCCGTCATCATCAAAGATCCTAGAACCATATCCCCCATAAACTGTGTGGCGCAGGACTGAGCTCCAATAGTGTGAGGGGACCACCACCGATGGAACGTCTCTTGAGTACATGGACCCTCTAACAATGCAAAACCGTCAACCCCCAACAATGGGATATCAATGACTGGTGACTGCGATACAGGCCAATAACGCCTGGCAGGAGGCAAGATCGGTATACGAATTTCCCCTGTGGTGCTCCTAATAGCACGCTCTCCTAAATAGAGCTCCCAGCCTCCATCTGTGAAGAGAGGAACTCTCCTGGTGGAAATCACATACTTGATTCCAGTCGGGTATCCATCCTCAAAACCCACAGTCAGGTGTTCCCCGGAATAGGGAAGCCATGTGATGGTGTCGGCCGTCAGCAACTCCAGCTGCATACGGCAATGAATGAATCCCTCAGCTACAGGGACCTCTGGCAGAATCGAATGATGCCATCGTCGTCCTCGTGGATAGGTGTCTAAACCTAACACACTCACGGGACGCAAGCATGGAAGCCTCTTATAGGCCCAAAACTGTCAACACAAAGACAAACATCTGCTATCAGTTAACACTCTTAACCTATACATGGTAAATGACAAGAGAAATACTCACCAGCAGAAATGGGTAAAATCCTAGCCAAGCCTCGGTCAAACCCTATGAGCGCATACGCATGCCCCGGAGGAAATAGGCAAAGGTATAGGAGCCCCAATCATACTCTCCAATACGATCCACATCACGTGTAGCACTGATCAAAGCGAAAGATACCGTGGAAGAGTTATATGCTATGAAGCAGCCTCTAATGATCATCAGGAACAATCGCCGCAGAACGCGATCCCTGATTCTAACATCATCAGGCATAGGCTCACTCAATAGTCCGCTCATAGCATCTACGCTCAAAGGACCTGAACGGACAGTCTTGCCTTTGTCCGCTGCCACTGGAACTCCTAATAAGGATCTAACAGCCGTAGGGGTAATATTTGCCATGCAAGGCACTGGCTCCCCTCCAAACTCCATACTTGTGATAAATCGCCAATCCATAGGCGTCATCATCACCTCGCAATCTAGCAGATGGAGTAACTGAGTCTGATGAAACCATCGCTCAGACAATGCCCTGAGGTAACCCCAAGGACAACGATGTGGAAGGATGGAGAAAAATGTCCTAAATCCCCACTCATGTACTATCGCTCTATAGTCAGGATAAAGCGCCTGATACATGGAGTGAATGCTAAACTTGTTCCCTCGAGGCTGTGTAAAACCAGGAGCCTACATGAAATGCAAATCAACATCAAAACTCTTTAATCTTCATCAATAGGAAAGAATGAAGATCAAAGTCTAACGCCATACCTCGTTAGCATGCAAATACATCGATGGATGTCTACCCAAATCACCCAGCAATTCTGGGTTCACCACCTGAATGCTCAGAAGCTCCCTGCGAGGGACATGTACAGCAGGAGCGGGATCCTCTATCGGAATATCTGCCTCCTCGTCCTCAACGTCAGGAACATCTACCTGGACAGAACGTATCACGGCCTCCACCAACTGTCGAGACTGTCTGACAGAACGGGGACGAGGTACTTCAGAAGCCCTCCGCCGTACACCAGAAGTGGTCCTATAGGAACTGCTTGGCTGATCTGGATCCATAGTATCTGGACAACAAGTCTCCAAATCACCTCAAAAAGGGTGTGGTATTTCTTTACCTGGAGCTTTGCATTTTATGACTATATGCATGCATGCATTTACTTTAACGTACAGTAGAGTTAAAATGCATGACTACCCAATGCCTACATTTCGAAAAATTTTGCCATAGTCCTCTCTGAAAATATGACTATCCACATGCATACAGGCATGTCTAGGTGGCGATTCAGCAACACACCTGCCCCAAAGTTATATACATAATATATGAATTAAAAATTAAAATCATCATGCATCAGGCCAACCTCAATACTAGGAGTATTTTGCCTTGCTACCTTATGCTCATTGGACCTCAAATAGGACAAAAAATAGCAGAAAAAGGTGCCAATTTGACTGTCTCTAAAGTCAAATTTTTTCACATCATTATGTTCAGCATGGTTTAATACTAACATTTACTATATTGAATATTTTTTATCTAGTCATTTGTGCATACATAATCACTACTATGTGTTTAGATGCATCTCATGCGATAACTCAAGATCCAACGGACAGAAATGAGAGAAAATACAGTCATATGTTACCAGGATAGTGTAGAACACTCGTACGGTGACAGAATTTGCAGAAAGCAGCCCGAACTCAGTAGATCTGAAGATGACTCACGTATATTCCTTCGCACAACAAGTTAAAAGTGACTTGTGAGACCAACCTGCTGGAATTTATCATCCACGGTTGGCCGCAGGCCCATCTGCGGCTACAATAGGTGCACCTACGGCACTCCCATGTGGGTACCATCACTCTTGCTCGGTCTAGTTCGAGTTGCAAAGGAGTTCTTACAAGCTGAAAAGGCCAAACCCGGGATAAAAACGCTACGCGATTGAGCAGAATAGCCTGAAACCTTGGTTTTTCTGGATCCAACTGTGGCTTTCTTTTCATCCATTGGTATTCGACCGAACACATGGTTTACTATACCGATGATTCAAGTCTTTACATATCACATGCGGCAATACCATACAGAGGTCCGATGCCATCAGCGTAAGGTTGTCACCCCAATCTTTTAACAAGCTAATCCCCGACGGGGGTTACAACGTGAAATCCCCAGAGGGGTTACAACGCATGCTCATCCGTTGACACACAAATCAATGAAGGTTAAGCAGCCTTGACGTTGTTTCAGCCGATGGCAAGTAAACCCATCGAAGCATGGAAAGTTGTCCAATCATTGCGTACGTTTATATTCATCACTCCCCAGTAATCCCCGACGGGGGTTACAACGTGAAATCCTCGGCGGGGGTTACAACGCATGCTCATCCATTGACACACAAATCAACGAAGGTCAAGCAGCCTTGACATTATTACAGTCGATAGCGATTTAAACCTATCAGAGCTCTGGAGCTATTCGAGGTTTTCACACCCGACCGCTCAGATCCCCGGCGGGGGTCACAACGCAATGTTCCGGTGATCTACACGACAGTGAAGGTCAAGCAGCCTTGATAGTATATCCTACAGGATTTTTCAACTGTTGATGCACATGTTGGTGAATTACACGTCAACGAAGGTCAGGCATCCCTGACAGCATTTGCTGTTGGAAGTAAACCCAATAGAATCTTGGCATATTCTGGTGATACTAACCAAGAGAGGTCAATGTCATCAAAGAGGATAGATGATGTAATATGTTATACACATCCTCAAACAGATCAAGCTTTATCCCCAGAGATCTCTTACACAAAAGGGGAACATCTGCAGGGTTAAGTCGTTATCCAGGAATTTGGTGATAACTCCAACATCAACGTCCTAACAGATTCAGATTACACATCAAATCTGGTCATCGTTGCCAACCTCCAGTTAAAGTAACAGGGAGCCAGCAATCATCCCCAGCGTGTTGGGCTACAATCCCGTACACATACATCATTGCATTTGTATCATGTTGCTATACATAGTACCATGTTCGTCTTGTTACGTTTTAAGTGTCTAGGATTCTTTATCCTACCCATGCATCTCCATGTATGAGTATGATAAAGAGGGCATCTGTAGACACTCGAAATTTTCTGTACACCTGTCACTAACATTGCAGGAGAGCAGATTCATCTTTTAAGAGGGAACCCTGAAAGACAATCCATATCCATGCCGGATACTACCGGAAGTTCAACATCAACCCCGGATCGCAATCTGGGAATAATAATCTCGGAGATAACCCCGAGGCATGTAGATACAATATCGGAACATACACCAGAGAAAATCGATTAATCTCAGAGATAACCCCGAGGTATCCAGTCTCAGTCCCAACCATGGGAATAACCACCAACCTTGGTGATAACCCCAAGGAATGCAATTTCGGCGATAACCCCAGAAATGTTTGTTACAAATGCAACCAGCTTCAATCTCGGTGATCACAACGAGACACACTGTACTAGCCTGGCGATAACATCGGGAAGACATACACACCTCAAAGATGACAATGAGGACCTTCAACAAATTGCAGTAGTCCAATCTCAGTGAAGCTGAGCAACGCCTGCTTTATCAGCCCAATCCGACGATAACACCGGTGAGGGGAAACATCATCATCTGACTAACACGATGTCACACCACGTCGTCTCAACATAGCTACGCAACAATGTCCCACAAGACTAATCAATCCCGAGTGACTATTGTGCGGGGTAACGAATGAAAGTTGAAGCTTGAAGACCGGAGGGCACCGTCCCATCTTCAATGACTTTGCACAAGCTCTAATCCCATGCCATCATACAACTCTCGACAACGGCGGTCCGAAATAGGTCTTGTATACCTCAAACGGATGCCAGATTGCACTTCTAAAAGTTCGAGTGGACATTACAGTGCCTGAGTGCACGTATTTCGAGACGACCCGAGCCGAAAAACCCGGGCCCACTCGGGTTGCCTCTGGTACACCTGCGGCTCAACCGCAGGTGTCCACCCTCTATAAATAGAGGGCTTAGGGAGGCCATTTTGTAAAAGAAAACGGCGAGGAAGCCCTACCCAATTTGCTCTGTACTCATCCCAGGTAGTGTACTTTCCCCTTTTAAACACTTGTGAGCTCATATATAGCCATTTTGTACCTACAAAAGTCTGTGTTTACTTAATCCAAAGATATAGAAGTCTTCTTTGGCAACCCACTGTAAGCCTTCTCACACACTTTAGAGTTATTTCTCTTCATCTTTGCACACACCCTTCCACACGTTGAGAGTCGTGTTGTATATTTTGTCCGGACTTCAGTCCGTGGTTTATTTTTAGTTTGTATATACATATATATTTATATACATGGACTAACATTATCGAGTTATGCCTCGATTGAGCCTAGACTTCGGTCTGGAGCGTTTATTTTGATTTCCTATATATATATATATATGAACTGCGTATCGAACTTTGTTCGATGAGCCTAGACTTCGGTCTGGAGCGTTTACTGCTTTAATATATATATATACTTATGTATATTAACTGTGTGTCGAACTTTGTTCGATGAGCCTAAACTTCAGTTTGGTGCGTTTACTTGCTTTCCTATATATATATATATATATATATATATATATATATATATATATATATATATATATATATACTTATATATATTAACTGTGGTCGAACTCTGTTCGATGAGCCTGGATTTTACATCCGGAGCGTTTACGTGCTTTAATATATATATACTTATATATATTAACTGTGGTCGAACTCTGTTCGATGAGGCTGGATTTTATATCCGGTGCGTTTACATGCTTATATATATATATATATATATATATATATATATATATATATATATATATATATATATTTCGTCCCACCTGGAGTTTACTTCGTGGTGGTTGACCGTTTTTTACAGCTTTATGTACATTTCGTCCCAGCTGGAGTTTACTTCGTGGTGGTTGATCGTTTTTACAGCTTTCTGTACATTTCGTCCCGCCTGGAGTTTCCTCCGTGGCGGTTGATAGCTTTTACAGCTTTATTTATATTTTTGATCCCTCATGGAGGTACTTTGTGGTTGGTGATCATGTCTGTATATATATATATATATATATATATATATATATATATATATATATATATATATATATATATATATATATATACACACCTGCTTACTACATTTATATCAATTGCGGCATCATGTGAGCCTAGGAATCATGTGATCACAGATTTATCCCATTGGATCTAGATTCGGTTCTCGTGATGGACATTTTCAGCTGTAAGCAGCTTGTAAATTATTCTGTGATGTTTGGATTTCCTTAGATGGTTTACATACCCACGAGGGATTCAGCACCTTTTTGTACATTATTTTCGTACGGATGCCTCGCTTCTGTCAAATAAAATCAATCCAGCCGAATACGGAATAAAATGGGAGTGTAAAAGGTCTCAATTACTATTGAGCATCAGGGTTTGAAAAACCTCTTTTATAAATCATCACTACCATATCTTGCTAAATTGAATTTTTACTTAAATTTAAACCCTGTGTATATAGGTGCGAACGAGGCCTCGCACTATTTCCAAATAACATCACATTGACCCACACACACACACACACATTCAGATAATGATTTCTTGAAAAGAGGCGGTCACCGTGGTAACACGGATGTCGGGGGGTGCCTAACACCTTCCCTCCGCATAACCAAGTCCTCGGACCCTAATGAATCTCGGTTTCACTGACCCGTTTAGCAGTGTCACATCACTGGGTTAATGTGCAAACCTTTTCTCGGTTGTGTTGGTACAACCATTTAAAAAACCAACTGGCGACTCTTAACAGTCCATCGTCGACATTATACATGTCGAACCTTTTTAACTTATTTTTTCAAACAAATCTCACCTAAAATGAGAACACCAAAGAACAAGTAACGGAAAGGGACAATTAAAAATCCCGACGTTGACACCACACCCTTTCTGAGGTGATTTGGAGACTTTTGTCCAGATACATGGATCTAGACCAGCCAACCAGCTTTCGTAAGACCTCTTCAAGTGTGAGGCGGAGAGCTTCTGATGTGCCTCAGCCTTACGCAGTCCGACAGCCTCGTCGGTTGGTGGATGCAGTGATTTGTCCTATACAGGTTGAGGTACAGGATGTTGAGGACGGGGTGGAGGATGTACCAGTCACGGATCTCGTTTCTACTGCTCATACTCCCCGCATGGATCTTCCAGGAATTAATGTGACTATTCCAGAGCTTCTGGATGATTTGAGTCGCCACCCCTCGGTCTACTTGCATGCGAACGAGGTAAAAGCTGGGTTTGATCTTCCATTTTCCTATTGATGATAAGCAAGGGTTCTGACATTGATTTGTATTTGTGATGTAGGTTCCTAGCTTAACACAGCCTCGAGAGAACTAGTTCGGCATACACTCTCTATATCAAACTCTTCATCTAGAGTATCAAGAGATTGTGCATGGTTGGGGTTTTGAGGCATTATTTTCCATCCTCCCCCACCGTTGCCCCTGGGGTTACCTCAGGGCGTTGTCTGAGCGCTGGTTTCACCAGACCTAATCTCCCCATTTGTTGGATTGTGAGGTGATGATGACGCCGATGGTTTGGCAATTTATCACTGGTATGGAGTTTAGAGGGGCGCTAATGCCTTGTGTGGCGAATATTACCTCGACTACCGTCAGATCCTTGCTAGGAGTTCTGACTGAGGCGCCCAAAGGCAGGACAGTTTGCACTGGTCCTTTGAGTGTAGATGCTGTAAATGGGGCATTGTGTGAGCCCATGCCCAATGATGTGAGAGCTAGGGATTGCATTCTTCGATCAAACACTTATCTGTCGTGTCCTTGTCCTGATTTTCCAACCTCGAAAGATGATCAGCGACTTGATTTTCTATCCCCTTCCTATCCTTGATTTCCAAGTCAAACTCTTGAAGGAGTAGAATCCATCTAATAAGCCTAGGCTTTGCATCTTTCTTTGAGATCAGATAATGAATCGCTGAGTGATCCGTGTATACCACCAGCTTTATTCCTATAAAATTAGCTCTGAATTTATCAAAAGCATACATGACTGCAAGTAACTCTTTCTCGGTGGTTGTATAATTTAATTGAGCATCCGTGAGGGTTTTGCTTGCAGAATATATGGCATTTAATATCTTTTCTCGGCGTTGACCCAAAACAGCCCCTACCACGTAATCGCTAGCATCACACATCAACTCAAATGACATTGTCCAAGCCAGTGCTACGATCACGGGAGTTGTCGTCAATTTCTTCTTCAACTGCTCAAACGCTATCATACACACTTCATCAAAACTGAAAACTGCATCTTTCTCTAATAAATTGTATAGTGGTTTTACAATCTTAGAGAAATCCTTGATGGACCTACGGTAGAATTTGGTATGCCCAAGGAAACTTCGGATTCCCTTAACTGAGGTCGGCGGTGGAAGATTCTCAATTGTGTCCAGCTTTACCCTGTCAACTTCCAACCCTTTCGCAGAAACTTTGTGCCCAAGAATAATTCCCTCTTCGACCATAAAGTGGCACTTTTCCCAGTTCAGCACAAGGTTGGTTTCTACGCAGCGTTTTAAAACCATGACCAGATTCTCAAGATAGATATCAAAAGTATTCCCATAAACTGAAAAGTCGTCCATGAAGACTTCAACATTCCGCTCTACCATGTCTGAAAATATGGCCATCATACATCTCTGGAAGGTCGCCGGTGCATTACATAACCCGAATGACATCCTCCTAAAAGTATAGGTGTCGTGTAGGCACGTGAAGGTAGTCTTTTCTTGATCCTCAGGAGCGATGACTACCTGATTATACCCCGAATATCCGTCCAATAGGAAATAATACTCGTGCCCTGTCAAACGATTCAACATTTGATCTATGAACGGTAGAGAAAAGGTGTGACGCCCCCAGAATAGGTCCAACCCACCTAACCCATTCTGAGTCGCCAAATACATGGTACAGAAACTAAATACAAACTTTATTAATACAATTGTCGTGCAAAATACGATAACACATATGCTGTGAGTTTTAATACAAATATTGTCTTCTAAATAATATCCAAACTCAAATAAAGTCCTCATTATAATTATTAAAATATTATTTTACAAAATAGTGAGGACTGCTAGAACAACTGTTTTAAACCATCACTCCACACCCTGACTAGTTTCCGATATATTCTAGCCTCCTGAGAAGAAAAATAGAGCAAAAAAAAAGGGTAAGCTCAACTAGCCCAGTAAAGAATAGTATAACAAAGATAATGTAGAACAAATTATCCTTAGTCCTCAACAGGAAAAAATCTGATAGAATATAATAGACAACAAGTTTTAGATCAACAACTACATCGAAAATAACAATCCATTAGAAGAGTCAAGTAGAACATGAAATCTACTATCTTCTATAATGTAAAAGTCCATCATCAATATTTTATCCCTGTAGCATCATTCAATAAATATTTCAATTCAACGAATTATCCATGCACTACGGGCCAAGGGTATTCGTTAGTATCACCAGTGGTCATGTTCATCTTAACACCTATCCATCTTTGCACAACGAGCCAAAGATATTCATCAGGTAATCATTCATCTTTGCACTACAGTCCAAAGATATTCAGTTATATCACCATTTAGAACTGAGAATGATGAAAATATTTTAAAGACAACGAATCCAATGAGATAAAAGGACAAAGATTAGGGATTCGTACTTTAGTTTATCCATGTTCAAAAATACTCCATAATAAACAATTGTGGAGCAAAATTCAAGAATGAAGATCAAAACATGGATACAATTAAAGATAGTAATCATAATAGACAACTTGGACAAAGAAAACAAAATTAAATTTTTCTGTGAATAGTGCCGTATTCGTGAATAGTATCGTATACGTGAATAGTGTCATATACGTGAATAGTAACCTCAACACGAAAAGGTAAAAATTTCACAATAATATTTTAGTATAATGATATTAAAAGAAAAAATATCATTTATGAAAAAAATAACATCCATTACCTCAAAAGAATAGTACTTCTGGCTGGAATATTGGATATAATACTGAAAGAAACTTGCACTAAATAGTAACACTCAAAGTATTTAAATACTCACAAAAATACGCTCGATATTATAGAGAGAGAAACTTTTGATTCTGGTGTGATTTTCAATTCTAACATAAGCACCCTATTTATAGAAAATGCTTAGCACACTAGGATTGACTAACCTGCTACCGGTGGCTTCCACCCTTTGTCATTCACGCACACCACACTTTGAAATTATTCTAAGCATATTTCACACCAACAAAGGACAAGAGTGAGGCCGACCCATTCTAGAAAATCTCCACCAAAATATTTTAAATTTAAACAATATTCAGAAAACTTCCATAATTCATAATAAACATCAATTCCATATAAAATTTAATTCGTTACAACTTTGTAGAAGAAGGTTTTTCCAAATTCTAAACGAAAAATGACCCAAGTTTACATACAGATGATTTTTCCAAATCCCCACTCTGACAAAAAAATATACTGATAAATACCTCCGTATACCAACTTTGAAAAATCAACAATCAGCATTTTACAACAACAAGTGGGGCTCACCAACTTACAAAATATGTTTTTAGCATTTATTGTAACAAAATCAATTTGGACCCAATTTGCACTCTTTCTCCTCATTTTATTCATGTACCGTGAATTTAGTGTAAAAATATCATTATTATTATATTATTATATTATCACATTATACATTTATAATGTAATATAATAATATATTTAAATGAATTATTTTATCAGAAAAGATAAAATATCAATTTTTAATAATTGTCACTTTTCTAAAAGTTCCTCCATTTATATCCACATTAAATAAATATTTTCTTATCATAAAAATTAATAATTAATTATTTACAAATAATATTACACAACTACAATATTGACAATCAGGTCGTTCCCAGGAAAAAGGGGGCTTTTCGATAAGGATTTCTCCTTACTAGCGCGCAATTAGGTGACCAAACCCCTTTCCTAGACAGAACTTCCTTAGACATTGCCAATAATGCTATCTAATAATATTATTTAAATAATATAAATTATTGATCTGATAATGGGAAATACTATGCAGTGATAATTATTGAATTAACAATAATATAAAAATATTGAACAGTAATTACTGTAACAATTATTGAGTAGTGACTTCTTACGTAAAAATCAATAATTACAATTACTGTGCAATACCGTGTGCTACTGTCCAACACCACGTATTGCTGTATTTTAACCACCGGGTATTCCAACGGTTTTAACGGTAACAACTACGCCGTTATTTATAAAAAACTCATACTTGTCGTTTTCTTCATCCGACAGTTTTTCATTATGGGGCCCACAAATGGTTGCGCCGTCGTACGAATATTCCCCGACAACAAGAATATTTCACGACCAAACGAATATTCCCCGACAATAATGAATATTTTATAACCACTTGTTTATTTAAAATATTTGCGCATTTTACCCATAACTAACCACATTAATCAAATCAACACCTTATTATTCAAAATAATAAATAGAGGAAATTCAATTGTATTCATAAAAAGTTGGGGTCTTACAACCTCCCCTCCTTATGAAATTTTGTCCTCGAAATTGACGTACATACCTGGTGTTTCGAAAAGGTGAGGATACCTTGCTTTCATTTTCGATTCTAACTCCCAGGTCATTTCCTCAATAGCATGGTTCCTCCATAAAATTTTAACTTGGGGTATAACCTTTGTGCGTAAGACATGTTCCTTCCTATCCAAGATCTTGAAAGGTACCTTCTCGTACGTTAAATCTTCGGCTATCTCGTCTGGTTCTAACTCAATAACGTGGTTTGGGTCTTTCACATATTTATGAAGCACAGATATGTGAAAAATATTATGAACACGAGACATGCTTGGAGGTAATGCGAGTCTATAGGCCACATTTCCTACTCGGTCAAGAATCTCAAATGGACCAACAAATTGTGGATTGAGCTTTCCTCTCTTCCCGAATCTTGTAACTCCCTTCCATGGAGCAACACGTAACAATACATGATCCCCAACATTAAATTTCACGTCCTTTCGATGAAGATCCGCATAACTCTTTTGTCGATCCTGTGCCGTTTGTATATGTTGTCGGATCATTTGGATCTTTTCTATAGTCATATATACCAACTCTAGTCCCAACAATGTTGCTTCATATACCTCATCCCAACATACTGGAGAGCGACACTTTCGTCCATACAACGCTTCAAATGGAGCCACACCTATATTTACCTGATAACTGTTGTTGTAGGAGAATTCCACCAATGGTAAGTACTTATCCCAACTCCCTTTAAAGTCTAGAACACAAAGTCTCAATAGATCTTCAAGAGTTTGAATAGTCCTTTCTGATTGCCCGTTCGTTTGAGGATGGCATGCCGAACTGAATCATAAATCCGTTCCCATAGCTTTCTACAAGCTAACCCAAAATCGTGAACTGAACCTTGGGTCACGATCTAAAACTATGGATACTGGCATACCATGCAATCTTACAATCTCATTTATGTACATACGAGCAAGACGTTCAAGTGAATAAGTTTCTCGTATAGGCAAGAAAAGAGCAGACTTGGTTAATCTACCGATAATGACCCAAATTGCATCTATGCCTTGAGAAACCTTGGGAAGACCGATAACGAAATCCATGTTAATGTGTTCCCACTTCCATTTCAGAATCTCAAGTGGTTGCAATGGACCCTTTAGCACTTGATGCTCCGCCTTGACACGTTGACAAGTTAAACATCTTAAGATAAACTTCGCCATCTCTCTCTTCATGTTGCTCCACCAATATGTATGTCGAAGATCATGATACATTTTAGTATTTCTAGGATAAATTGCAAATGGTGTGTTATGTGCCAACATCATGATTTTGTACTTTAAATCAGAGTCGTTAAGAACACAAAGTCTGGAGTTGACTCGAAGTATTCCTTCTTCGTCGATTCTTGCTTCTGGAATAGTACATTCTTGTACTTTCTTCTTCATACTCATCAACTCCATGTCTGTAGCTTGAGCAGCTTTAACTTTATCGATTAAAGTTGGTTTTACTCGTATATTTGATATCATCACGTGGGTACTTGGAGCCTTTAACTCTATCTCTATCCTTTGTAAGTTAGACAAAATGGGACTTTGTGTTAACAACATCGCACTCGTACCAGCATATGATCTTCTACTCAACGCGTCAGCTACCACGTTCGCTTTTCCAGGATGGCATTGAATGGTATGGTGGTAATCTTTCAATAGCTCGAGCCAACGTCGTTGCCGCATGTTGAGTTCCTTTTATGTAAAGAAATGTTTGAGACTTTTATGATCTGTATAGATCTCCACTTTCTCCCCATACAGGTAGTGCCTCCAGATCTTTAGTGTGAAAACGACTGTTGCCAACTCTAGATCATGAGTAGGATAATTCCTCTCATATTCTTTGAGTTGTCTTAAAGCATAGGCTATGACTTTTCCATGTTGCATGAGAACACATCCTAAACCTTTACCTAAAGCATCGTTGTAGATGACAAATCCCTCCTAACTTGATGGTATTGTCAGAACAGGTGCCGAAATGAGTCTCCTCTGGAGTTCTTGAAAACTCTTCTCATAATCCTCGCTCCAACTGAATTTTGTATCTTTTCGAGTCAGCTGAGTTAATGGAGTAGCTATTGAGAAAATTCTTCCACAAATCTCCGATAATAACCAGCTAAACCTAGAAAGCTACGTACTTCGGTTAATAACTTAGGTTTCTCCCAACTTTGTATTGCTTAAATCTTTGTCGGATCAACTGATATTCCATACTTCGATATCACGTGCCCAAGGAATGCTACTTCTTCAAGCCAAAACTCACATTTCTTCAACTTGGCCTATAGCTTGTTTTTACGAAACTTTTGGAGCATCAACTTCAAGTTTTGCTCATGATCTTCATGACTTTTAGAAAAGATGAGGATGTCATCAATAAAGACAACCATAAAATGATCTAAATATTTCTTGAATACTCAGTTCATCATATCCATGAAGGCCGCAGGAGCATTAGTCAATCCAAAAGACATGACTAGGAATTTATAATGCACGTACCGAGTCCTGAAAGCAGTCTTTGAAATGTCATCAGTTTTATGTTAGGTTTGTAATATTCATGAACGCAATCAAATTGCACAAAATAAGCGGAAACGTGTAAAAATCAGAGTTTCAAATTTTACAAACCATATACCCGGATCATCCTTTATGCATAATTATTAATTAAACGAAAAGATATGAAGATCAAGAATCATACCCTTGAAGATTCGAGTTTTCTCAGGTACAAGTTCACCTCTAATCCTTTTCGCATTCAACTTGAATCCACCGGGTTTGGTTCCTTCCTTTAATCAACATTAGCCACCCAAGTGTTTGGCCTCTAGAGGTGATCCTCCAAGAAAGAATAAAGATTCAAGAAGATGTGTGTTTGGCAAAATCCTAGTTTTTCTATCTCTCATAGAAAAGGAGCGTACTCTCCAACAATTAGAATCACGTATGTTGTGAAAAAGTCAACAACCCCCTCACCCATAATAAGACTCATCTTATTTATAGATATAGGCAACCCTCCTTAACCATTAAGGAATTAGGTTTTATTTTAATTAATTAAAATCCTTTAATTAATTAGCCTCCTAATCTTATTAGGAATAAATGAGAGTACTAATATTAAATTAATTTCCAACTCTTTAGAAATTAAAATAATAATAATTGTAATAATATAAATAAGATTCCTCTTATTAATTTATATATTTAATATTTCCAAAATATTAAATAATAAATTTTAAGCTATTTAATTTATTCTATCACCATAGATTAAATTAAATACACTTAACATATTATTACAATTATGCCATTAACTTCTTAAATAATTATTCTTCATTTTATGGTGTGACCCTTTAGGTTCTCCATATTAAACTAGTTGTGAATAAATCAATTAGAACAATTCTAATCTTATTTAAATAAATAAATTAAACTATTAATTTATTTAAATAAATAATATTTATTCTACAATAGAGATAAGCCTCCCTAGCGATCAACGACTTTTCAGATAATATAGATTTCAACATTAATCATAATAGAACCTTTGAGTAAATAGTTACCGTACAATTCAATCCTTCCACCATACAATATCCCAATTAAATATAAAACATGGAATTACTGTCAAGTCTTATTTTATTTAATTATATGTATTTCGACTCTTAAATGCACAACTCCAAATAATACAAATTAAAAACTCCTTTCTAATTTCATTTAGCCTTGGCCAAGGACTACTGGGTTGTCATTTATCGAATCACATAGGACATTTCTCTTCTTTTACTAGAAGTGGTAGATTCTTTATTGATCATACATTATCTCCATGTACAACTTATTATACCCAAGCATACCCTTTGATATACCCTAAGGGTCTTAAGGAATAAGTCAAAGTATAACTCATCATACACAAGATACTATACTGATGTCAAGTCCAAGGATCACTTGTACTACTATCACTACAGGAATTCCTATTGATAGGCAAGTAAAACTCCATTAGGTATTCCTTAGCGAGCCATGTTCAATGAACTTATTATCTAATAAATACCTACATACTTGCTTTAGTGTCTCCACACAAATAATCATGAGATCAATCATCCTCATCCAATGAGCAAGCAACGTATGTACCAATCTATCCGGATTCACTAATCCCCAATTTTGTAATACAACGATTGAGAACTATTTTAGTTTTAAGCTTTCTAAATATTTAGATCTCATTAGAATGATCATCATCATTATTCTAAAAGCATTGCTTAAAACTATGAATTTATCACATATTATAAAACAGCATCATGTAGATAATTAAAAGCCTTTAATAAATTAATACTTTTTATTAATAAATGAATAAGATTGTTACAAAGTATATAATTTATCATCAAACATGATTGGCTTGTGTGCATACTACTTTCAATCTCTCACTTGCACTAAACCCAATCGACATGGTATCTCATACCCTTCTTTTCTAAGTGACGATTATCCTGCTGTTGGATAAACTTTAGTTAATGGATATGTAATGTTGTTCTTGAGAGTCCACTATCTCTATAGTGATTTCCCATATTTCAATGATTCCTATAATCAAATGAAAGTGCCACAACACATGTTTAGATCCAAGATGAGACTTAGGAACTATTCCTAGTTCTGTAATGAACTTTTCATCTAAACAATCAATTTGTAGCTTTATTTATAGCTATATACTTTGTCTGTATCACTAAACCAGTAACTCTTTACTGTTTGAAACCTTTCCAATTCACTGCACCACCGTTCAAGGTAACACTTTACCTTAAAGTGGATTTTCTGTCATCTTGGTCTGTCTGAAGAAAATTTTGAGTTTGTTAAGCCCTCTAATTTTAATTCAGACCCACCATGAATATGATCACATCCTTAGTGCCAGTTAGGTACTTTAAGATGTTTTTTAATGACTCATAGTGAACTTCTCCAGAATATGATTGATCAATATCAGGTCTTGTATATTTCATTATATACATGATTGTTACTCATGCGATCTCTCTTTTATGAGTCTATGAGGACTATTAAGAGGGATACACTCCATGGCTCATCAATATGAGACAACTTGTAATATTCTGAGTAAATTTTGAAAAAAGATTTGGTGAAAACCGAGTAAGGGAGGTTTCTTTGATTCCGAGGACGGAATCCTTATAAGGAGGGAAGGATGTGACAACCCGAATTTTTATAAGTTATTAAAATAAGAATTTAATAATTAAAATTTTTATTATGAAGTGTATATATTTTGAATTATATGATTTGGTGTGAAGAGAATTAAATATTCATATGTTGGAGAATGTGAGATTTAATAGGTAATTAAACTATTAAAGAAATTAAATAATATTAGTTAATTTAATTAAGTTAAAATTATGTTATGAGATAATATAATTTTAATTATTATGCCTTGTGGGCAATGAAAATTATTATGAGTTAAGTTTCATAAATAGTGTGAATAATTCATTTAATTAAAATAGTGAATTAATACAAGTATAATTGATTTAATAAAGTGAGAAGGTAATATATTGCATGAAAATGTAAATATTAGTATAATGCGAGTAAAATATTTATTAAGTACATTAAATATTTTAGTTGTAAACTTTATGGAATTAGATGAATATTTATGATATTAAATAAATATTTGATGAAAATTGATATGAGATAGTTTATTTAAGTGTGATAAAATTGATGAGATTTATACGTATTTTATTACGCTAGTATAATTGTGATATTCTAATTTAATTAAATAATTAAATTAGAGGAGTGAGAATTTGTTAAATAGTGTTATGATTATAATGGTTGAATAGAAATTATAATTTACTAATAAGGTTAATTTTATTTTTTAAGGAATTAAAGGTACATAATCTAGTTTATATTTCTAGTTTATGTGTTCTTGAGTTTCTTTAAAAATTGGAGTTTTGGTTAATGAATTTGTGGATTACGATGTTATATATGTTATTAGATATTTATAATTTGATAGTGGTCATCTAGAAATAAATTTTCAGAAATCAAATTCATGTATTTATACTAAAGAAGAGGAATTTGGGTTTTGATTGTAATGTGTGTTTTGGTGTACTTTGGGACTAAAGTTGATGATAAATTCATGATGAAAACTTTAAATTGATGGATGATTGTTGTTCTCCTCTATAAAACGAAAACAACGCAACTTGAACGGATCGAATTGGTTAAGAAACGAATTCTTGATGAATGAATACACTCAGTATGTTGAAAATAGGAAAAATTAGTATAAACAAATTAGAATTAGTATAAACCAAGTCCCACATCAACTAAATTGAGAACTTTACCCTTTGCTAAACCTATAAATAGAAGGGCTTGATCCTTTGTTTC
Source organism: Panax notoginseng (assembly GCA_016801055.1). Classification (NCBI taxonomy): domain Eukaryota; kingdom Viridiplantae; phylum Streptophyta; class Magnoliopsida; order Apiales; family Araliaceae; genus Panax; species Panax notoginseng. The sequence continues at coordinate 194,532,981 of CM029016.1, forward strand.
ATTCACCAACAATAAGGCCTCCAATTTTGAGAAAGGCTTTGTTGTGGGAGGACTTTTTATAAAGATCTTCTCTTAGTTAAATTTTGGTCGAATACGTATTCAGTTTGTGGAATTCGTATTTTCGGGTATGTTTCTTATTTAATTTTTGGTAATGTTATTATTTTAAATATTGTATTTAGTTTGTTAGTTAAAGTTTGTATTTTGGAAGTTTAGTTAGTTTTGTTAGAAAACTAGTTAGTTTACTATGTTTATTTTGGCTTTTAATTGATTATGTAAATGAGTTATAATGATTGTAATTAGAGATATGAAACCTTAACATCATCCAAGTGTAACCAAAACTCACAAAATAAAAGATTTACAAAGAACCTTGTTGGGCAGTTTTTGGGACTGAGCTTGAGGACCCTTTGTGCTTTTGATTTATGTCTAAAAGCTTTATTTGATGATTGTATGTTATATCCCTCTAAGTTCTGAAGATTTCCTAACTTGAATGAACCAAAACGGAGTTAAAATGAATCTGTGGTGAAGATTTTAGTAAACTATGTTTAGAAATGAAAATTGAATGAACAGTGACTATAGTGTCAAATTATGGAATAGTTATGTTACCTGAAAAATTCTGAGTTTCTGGGTAGTTGTAGTGCACTGAGTTAGGAAGCCATAGGCTTTGGAATGACCTCATTCCGACCTCGGATGAGGGAGTTACGGTGATTGGAAAGAAATGTGTCGAATTTGTCAAACTGAAAGTCAGCAGCGGGATGTCCTATTCGGGACACTGTTTCGATCAGTTAATGTTTCCACAAACTTCTGGGCTTTTGGTATGTTATATTACACTAAATTAGCTTTCCATTGACTCCGGAACGGACTAATTCCGACTTCGGAGCAAAGAGTTATGACCATTCAAAGTAGTCGCATCAAAATTGTCTAACCAACTCGGGGCAGTCACCTTGAACGAATTTTTGGGAATTCTGTGTTTTGAATTTAGAAATGGTCAAAGAATGAAAGTTGTAGCCTCGGAAGTTAGCTTCGCGTGGGCTCAAGAATCGCTCAAAAATGTTTTGAAACGAATTAGTTATGACTGTTTTAGCAAGAGAGGGTAAAGCTGGGAAAAAAAATTGAAGACTGCTATGAACGTCAATTTTTGGCACACTTTTTAGGCTACTTAACAAACCCGAAATGAGAGGTTAGTATTTCTTAAAAATAGTCTTGTATGCCATGAAAAACATACTAAAAAAAATGCCTTACGATTAGATAAGTAAATTACAAGCTATTAAACCGCGAAATGGGTGTCAAAGGTGAGGGGCTGCTGCCTTGTGAAATTATATTGAACCTAGTAATATAAAACGAAGGGGATATAAATGGTTTATGTTTTGATACGTAAAGTATTTACATACTAAATCCATGAGAGAACCTTTTGGGCATAAAAATGTTATAACGGACAAAAGTTTCTAAAGAAACATAGAATGGTTTTAAGACAAGAACAAAATATTATTGTTAAATAAAATTAGTTTACATTGAGTACGTAAATTTTGTATGTGAAACTAATATGTACATGTATGTATCCTCAATTTGTGTAGGATCATCACAGCGCAGATAAGTTATAAACATTAAATAACATCCAAGGCAAGTTTTTCAGTTCTATTATGTTTGTGGATTAAATGTGATTATGTGGTGAGTTACATACCATGCTTTATGAATTGTTAAAGTCAAAATATGACCAAGTTAATTGGGTTATGGAACTCAATTTATATGTGATATGTGATGGCACATGCATGTTGTATAATGTAACTCGATAAATTAGAAATGTAGAATGCATGAATTGTGTGCTATGTGAAACATGATAGACTGTTAAATTTGTTGGGCTGTCGAGCTCAACCTTGCAAATAATCACTTTTACAGGTTCAAGATTCAAGGTAAAGTTATGCGTTACTTGAAAGACATGAATCAGATGTGATACTTGAAGATTTATATAATTTGGTTATGTTATTATTTGAACCATGTTTAAGGTTTCGAATAATGTATTAATGTTGAATTGTAATATTATTTTGCGAATGTAAACTATTGTAGTATTAAAATGATTCTGAGATATTTAGATATAAAGGTTGAAGGTTTTGGGAACGAGGATAGTTTGAAATAGAAAATTTTAATTATTCCGCAAATTTCAATGGTTGTATTATCATTTAATGATGTAAAATTAGAGATTGAATGTATTATTAACGACCGAAGTCGAGAATTAAATTGTATGATTTTTGGGGGTCGTTACAGTTGTATGTAATATTCTGAGTAAATTTTGAAAAAAGATTTGGTGAAAACCGAGTAAGGGAGGTTTCTTTGATTCCGAGGACGGAATCCTTATAAGAAGGGAAGGATGTGACAACCCGAATTTTTATAAGTTATTAAAATAAGAATTTAATAATTAAAATTCTTATTATGAGGTGTATATATTTTGAATTATATGATTTGGTGTGAAGAGAATTAAATTGTATGAATTTTGGGGTCGTTACAGTTGGTATCAAAGCTGTAGGTTATAAACCTTAGGTAGGAGTACCTTAGGCTATAACCTTAGGGAAGGAAGATGAAGATAATGAAAGAATAAGCTCAAATAGAGTTTGAACAATAAGAAGTAATGTAAGAAACGTATAAAGAAGGGATAAAACTTGCGTGAAATGCTTCAAAGAAGAATCTCACAGAGTTATAAAGAATATGAATGTGGGGTTACCCAACTCCAATAATAAGGATGTAAGGTGATAACAAATAGACAATGTCTATAAGAAGAGAATGGTAAGGAAGTTAAGAATAGAGAGTTATAGTTAAGTATGGTATAGTTGTACTCTTTAGTAGTTGGTGTATGGTATCTGGGCTAAACGATTCCTTCATAGAGCGGAGGTATATACAAACTAGTAACTCGGAACCTAGTTTGTTGGTTGTTTGTGGGAAACCACTCAGCGTACCATATTGAAACTGTTAGAGACTCGATGTGTACCAAGTGTAGAAATGGATACGTATGATGAAAGTGTAGAACTCGAATGAAATTTTGAGCGATGTAAATGATGTTAGAAATTCTTAAAGGAAATTTTTTTTTCTTTATATATACAAGAAGATTCAAAGAAGAATCTAAGAGATATAAAGATAAGAAATGAGAGTTTCTTAACTCCAAAAGCCAGAATAACGAGTAATGTAGTAAATGATGAAAAAGAGAAAGAAAGAGGATCGTAAAACAAAACGATCACGAGTTAAGAAATTTTTTTTAAGGGAGATGATTATAGAATAAAATCACGACGTGGTCTATTTAAGTTAAAAGAAAGATGGTCTATAATGTTTGAATAATTATAGCTTAATGCTATGAAGATGGAGTACTATGAAATAGTACGAGATAACTCATGAGGAGTTATAGATGATGTGATACGAGGAATTCGTATCGAGCAAAGGGCGAGTTATAAGCAAGATAGAGTTAGGTGGGATTTCAATTGAGGTCTCATGTGATGGCTGAGTTGTACAAACCTTTGTATGGGCGAGGGTTTTGTGCTTGCACTCAGTTTATCACATTGATAATCATTGGAATGTTTGTGTCGCGCTATTTGTTATATGCTTGTTGAGAAGGTGATTCTTTTCTCATGTGTATAACAGATAGGTAGAGTATAGTTAGTGAATATTATAAGGTTAAGTGTGAGTTCTTAAAACTCATACTTATGATAGGTTCGTGACTCATAATTATATGGTATGATTTTGAACCCCTCAGCGAATGGACGCCTATGGTCTGACTAGGATAAGTTCTTAAACTCATATGATTGTGAAAAGTTTCTGAACTCATAACGTGTGGTAAGTTTGACGAACTGGGTATAGATAAGTAAAATGGAGTATTGAGGATGATAGGAATAGATAGACCTATTAAGCAATGGATCATTATAGAAAGTGAAGTTGATGGTGGAAGCATAGGTAATCTAAATCTACTAGCTATGCTAGACTTTCGAAATTTATTGACTTCGTGCTGATGTTTACACTTCTATTTTCTTGAAAAACATTGGATTAAATGATAGAACAAGTGAGTTTTAACAACTATACTGTTATTCGTATGTCTATGCTAACTGCTTCGGCTAGACAAAAATTATTTACAATATATCAAAATGTATTTTATATCATTAATGCATCATGTAACATGGTGCAAGGATGATAAAAACGATGAAGTCATCAATGCAGTATTACCTAGTGTTGGATGTGATATAAGGATCGTCAGCCCACTATGGTATGATGTAGTATGATAAAATCACCAAATGACGGAATCCTCAACGGACTGTAAATACAGTGCGGTATCATGACGTCATAAAAAAAATTTTGAGATTTTTTTGAGATATGAGAATTCATATGTATGTATGTATATGTATATTTCGGTTGATGTTCGAATTGTTGTAGAGGTCTATGCTATTTGATTCAGCTAGACGAATATTGAAAGATGTTCATGAAATTCAAGTGTTTATTGAAAAGTTATGCCAAACCAAATTGTTTTGGTGCGGATTCAGATGTTGAAAAGCTGAGGTGAACAACCCTATAAGGGGACATGTTTTCGGGGACAATGGTTCCGAGTGTAACGCATATAGTCGTTACAAAATACTACGTTGCGGCCCAACGTAGTGGTACAATAGGCTGGCCACCTAGTGTACGTAAGGAGGGTATTTTCAGTCTTTGTGATTGATAAACACTCTGGTTTGCAGTGTGAAGGATTTAGTTGAAGCACTAGTAAACCGAGAATAGAGTTCACGTTCTTGTGACCCCTCAACATGATTTGAATCTTTTAAATTCCTGAGTTATTCATACTACTTCCTAATTATTGAGCAATTATGGAAGATTCTTGCTATTCTAAAAGGCGAATGTGGTAAGGATGATATTCCTTAGAAAGAAGTAAGTCGTAGAATGCGACACTGAATGATGAATATATTGAATAAGTGAGAAAAGAAGTGTTGATATGAGAAGGAGATGAGTTATCAAAGAATAATGTAAAACTTTTAATAGAAAAGTTAATAATTGTAGAAAGATCTTTGTGGAAAGAAAGTGATTATAGAACCCAATGATTGAATAAATTATTAACGTAAAATATATTTTGATAGATTGAATGAATAAAGATTAATAGATAAAATTTCGAGGACGAAATTCTTAGAAGAAAGGGTGTATGTAATATTCCGAGTAAATTTTAAAAAAAGATTTGGTGAAAACCGAGTAAGGGAGGTATCTTTGATTCTGAGGACGGAATCCTTATAAGGAGGGAAAAATGTGACAACCCGAATTTTTATAAGTTATTAAAATAAGAATTTAATAATTAAAATTCTTATTATGAGGTGTATATATTTTGAATTATATGATTTGGTGTGAAGAGAATTAAATTGTATGAATTTTGGGTCGTTACACAACTCTTGGAGTTTTCCATGCTAAACGACTTTAGCATCAAATGAATATATGTTTCTTGGGTTAAGTCGAGCATCCTTTTTAATCTATCTATATAGATTTGTATCCCCAATTAAGATACTCTTCCCAAATCATTCATGGAGGAATGTTTAGACAACTTTATCTTTACTGAATCTAGCATTGACATGTTATTCCGTATCCGTAGTATATCAACATATAATACTAGGAACGTCACGACGCTCCCACTGACCCTTTTGTACACACTAGGTTCATTCTTATTTTTTGATAAAATCAAACTCTTTTGATTGTCTCGTCAAAACGAATGTTCCATATTTGAGAAGCTTGCTTCAATCCATTTCTCTGAGTGTCTACAACTCTTACCTCATCGTATGTAACTGGATCATCATCTTCTATGATGAGTGCCTCATCGTCAACATCTATGATGAATCCATACCTCCCAGGTATCTTCAGTATTATTCCATATTTACGGTTCGGTTGTGGTACAATAGGTCTATCTACAAGTTCTTCTTATTTGACTTATAGTGTTTTATGGTTCTTAAACTCTTTAAGATTCTATTATCCTCCCACTAGCCCCTTCAATGATAAACACCTTTATCTTAGAAGATATCGTATTTCGCAACAAATACCTTTTGCTAAGTAGGATTATAAAACATATACCCTAAACTTACTTTAGGATATTCCACAAATCTGTACTTGTCAAATCTTGTCCCAAGCTTATCCTTTAAAACCTTTTCACATAAGTTGGACAACCCCTTATCTTAACATTCTTAAGATTAGGAATCCTCCATGTCCATAACTTTTATAGAGTCTTGGGACCGGATTTTGAGGTTATATTTTCGTAGATATGCAGCCATTTCTAGGGCATGACCCCAGAAGGATACTAAAATATCGGTAAAATTATTATGGACCGCAAAATGTCCAACAAGGTACGATTTTTCCTTTTAGATACATCAATCAATTATTGCGTATCAGGAGGCGTTCATTATGAGAAAACCATTTGAGATGATCTAGAAACTTATTGCATAAGTATTTATTCCTTGATTCGATCAAAGAATCCTAATACTTTGTCAATTTGTTTCACTTTTAAATTCTTTGAAACTTTCAAATTATTCATACTTGTATTTCATCAAATACAAATATTCAACTCTTTGAATGATCATCTCCTTTCCTTATACTAGTTTGTTCAATTTGTAAAATAATTTTTCACGTAAGTCAAGTATACAAAATCCATTAAATAATATTCCAGTTCTATACAAAATATAATTATTATAAATAGAACAACAATTGTTCTTAAATATAATACAAAAGATTTCATTGTCCAACAACAAAATGAAAATAATATTTCTAACGAGAACTGAAATACAATAACAACTTATTGACTTAATAGACTTGCCCGTAGGCAATGCTAAACAATAAGTTCCTATGGATAATGTAACAACTTTTGCTTCATTTCCGACAAAGGACTACTTATCTTTGTTTAGCTTTCTACTTCAACTTGGTCCCTTCATAAATCTATATTTATGATAACCAAAGTCGGTATCCAATACCCAAGTAGAACCTTAACTTAAAGAAAAATTTATTTTAATTCATGAACAAAATTGTATTTGTAATTGAAACTTTACTAAGCTTCTTCTGGTTAGCTCTGCAAGATGCTTCTCGCAGTTTCTTTCCAGTGTCCAGGTTTATTGCAGTGGAAGCAAACTTCTTTGCTATCCATATCAGTTTTGTTCTTATTATCCTTTGTTTTTTCCTTTCTATTTACCTTCTTTGAATCGTTCTTCTTTTCAGAAGATCCTTTGGCCCCTACCAGTAAGACATGGTTTTTCTTGGTTGGAAAGTGACTCTCAACATTTTTCTATATGTTAAGCAAATCAGCGAGGCTGATATCTAACTTGTTCATATGAAAAATTCACAATAATTGTGAAAGGAGTCCGGGAGTGAGTGCAAGATCAAATCTTGGCTCAACTCTCCATCCATGACAAAACATGTTGTCCTAATTGATCAATCAAATTGATAATGTTAAGGACTTTTATCTGTACTGTAGTATCATCGGTCATTTTAAATCGGAATAGCTCCTTAGATATTTGATATCTATCAGTCCTACTTTCCTCACCATCAACTACTTGATGTGCAGAAATATACTAAGAGTATCCATAGTTTTATGCTGACGCTAAAGCTTGTTACTCGTGGATACGAGCATGATGCATTGAGCTAACTGTGCATCATTTTGCCGCTTTCTAAAAGTAGCAATCTCTTACTCAGAGGCATTGTCTACAACCATTGCAGGGATAGGCGTATTAAGGACATAAGATAGTTTTTCAGCCGTGAGAACTATTCTCAAATTCCTTAACCAATCCGTTTAATTCGGTCCAGTTAAATAGCATCTAATATGCTTCGCAGTGATAGTAATTTAGACATTGTAAAATTCTGTAAATGAATTTGTAATAAACAATATTTTAGCATACATTCTTTTATTAATTACCAAAATAAATTAGGTCTTGTTTTAAATTGGTATCTCCCACTATTTTCTTCAAACTATATTACCCTCACTTATATAGTTCGGCAAAATCTAATTAAAGATTTGCTAGTGAGATTAAGGATCCCATTTCAAATGTATATAGCCTTGTGGTGACACAACAAACTATATATAAATAAATAGGTAGACAACTCTTGTCAATTACATCAACTATGGAACTCCTTGTATTTTGCCTCATAAATCATAATGGTTAAGTGTGTGGATATCCGAACTAAAATGATTTAAGTTAAATCCAACCTAGCACTCCATATATTCAAAAAAGAAAAATATTATCCTTGTGGTGACATAACAAAATAATATTGTTCATTTTTCTTTATAAGCATCAAATGTGATAAAATTAACATCTCAAAGAATTAAGATAAACCTTGTGGTGATACAACAAACTTATAATAATTAATTGATACTCTATTTTTTTTATCATGTTAGAAGGCGACGTTCGATATTCCAAATATCTTTGAACGCTTTGGACTTAATATAAAATATTTAAGGAGTTTGTTATTAATTTGTCTCATCTTGTTTAGCGCGCGCGCGCGCGCGCACACACACACACACACACACACACACATATATATATATATTATATATTATGCAAACATGCGTATATATATATATATATATATATATATATATATATATATATATATATATATATATATACATATATATATAATATAAGCATGCACATATAGAATACTATATTCTACCTGAATTGATTATGGACTTTTATTCTAGTTTGGTTCACTAGAGCCACAAAGTGAACCAAAAGGTCAAACCCTAGGGGTGCAAGAATTAATATTTAAATATAACTATTACATTTAAACTCGGGCTCCATTACAAACGAGTCTTCACGCACTCCTTGATCCTTGATTTCCAATTCTTCAAAATTAATTCTAACTATTCCTATTACAAAACTATTTAAAATAAATAGAAACCTTGATCAGCAGTCAAAGGAAAGTACATAGGAGGGAGTTAAAATTTACATTAAGAAAAAATTAGAGAAGACGAGGTACGCAGACCCCATTTAATAAAACTCATACATTCGTGCATCCAACTAAAATAAAATCCAATCACATTGGTCAATAGTCCATAATCAATCACATTTATTATCATACACATCACCATATGTATCAATAAATAACATTCATCTAATGAATAATAAACATTCAATATATATATATATATATATATATATATATATATATATATATATATTGATATCATTTAATGGGCAAATTTAGTTAGTATAAAATCTAATTTTGAATCAAAATAAACTCCTTTATTTTAATCCAAATTTAAATCAAAACAAACTCTTTTATTTTAATTTATCCAATTTTAAATAAAATGAATTTTGGGTTTCAAACCTCTCAAAAATATTTGCGTCATACGTTCCTCATTCTCTACTAAATGAGGTGCAAACCTGGATAACTCCGCAATCTTAGCCTCATACTGGGACATAGTCATGTTGTTCTGTTCCAGTCTGATAAATTCTACCTTCTTCATATGACGAATACTTTCAGGAAAATATTTGTTATTGAACAGTTTTTGAAACGCTTCCCAAGACATATTGAGTGCGGCAGGCTGGGTACGCTTCACAGATTCTCACCAGTAATCTGCCTCACCACGAAACATAAAGGTGACGAATAGAAACTTTTGTTCCTCCGTGCATCCCAAGACATCAATTATCTTGGTAATTTGCTTAACCTACGTTTTAACTTTGATCGGATTCGGCTTTCCCAAAAACTTCGGCAGTCCCAACTCCTTGAATTGCTTAGCAGTGACCAGCCGTGAGTTTCCATTGTTTCCATCTGCATTTTAAACAGGAGTCTCACTCATCTGGTTTTGCATAAACTGCAAAAAGCTTCTAAACATCACATCATTCATCGTTTGATCGGTGGTGTTGTTTACAGGAGGAATATTGCCTTCCTGATGCACATTATTCTGGTTGTTGATTATCAGTGTCTCAATGGTCGCATGTGCTCCATTGCTCATATCAAAATTTTTAGATGTCATTCTCAAATACTGCCACAAAACAAGGGTTAATTAAAGAAATTGACATTCCATATATTATCCCTATATTCCGACTGACTAATTAAACAACAAATAAGCTTAGGTAGGACGCACTAGCGAAGGATTTACTCGTCACTCCCTTCCTAGTTCTAACCCCAGATCTCCATCAGAGATCATATCCCTAAGCTCTGATACCAACTGTGACGCCACCGGAATAGGTTCAATCCACCCAATCCATTCTGAGTCGCCAAATACATGGTACAAAAACTAAATACAAACTTCATTAATACAATTGTCGTGCAAAATATGATAACACATATGCTGTGAGTTTTAATACAAATATTATCTTCTAGACAATATCCAAACTCAAATAAAGTCCTCATTGCAATTATTGTTATATTATTTTACAAAATAGTGAGGACTGCTGGAACAACTATTTTGAACCATCACTCCACACCCCGACTAGTCCCCGTTATATTCTCGCCTCCTAAGAAGAAAAATAGAACAAAAAGGAAAATGGTGAGCTCAACTAGCCCAGTAAAGAATATTATGACTAAGATAATGTAGAACAAATTATCCTTAGTACTCAATAGAGAAAAATCTGATAGAATATAATAGACAACAAGTTTTAGATCAACAACTGCAACGGAAACAACAATCCATTAGAAGAGTCAAGTTGAACACGAAATCTACTATCTTCTATAATTTAACAGTCCGTCATCAATATTTTATCCATGTAGCATCATTCAATAAATATTTCAATTCAACGAATTATCCATGCACTACGGGCCAAGGGTATTCGTTAGTATCACCAGAGGTCATGTTCATCTCAACACCTGTCCATCTTTGCACTACGGTCCAAAGATATTCATCAGGTAATCATTCATCTTTGCACTAAAGGCCAAAGATATTCAGTTATATCTCCATTTAAGACTGAGAATGATGAAATTATTTTAAAGACAACGAATCCAGTGAAATAAAAGGACAATGATTAGGGATTTGTTCTTTAGTTTATCTAAGTTCAAAAATACTCCATAATAAATAATTGTGGAGCAAAATTCAGGAATGAAGATCAAAACATGGATACAATCAAAGATAGTAACCATAATAGACAACTTGAACAAAGAAAAGAAAACTTAATTTTTCTGTGAATAGTATTGTATTCGTGAATAGTACCGTATACGTAAATAGTAAACTCGACACGAAAAGGTAAAAAAATCACAATAAAATTCATGTCAATATTTCGGTATAATGATATTAAAAGAAATAACATCATTTATGAAAAAAATAGCATCCATTACCTCAAAAGAATATTACTTCTAACTGAAATATTAGATATAATACTGAAGGAAACTTGCACTGAATAGTAACACTCAAAGTATTTAAATACTCACAAAAATACGCTCGATATTATAGAGAGAGAAACTTCTGATTCTAGTGTGATTTTCAATTCTAACATAAGCACCCTTTTCCATTCACACACACCACACTTTGAAATTATTCTCAGCACATTTCACACCAAAAAAGGACAAGAGTGGGGCCCACCCACTCTAGAAAATCTCCACCAAAATATTTTAAATTTAAAAAATATTCAGAAACTTTCATAATTCATAATAAATGACCCTTTTATCAGAAAAATATGAACCTTATGTCCATTCCATATAAAATTTAATTCTTTACAACTTTGTAGAAGAAAGTTTTTTCAAATTTTAAATGAAAAATGACCCAAGTTTACATAGAGATGATTTTTCCAAACCCCCACTCTGACAAAAAAATATACTGATAAAGACCTCCGTATACCAACTTTGAAAAATCAATAATCAGCATTTTACAACAACAAGTGGGGCCCACCAACTCACAAAATATGTTTTTAGCATTTATTGCAACAAAATCAATTCGGACCCAATTTGCACTATTTCTCCTCATTTTATTCATATACCGTGAATTTAGTGTAAAAATATCATCGTTATTATATTATTATATTATCACATTATACATTTATAATGTAATATAATAATATATTTGAATGAATTATTTTATCAGAAAAGATAAAATATCAATTTTCAACAATTGTCACTTTTCTAAAAGTTCCTCTATTTATATCCATATTAAATAAATATTTTCTTATCATAAAAATTAACAATTAATTATTTACAAATAATATTACAGAACTACAATATTGACAACCAGGTCGTTCCCAGGAAAGAGGAGACTTTTAGATAAAGATTTCTCCTTACTGACACGCAATTAGGTGACCAAACCCTTTCCTAGACAGAACTTCCTTAGACATTGTCAATAATGTTATCTAATAATATTATTCAAATAATATGAATTATTGACCTGATAATGGAAAATACTGTGCAGTGACAATTATTGAATTAACAATAATATAAAAATATTGAACAATAATTACTGTAATAATTATTGAGTAGTGACTTCTTACGTAAAAATCAATAATTAGAATTACTGTACAATACCATATGCTACTGTGCAACACCCAGTTACTATTCACTAAAATATTATTCACTCAGGTATTCGAGATATTTTTTATGCCGGGATACTTTTCATGAGTTACTATTTACGGGTTACTATTCACTCAAATATTATTCACTCCGGTATTCGAGGCACTTTTCATGCCGGGGTACTATTCACGAGGTACTATTCCTGAAGTACTATTCACGGGGTACTATTCACATAAAATTTTATTTATTTTCTGTCCAAATTATTTTTGATACATGGATATTATTCTTGAATTTTACTCCACAAAGCAGTATCATGTTGACAATTTGGACATTATTGAATTCTGAATAAATTAAATTATAAATCTTTAAAATTTATCATGTGCTTTATTTTGATTGAATTCTTATATCATTGTCATTATTCTCATGTTTATATTGTAATGAAAGTCATTTCTGGCTTATGTGCAAGATGGACTGTTGATTGATATGATTATGACAGGGATCAGTCGGTATAATCATAACCCGTAATGTTACAAATGATGTGGTAAAAATCCTCATTGGCCTGTAGTGCATTGATTGACAGTTGTTGGTATGATTATGACCAGAGATTATTCGGTATAATCAAGACCATTGATGATTACATGAATATCCTTGGCCCGTAGTGCAGGGATGATTCGATGATGTGGTTTATTTATTAAGTTGACGTATTACTGTATTTTAACCGCCGGATATTCCAACAGTTTTAATGGTAACAACTACGCCGTTATTTATAAAAAAACTCATACTTGTCATTTTCTTCATCAGACAGTTTTTCATTATGGGGCCCACAAATGGTTGTGCCGTCGTACGAATATTCCCCGACAACAAGAATATTTCACGACCAAACGAATATTCCCCGACAATAATTAATATTTTATAACCACTTGCTTATTTAAAATATTTGCACATTTTACCCATAACTAACCACATTAATCAAATCAACACCTTATTATTTAAAATAATAAATAGAGAAAATTCAATTGTATTCATAAAAAGTTGGGGTCTTACAACCTCCCCTCCTTATGAAATTTCGTCCTCGAAATTGACGTACGTACCTGGTGTTTCGAAAATGTGAGGATACCTTACTTTCATTTCCGATTCCAACTCATAGGTCATTTCCTCAATAGAATGGTTCCTCCATAAAACTTTAACTTGGGGTATAATCTTTGTGTGTAAGACATGTTCCTTCCTATCCAAGATCTTAAAAGGTACCTCCTCGTACGTTAAATCTTCGGCTATCTCGTCTGGTTCTAACTCAATAATGTGGTTTGGGTCTTTCACATATTTATGAAGCACAGATATGTAAAAAATATTATGAACAGGAGACATGCTTGGAGGTAATACGAGTCTATAGGCCACATTTCCTACTCGGTTAATAATCTCAAATGGACCAACAAATCATGGATGAAGCTTTCCTCTCTTCTCGAATCTTGTAACTCCCTTCTATAGAGCAACACGTAATAATTAATAAATGATCCCCAATATTAAATTCCACGTCCTTTCGATGAAGATCCGCATAACTCTTTTGTCGATTTGTGCCGTTTGTATACGTTGTCGGATCATTTGGATCTTTTCTATAGTCATATGTACCAACTCTGGTCCTAACAATGTTGCTTCACATACCTCATCCCAACATATTGGAGAGCGACACTTTCGTCCATACAATGCTTCGAATGGAGCCACACCTATACTTACCTGATAACTGTTGTTGTAAGAGAATTCCACCAATGGTAAGTACTTATCCCAACTCCCTTTGAAGTCTAGAACACAAAGTCTCAATAGATCTTCAAGAGTTTGAATTGTCCTTTCCGATTGCCCGTTCATTTAAGAATGGTATGCCGAACTGAATCGTAAATCCGTGCCCATAACTTTCTGTAAGCTAACCCAAAGTCGTGAAGTGAACCTTGGGTCACGATCCAAAACTATGGATATTAGCATTCCATGTAATCTCACAATCTCATTTATATACATACGAGCAAGACGTTCAAGTGAATAAGTTTCTCGTATAGGCAAGAAATGAGCAGACTTGGTTAATCTAACTACAATGACCCAAATTGCATCTATGCCTTGAGAAACCTTGGGAAGACCGATAACAAAATCTATGGTAATGTGTTCCCACATCCATTTCAGAATCTCAAGTGGTTGCAATGGACCCTTTGGCACTTGATGCTCCACCTTGACACGTTGACAAGTTAAACATCTTAAGATAAACTCCGCGATCTCTCTCTCTTCATATTGCTCCACCAAAATGTATGTCAAAGATCACGATACATTTTAGTACTTCCAGAATGGATTACAAACGGTGTGTTATGTGCCAACATCATGATTTTGTCCTTCAAATCAGAGTCGTTAGGAACACAAAGTCTGGAGTTGACTCGAAGTATTCCTTCTTCATCGATTTTTTCTTCTGGAATAGCACATTCTTATACTTTCTTCTTCATACTCATCAGCTCCATGTCTGTAGCTTGAGCAGTTTTAACTTTATCGATTAAAGTCGGTTCTACTCATATATTTGATATCATCACGTGGGTACTTGAAGCCTTTAACTCTATCTCCATCCTTTGTAAGTCATACAAAATTGGCCTTTGTGTTAACAACATCGCACTCGTACCTACATATGATCTTCTACTCAACGCGTCAGCTACCACGTTCGCTTTTCCAGGATGGTATTGAATGGTATGGTGATAATCTTTCAACAGCCCGAGCCAACGTCGTTGCCGCATGTTGAGTTCCTTTTGGGTGAAGAAATATTTGAGGCTTTTATGATCTGTATAGATCTCCACTTTCTCCCCATACAGGTAGTGCCTCCAGATTTTTAGTGCGAAAACTACTGCTGCAAAATCTAGATCGTGAGTAAGATAATTTCTCTCATATTCTTTGAGTTGTCTTGAGGCATAGGCTATGACTTTTCCATATTACATGAGAACACATCCTATATCTTTGCATGAACCATCGCTGTAGATAACAAATCCCTCTTAACCTGATGGTATTGTCAAAACAGGTGCCGAAATGAGTCTCCTCTTGAGTTCTTGAAAACTCTTCTCATAATCCTCGCTCCAACCGAATTTTATATCTTTTCGAGCCAGCTGAGTTAATGGAGTAGCGATTCGAGAAAATCCTTCCACGAATCTCTGATAATAACCAGATAAGCCCAGAAAGATACGTACCTCGATTACTGACTTAGGTTGCTCCCAACTTTGTATTGCTTTAATCTTTGCCAGGTCAACTGATATTCCATACTTCGATATCACGTGCCCAAGGAATGCTACTTCTTCAAGCCAGAACTTGCATTTCTTCAACTTGGCATATAGCTTATTTTCACGAAACTTTTGGGGTATCAGCTTCAAGTTTTGCTCATGATCTTCACGACTTTTAGAATAGATGAGGATGTCATCAATAAAGACAACCACAAAATGATCCAAATTTTCCTTGAATACTTGGTTCATCATATCCATGAAGATCGCATGAGCATTAGTCAATCCAAAAGACATGACTAGGAATTCATAATGCTCGTACTGAGTCCTGAAAGCAGTCTTTGGAATGTCATCAGTTTTAATCTTTAACTGATGATATCCGAAACGAAGATCAATTTTTGAGAAGAATTTAGCACCTTGCAACGGGTCAAACAGGTCATCAATGCGAGGTAGTGGGTACGTATTTTTGATGGTGACATGCTTCAACTCCTGATAGTCAATGCAAAGTCGCATACTCCAATCTTTCTTCTTTTTGAATAAAATAGGAGCACCCCAATGAGATGTACTAGGACGAATGAAATCAATATCTAACAACTCCTGTAGTTGAGTTTTTAACTCATGTACCACTTGACATCATGCAAGAATTTCTTTTTCTATTGACATGTTAAATCTGGGGGAAGGATCTTGCTCACCAAGTAATTAGCAAAATCCGCATACCATGGAAATTCTGAATTTACTCCGAATTGATACTCATCCTAAAATGACTCATTGATCAAACACTTATCTGTCGTGTCCTTGTCCAGATTTTCTAACCTCGAAAGATGATCAGCGACTTGATTTTTTGTCCCCTTCCTATCCTTGATTTCCAAGTCAAACTCTTGAAGGAGTAGAATCTATCTAATAAGCCTAGGCTTTGCATCTTTCTTTGAGATCAGATAACAAATCGTCGAGTGATCCATGTATACCACCACCTTTGTTCCTATCAAATATGCTCTGAATTTATCAAAGGCGTACACAACTACAAGTAACTCCTTCTCGGTGGTTGTATAGTTCAATTGAGCATCCGTGAGGGTTTTACTTGCATAATATATGGCATTGAATATCTTTTCTCGACGTTGACCCAAAGCAAGCCCTACCACGTAATCGCTAGCATCACACATCAACTCAAACGACATTGTCCAATCCGGTGCTACGATCACGGGAGTTGTCGTCAATTTCTTCTTCAACTGCTCAAACGCTGTCATACACTCTTCATCAAAACTGAAAACTACATCTTTCTCTAATAGACTGTATAGTGGTTTTGCAATCTTAGAGAAATCCTTGATGAACATGCAGTAGAATCCGGCATGCCCAAGGAAACTTAGGATTCCCTTAACTGAGGTCGGCGGTGGAAGATTCTCAATTGTGTCCAGCTTTTCCCGGTCAACTTCCAACCCTTTTGCAGAAACTTTGTGCCCAAGAATAATTCCCTCTTCAACCATAAAGTGGAACTTTTCCCGGTTCAGCACAAGGTTGATTTCCACACAGCGTTTTAAAACCATGACCAGATTCTCAAGATAGATATCAAAAGTATTCCCATAAACTAAAAAGTTGTCCATGAAGACTTCAACATTCCGCTCTACCATGTCTGAAAATATGGCCATCATACATCTCTGGAAGGTCGCCGGTGCATTACACAACCCGAATGACATCCTCCTGAAAGCAAAGGTGTCGTATGGGCACGTGAAGGTAGTCTTTTCTTGATCCTCAGGAGCGATGACTATCTGATTATATCCCGAATATCTGTTCAATAGGAAATAATATTCATGCCCAGCCAAACGGTCCAACATCTGATCGATGAATGGTAGAGGAAAGTGGTCCTTCCGGGTTTCCATGTTAAGCTTCCTGTAATCCATGCATACCCTTCATCCGGCCACTGTCCTTGTCGGTATCAGTTCATTGTCGTCGTTTGTTACAACCGTCATTCCACCTTTCTTTGGGATGCACTGAACTGGACTTACCCATGTACTGTTTGAAATCGGGTATATTATCCCAGCATCCAACCACTTCAAAATTTCTTTCTTCACAACCTCTTTCATGATTGGATTTAATCTTCTCTGCTATTCCACTATTGGCTTTGAATCCTCTTCCAACAGTATCTTGTGCATACAGAATGAAGGGCTTATTTCCTTGATGTCGGCGATTGTCCATCCTATTGCAGACTTGTACTCTCTAAGTATCATATGCAACTTACTTTCCTACAATTCGTTAAGCACAAATGCAATAATAACTGGTAAAGTACTAGAATTAAACAAAAATGTATACCTATTGGGTAAATTCTAGATACGCTAAACACGCAAGTGTACGTGGGCAACAAGTAATATACGGATGAATAAAGTACCGTTTCCATAGAGACAAGTATGAAATTTAATCTAACAATTACCAGTTTTATATTATTTCAAATTTTATTAAACTATTCGAATTAAATGTGGAAAATAATGAAAAACTAATAATAAAAAACTCTAAACAAGTCAACACAACTAATAACCGTAATTTCAATCAGATAATGGAGAATTAAGCCTACAATTTCACTTTAAGTCTCACTCTGATTATCACACATTTTTTTAGTTTAATTTACTATCACAGTTCATTAATCAAGAACACTAAGGTAGAATTAGCCATCTCTCAATGCACTAACACCATATTAACTTAAATCCATAATTTGATAGAATTAAGCCAAACACCCTAATTAACTAATTCACTATATCTCTATGTGAATTAAAATCAAATAAGGTTTAAATTCCAAGTTTTTTTTATTAATTACATTCGATGTTAGGTATATCTCTATCCTAAACATTCATCAAGAGTTCCATCAAAATGCAGAATTCAAGAACACATGTTATTGTGATTAGGTCTAGATTCATACATCCTCTCTCGAGTCCATACAAATCCACAAAATTAGTGATCAAGCAATTCATAAATTAAGTATAAATCACAATAGAAGAACTGAATATATAGATTTAATAAACTGAAATTAAAGCATGACAATTATCGTTCAATCTTAAATATCCATTGTAAGCTTAATTAAGAATTCAGTTCATCATAGATAAATTAAAAACTGAATAAAGTAAAGAATTCATCATCCCAATTTCAAAATTTGAATTGAAAGACAAAGAACAGTAATACACCACCCTTGTCCTCACTCCAATCTACAATTTTTCGTGATCTTGACCTTCTACTCTGCTCCTCCAATTCTTCCGTGAAATTAGGGCTCCAAGTTACTAATTGATTGATAATTGAAGTCTCTGTTATTCCCCATATAAGTCATGTAAAACACTAATAAAGATGACCAAAAATTGTCCAAATCCAAGCCAAAGTTGCCTTGTTCAAGCATCTACAGTATTAGAATCGAATCAGAAGTCTCTCTCTGTCCCCGTACCCCCGCCCCAGCGGGGGTTTTTTAGCTTGTTGATGCCCACCCCGGTGGGGGGTCTTGATACTATCTGCCACGTACACCCCCACCACGGCATGGGTTTTGTTCTTTATAGGGCCCGCCCCGGTGGGGGTCAAACTGTTGGACTTGCTGATTTTTGCCTTTCCATGCTAAATCTTGCCACATTGCCACCAATGACACTTAATGTAACCTAAACACAAAACAAACACAAAACACATCAAACTGTACAATAAATAGATAGAACAAACATCGTTTAAGTCCAAATAGGAACCCGATTCGTAGGTATAAAACCCACTCATCAATACCTGAGGTGTTTAGGAAGAGGCTTAAGCTTAAGAGTGGATGGTTCCTCAAGTGAAGGTTTTATCCATGTCGATGCTTTTTCTTCTGTATGTAGAGGCTTGAATGGTACCTTGAATCTGCTCACACTTGGCAAAGAATCCAACATATGCAAGTAGTCCACGAATTCTGGATCATCCAAGTCATTATCCCCCATCAAAGTGTTTTCCAATGGATCCTTGTCCAAACCTCTAATCAAGTCTTCATTCGAAAACACTCTTCCTCATCTGTAGGGAACCTCATGGCTTTGAACACATTAAATTTAACTTCTTGGTTTTGTACCCTCATTGTTAACTCTCCTTTCTGAACATCAATGAGAGTCCTCCCAGTAACTAAAAATGGCCTCCCTAAGATGATTGGGATATTCTTATCCTTTTCATAATCCAAAATAATAGAATCCGCTGGAAATATGAACTTATCCACCTTAACTAAAATGTCTTCAACAATCCCTCTTGGATAAGTCACCGATCTATACGCTAGCTATAGTGAGATGTTTATAGGTTTCGGAGCAGGAAAACCCAACTGAGTATACATCGATAGTGGCATGAGGTTCACACTAGCTCCCAGATCACACAAACACTTGTTGAAGGCCATGTTCCCAATTGTGCACGGAATGGTAAAACTCCCCGGATCCTTCAACTTTGGAGGCAACTTTCTCTATAATACTGCACTACATTCCTCCGTCAATGCCACAATCTCATAGTCTTCTAACTTCTTCTTCCTCGATAGAATACCTTAGCATAGCTCGACATCTGTTCTAGGGCTTCCGCGAATGGAATATTAATCTGCAATTTCTTGAAGACTTCGAAAAACTTAGAGAACTGCTTATCCAATTTTTATTTTTGCTCTCTCTGCTGAAACAGTGGTGGAGGATAGACAACTGGCTCAACATCTGTTGGATTCTTGTCCACTTGCATGCCTTCACCCTTTTTCTCTTCCACCAACTTGTCTTCACTTTCTGTCACGTCTTTCCTTGGCAAATTTTTTGCACTTTGTCCCTCAAGATGTTTTCCACTTCTTAGTGTGATTGCTTAACACTGTTCATGATTTCCCCTCGGATTCTTCTCAGTTTCACTCGATAGAGTCCCTTGAGGCCTGTTATTTAACGCTAATGCTAGCTGTCCCATCTGATTTTCTAAATTCTTTATTGTCGCTGCTTGCGTTTTCATCGTTGCTTCATTACCCGATATGTACTTCAACAACAACTATTCTAAATCTAAGTTTTTCTCTTGATGCCGGGCTAGTTGTTGATGCTGATTTTGGAACCCAGGAGGATAAGATGGTCGTGGAGCCTGCTGATTTTGATTATTACTCCACGAAAAGTTCAGATGATTCCTAGCCCCCGGATTGTAGGCATTCTGGTAAGAATTCTGAGGTATTCTATTATAACTGCCTACAAACTGAACGACAACTAGATTTATGGCACACTGCTCTGTTGGATGTTCTCCATCACACAATTCACAAACATATGGAACTTGCTGAGTCTGTGCACCTGTAATAGCATCCATCTTCTTTGATAATGCTGAAATCTGCGCCGCTAACATTGTTACCCCATCTACTTCTAACACCCCAGCTACCTTAGGATGATTCATTCTCGCTGTGGGTCACTGGTAGTTGTTAGCCGCCATTGTCTCAATCAGATCATATGTGTAACAATCCAAGATTTTATTATTTGTAATTTAAAATATTTATTAAATTAAATAAATATTTTATTGATGTGGTTGTTGTTAGTAAATAATTGTGGATTAAATTTATTATATAACATTATACTTTAATTTAATTTAATAGTTGGAAAGTTGTAAGATAATATGAAATGCTATATTACTGTTTTAATTTAATAATTTAAAATGGTATGTTCATTTATTAAATAAAATTATAATGAGATTATAATTTTGTGATAACTGAATTAAGTGGAAAATTTATTTAGTGTGTTTGTTGGATATGAAAATCTAAATAAATATTGTGAGATTATAAACTATAGTTTAAATGGTTTATTAAAATAAAATTAAAGTAGCTTTAAATTGATTTAACCAAACAAGGCTTAAAATATTATGTCTTTATTTTAAAGAGTTTTGCCAAACAAAGCCTTATGACTTTTGAATTTTAAAATTTATTATAATAAATAAAATAAATCAAATAATAAATAAATATATTTTATAACTGATATGTAATTATTATAATAATAAGTATACGTCGGTTTCATACGTGTGGGTGTGTGCGTTTGGTTAAGTTTTATTTTACGTAAAAAAAAGTATTTGGCCTAAGCCTAAGAAGAAAGAAAGAAGAAGATTATAGAGAGAAGTTGAGAGAGAATAGAGAGAGATTGAGAGAAAGTCTGTGTTTTCCAAGCGATTCTTTGTGGTTAGTAAGGATTACTAAGTAATTGAAGGTATGTTTTATAACCTTTATATATATATATATATATATATATATATATATATATATATATATATATATATATTACGACAAAAAATTCAAGTTTTATAGTTGCTGTGAATTCAATTTTTTTTATTGTTGCTATACAACTGAATTATGGTGATTGTATGTGTTTGTGATGTTAGAGTTTGTAGTTAGACATGAATTAGTATGCTAATTACGTTTAGGAAGGAAGAAAAGTGTTTATAGTGTGTGTTCATACATATGGCTTATGAAAGTACCAAATATGGTGGTTAATTTGTATACTAATCTATAAATTGAGTCTTGAATATATTAGTTCATTAAGAAACAAAGAGAATGTAGCTTGAATGAGTTATTTTGGACAAGAATTGTGATCACAGTGATGATTTTTGTAAAGGATGTCAAAAATGGTGTTTTTGTATAAAATATGGAATTTAAAGAATTTAAATTAGTTGTAGTTGTTGTTTAATTGTTCTAAGTTAGTGTATATGTGAGGAATCATGTTTGTATGAGTCTTATGTCAATTGGGTATGCCTCATTTATTGTTTTGTGGATGAAATTCGTGTTAGTTGGCTTAGAACATAGTAAAAACTCGCGTTCTGCAAAACTGGTACTGGTGCCGAGCGCGGGCGCGCTGGACTCTAAGGTAATTATGGCGCGGCCACGCCATTAGTCAGTCAGACCCAGTGAAGTTTGCTACTTCTGTAGACTTTGAACTCTTAATGTAACCTAGTTTAATGAGGTGTTAAGGTAACAAGCAGGTAATGAGGATGTTAAAACAGAACCGTATCATGTCTTTGATAATTTCAAAGTTGAAAAAGGATTAGTAAGTTACGAACGTGTTATGTTATGACTTAGTGTACACAATGAATGGTAGATAAGTGCAGTAAAGTTAACACTTATGAATTCTGAAATATATATGGTAAAGTAAGACTTGCACTAAAATAACAAGTTTAGCTAGAAGTGAGTGTTATTTTGGAAAGTGGATGTTAGTATATCTAATAGATATTGTAATTCTAATACTATGTGTAGGTGAACGTGAGTTGTAAATTTATAGCTTACGCACGAGTCAAGTTTCTAAACCTTACCTCTTTACATTGAGCAAATTCCTTATCCTAAACTTTTATTAAGCAAATTCTTTTTTTCCTAATCTTTATTTGAGCAAGCTCTAAATCTAACGTTATTCGAGCAAGTTTTGAATTCTAATCATTGTTTAGTTATTCTAACTTGTTTATAGTTAAGCAAGTTTTCTTAAGTTCTATTCTTTTATCATAAATGCATATTCTTGAACTCAAATCTTTAACTGAGTTGTTCTGTTTCATTTACATAACGCAATGCGAAATATTATTGTTATTTTGAGCAAGTTTCATTCTAAGCTTGTTATTTCTTAGTATATGTTCATAACTCAATTCTTTTATCTTAAGATCATAGCCTTAGCTTAATATTGTTCAAGCAAGGTTTATTGTTTTATTCAATACTTATGCTTTTTAGTTGTTTCTAAGCATGAGTTTAATATATAGTTAGTTCACCTATGAATATTCATTGTTCCATATTATGTTATTTTTGATCAACAGTAGTGTTATCACACCTTATTTATTCAACTAATCCTTTAGTTGATGATTGTTAAACTCTAAATTACCCTTTGAAGCTTATCCAAACCAAACCTTCTTTGGTGCGGACTTGTACTCTAAAACTGAGAAGAACAACCCTATTATAGGGGATACACGATGCTTTTAGATGTTTGTGCACAATACATGGTACGAAGGGTTGATCCCCCTAAGTACGTGAAGTCCCTATAGTATAACTATTTAGGTTAAAGTTGAAAGATTACTTGTAACCGTGGACATAGTTCGTGGTCTTATGACTCTCAGATATATTTCATATTTTGATTTCAGTTTTTGGTTATCATTGATAGAGTACTATTCAGTTTTGATGAGCCTATTCATTGGCAGTTATTATTCTTTTGTTGAATCATTGCTATATCTAGTGAGCATTTTTTTTGCTCACTCTTGCATATATATACACTCATTGCAGCTAAAGTTAAGAAGGTCGATGAACCTACCACTAGCAATGGAAAGGGAAAAATGTGCAAGTGATGAAGACTTATAATTTCATTTATTATCATGATGATAGAGTTTATATTTAATGATGTGATGTAATTATTTTATTTCCACACTTGATTGATGTTTAAGGTTAGACAACCTGGGAAGACATTTTGATTATTGATGTAACCCTTTTAAAGGGAGGATTTATGATTTAATTTTATTACATTTGGGTAGATAGATATGACTAAATGGAAAGTGAACACCAAATCTTGTGGGAATGAAGTACCTGGATTTGGGGGTGTCATAAGTTGGTATCAGAGCTTTAGGTTATGAACCTTAGGTGCGGAAAAGCCTTAGGAAGTAACCTTTGAAAAGATAGTGGTGATGAATTCTTATTGAGTTTTAAGGAAAAAAGTAATAAAACACTTATGTGCTTATGTGGTTGTAACCTATGTGCTCGTGAGTGTCGAGTAGTAATGATTAGTAATTGAAACTTAAAATTTTGTTGTCAGGATGACTAATATAGGAGAATCCAGTTAGGCTATAGAGGAAGGATCCCAGATGCCTAGAGAGGAAGAGCCTCGAGATATTCAGGTGGTTTGGGAATAATTATTGCCACGGGAAACATCTCTGTTGGTCACAGTGGTTGAGCATGAGGGTTTACCTGATGAGATAGAGACGGACGAGGAGGACCCTGTTGAGCTGCCACAGTCGAATGAGGATGAGGAAGACGAGGAGGAAGAGATTCCATTAAACTCGATCACTGCCCGTATGTACGATGAAGTATATGACCGCAATGTGGAACTTCAGGATAGCGTCGAGGAGTTGGAAGAGATAGTAGCTGAACAGCAGATCGCAATGGCACAGAAGGACAACAAGATACAGGATCGAGATGAACGTTTGAATAATGTCGAAGGGAAACTGATCCATACTGAAGAAGAGAATGAACAAATGACAGAGGAGATTGTAGAGTTGAAGAACAAGTTGAAAGAAGAATCTACTAAGAGGGCAAAAGCCGAAGACGCGTACGAGGAAGCTTATCAACGAGCCGGGATAGCAGAGAGAGAGGTACAAGTAAAGAAGATCAAGATGGAAGAGATGAATAGTGTTTTCAACACCGTGATCAATCAAGCTCAAGATCGGGTCATGTGTTATCCGATTCAGTTCGAAATGCTTCCATCATACATGTTAGATCGTCGAACAATGTTCCGTATTATGGAAGATGAGAGTCGTAAGGCTATGCAGTATTTTAGTAGGTTGTCATAAATGTAATTGCTATGTGATTAGCGAATAAATAAGATGTAAATCCCGGGTATGATATAACCCATGGGATATGATGATGATGAAGTTATCCTGAAACTTTTGTAGTTCAAGAAAGTGATGTAGATAGCAAGAATGCTATCATTATTATGTTTTTAAAAGATTATGAATGAATAAAAGTTAGTATTTATTCAAGATATTGTGTGTTATGTGGTAATTTTGTGATGTGCAAATTATGTACATAATACCTGGAAGATTGAGTAATAATCTAATGAGTGTATTTTAACATAAAATGCCTCCAAGACGTCAACCACGACAGAGGACCCCTGAGTGATCTACCAATAACAACAATGCTGAGGCTAACCCAGTTCAGTAGTTAGTGACGTTACTGACGGGAGCATTGCAGAATCAACCGCAGAATTGAGCTACTACTTTTAAGGATTTCAAGGCGGTTGGACCACCAAAATTTCGTGGGTCCATGAATCCAATTGAGGCACAGACCTGGATCATGGAGATAGAGAAAGTTTTTGATGTTGCTAGAGCAGGTGAGAATCAGAAAACTGCTTTTGCAACTTTTATGTTGAAAGTAGAGGCTAGTTATTGGTAGCAAGCCAATAAAACTCGAGGAGGTCAAGGGGTGATGACTTGGGATAGATTTAAGGAGATATTCTTTGAGACTTATTTCCCAGAGAGTTCGAAAAATCAAATGGAGGTGCAGTTTTTAGAACTGAAATAGGGATCAATAACGGTGTCAGAGTATGCTGCGAAATTCAACAAGTTAGCGAGGTTTGTGCCATATCAAGTCAACACGGATGAGAGCAAGGCTAGGAGATTTGAGCAAGGATTGAAACCCTGGTTGTACAGTAAAGTCTCCATATTTCAGCTGAAGACATTTACAGCAGTGTTGGAGAAGGCAATTCTTGCTGAAGGTGGAGGCGAGGCTGTAACCAAGTACAACCAGGAGCAGAGAAAGAAGAAAAGTGAGGGCGAAGCTAAGAATAGTGGTGGTGGTAGTGGAAGTGGTAATAGTAATTTGAAGAGAAAATAGAATGGAATTGTAGGTGCTGGAAACCAGCAGGGTAACCAGCATAAGAAAAAGTTTGAAGCATGCGCTACATGCGGAAGGTTTCACACGGGTGTGTGCTTAAGAGGGAAACGTGTATTCTTTAACTGTGGTCAGGAGGGTCACATTGACCCAAAATTGAAATCAACCCAAGAAGAATGTTTGCTACACCTGCGGGTAAAAAGATCATTTTGCTCGCGAGTGTCTAATGAAGAAAGCTAGAGAGACAACTGGAAGCAAGGGAAGTAGCGGTGGAGGTACATTGACAATTGCTGGACCGACATCATCAAATAAACTCACAACAAGAACCTTCAATATGATAGTGCAAGACACGGTGCAATCAAAAGATGTCGTGTCAGGTATTATCCCAATCAATGATATAAATGCATATGTATTGTTTGATTCGGGTGCTACTTGCTCGTTTATATCTGATGAATTTACTAAGAGGTTAGAATTACCTAGTGAAGAGTTGAATTTCCCTTTAAACATAGAAATTGCGAATAGGGAGGTAATTCTTGTTAAATTCGTATTCAAGAATTGTAGAGTGAATATTAAGGGGAATATTATGACAGTAGATTTAATCCCAATAAAACTTGGAGAGTTTGATGTTATATTAGGAATGGATTGGCTATTCAATTATGGAGCAATAATTGATTGCCAAAAGAAATGTGTAAACCTTATGACTCCGTCAAGGGTAGTTTTCTATTGTAGCAAATCGCCTAGACAAGCGAGGTGTCTGACGATTATGCAGGCCAATAAGTTGTTGAGTCAGGGTTGTGTAGGGTACCTAGCTTACATAGTCGATACTAAAAAAGAGAAGGGCGTGAAACTGGAAGAGATACCAGTGGTTAGGGATTTTGTAGACGTGTTTCAGGAAGATTTCCCAGGACTTCTTCCCGACAGAGAGATCGAGTTCGTGATTGACTTAGCGCCATGAACTGCTCCAATATCGAAGGCCCCGTACAGAATGGCTCTAGTAGAGATGAAGGAACTGATGATACAATTCCAAGAACTATTAGATAAGAAATATATTCAGCCGAGCATATCACCGTGGGGAGCGCCGGTGTTATTTATGAAGAAGAAGGATGGGTCAATGCGTCTTTCCATTGATTATAGGGAAATAAACAAAGTTACAATTAAGAATAAATATCCATTGCCAAGAATAGATGACTTGTTTGATCAATTGAAGGGTGTTAGATACTTCTCGAAGATAGATTTGAGAAGTGGGTATCATCAATTGAAAGTAAGGAAGGAGGATGTACCGAAGACAGCATTCCAAACTCGGTATGGACATTACAAATTTTTTGGTGATGTCTTTTGGTTTAACAAGCGCCCCTGCAACGTTCATGGATTTGATGAACATGGTGTTTAAACCATTTTTAGACAAGTTTGTGGTGGTATTTAACGATGATATTTTGGTGTACTCCAAATCTTAAGAAGAACACGTGGACCATTTACGTTTGACGCTAGAGACACTAAGAAAAGAAAAGTTATACACAAAATTCTCTAAATGTGAATTTTGGATGGAACGTGTACAATTTCTCGGCCATGTAATTGATAAAGATGGAATTTAAGTGGATCCATCAAAAGTCGAAGTTGTGATAAATTGGGAATAACCAAAAACTCCATCAGAAGTAAGAAGTTTCTTGGGATTGGCAGGTTATTACAGATGGTTTATCCAGGATTTTTCCAAGATTGCCACTCCGTTGACAAATTTGACAAGAAAAGCTATAAAATTTGTTTGGACGGAAAAGAAGAGAGTTTTACAAAATTGCAGAAACGGCTCAGTATGGCACCTATGTTGTCATTACCAGATATTACAGGAAACTTTGTAGTGTATAGTGATGCTTCACACAAAGGATTGGGTTGTGTCCTTATGCAGAATGGCAAGGTCATTGCGTATGCAACAAGGAAATTGAAGGACTACGAGAAAGGGTATCCGACTCATGATTTAGAGTTGGCTGCGGTGGTATTTGATCTGAAGATATGGAGACACTATCTCTATGGAGAAAAGTGTGAGATCTACATAGACCATAAGAGTCTGAAGTATTTTTTCACACAGAAGGACCTGAATATGCGTCAAAGGAGATGGATGGAATTAATAAAAGATTATGATTGCTAGATCTTTTATCATTCGGACAAAGCAAACGTGGTTGCAGATTCCTTGAGTAGGAAAGGTCGAGAAAAGTTGATGTTGTTAACCAACCAGGAGGAGCTCATTTCAGCAATGACAAGTTTAGGGCTGGAAATAAAATTTCCAAAGGAATTCGATGAACGACTATTCTAATTCGAAGCTAGTCCAACTTTGGTGGACAAGGTGAAGAATGCTCAACTACAGGATGAAGAATGCAGAAAAATAAAGGAAAGTGTTGACCTAGTCATATTTTATCCTTAGTTTTGATGATGAATTATTCGTATACTAAATTATTTTATGGCATTTCAGGTATCTGATGATAAGGAACATTAATTGGATATTCAAGTGGTTGAAGAGTTTTTCTTTACTAGGAAACAAAAGTGTAAGGTCAATTGCATAATAATTGATTTTTCATATAAAGGCTCTAGGACATATCATTTGCATTTTGTTATGTCTTAAATGAAAAATGATTTAAAATCTAAGGAAAAAGGATTTATAAAATAAATTTGAGATTAGATTAATATATGACATCAAGTATAAGAGAACTTAATACTTTATAAAATGTTACCTACATGTCTAATTGATATATATGTTTCTCATACATGTTATCTACTTGGGTTATATTCTGAATTCAGTTGTATGTATACACGTGGATTAAGTGTGCATGCCAAAAAGCTTTATTTTAAAACGTTACTATATATATATATATATATATATATATATATATATATATATATATATATATATATATATATATATATATATATGAGTGTTTCACGTGTGCATGCCAGCTATACATCTTTGTGATATGATGTGTGAGTGTGCAGTTTTCAAGGATAGTAATTATAGAAGCCTTGAGACTCTAATACCTTGAATATGGGAAAGATAAAGGAATATTTGTTGTTTGCTAGTACACGCCACTCTAAGAAGAGAAAGATAAAGTCAAAGTTGTTAGTGGTTTAATTTTAAAAGATTCTAACAAGCATTCATTCTTAAAACTGAACATTTATTTGAGATTGCTTCTCAACAAGAATTTTTAACGTTGCTTATTGTATTGGCAACATAACATTGTTTTACACTTGGACTCTATGTGCAATGGTAACTTTAGTTGGATTATAAAAACCGTAAGACATGCATGGATTGAATACGACTCACATAATACTATTTGCATCAATCACTGATTTTATTGAGGAATTTGATTTAATCGGTGCAAACTTTTAGCAGCTAAGCAATTATACTTCTGATATTCTTTTAGCTGGTATTTGGTAAGATTTAATTGTTCATCTTTCTGTGCTAATTGATCATTGCATATAGTTGAGCCTTTAATTGTTAAATTGATTATTCTTGCATTGATCATAGACCTCTATATTTGTATTTAATTTTTTTGTTTAGACTAAGTGTAGTCTAAAGGTGTTAATCCTAGTGGATTAGAGAAAAGATTTACAAACAGGTTCAAGAAAGCAAAGGTGCTTGAAGAGTGCATAGGTGCACAAGGAGCAAGAGTGCTCAGGAGAAATTAATTATTATTAATTCTTATAAGAATCTGTTTTGTAATCAGTGTTTATTTATAAAGAAATAAATAAAGTGAGTCTCTAATACTAGTTGGTATTGGACGTGGACTAGGCTATTATTATAGATGTTAATAGCTGAACCACGTAAAAAATCTTGGTGTTGATTTTCTTGCTTTACTTTAATTACTTACATAAGCTATTTAATTATGTTAATAATTAAAATTTGAATATTTGCATTATCTTAAGATAATTCTTTAACATTAAGTATTTTATTTAAGTTATAAATTCAGCAGGATATTTTCTAAAAAATAATCAGTCAATTCAGTAGGCCATATTAATTCAGTAAGCTGAATTTATCAATATAGTAGCCTAAATTTAATAGTTTGATTTAAAGTTTAAAAATTGGTCGTATATTGCTCCCACACTTATTCAACCCCCCATTCTAAGTGTGCCTATTTAAATTTCATTTGGTATAAGAGCTTGGCTCTACTTGTCTTGGTCTTAAAGGTGACTTGTAGGGAAAGATTCTGACATGGCATAGTTCGAGAACAACAATCAAGAAGGACAATCAACCAATAGACCTCATTTGCTGTTTGGAATAGAAAATTACAACTTCTAGAAATTCCGAATGAGGATCTATCTTAAAAGAGATCCTTGGGAATGGTGGGTTATGGAAAACGGACTAGTTATTCCACGAAGAGATGATGGGACACCAAAGACTCTGCTAGAAATGGATTCAACCGAAACCTACATGGTCTCATATGATTCAAGGGTAATGAACACAATTCTCAGCGGTATGGTACAATCCGAGATTGATAAAGTTTCCTCATGCAACACAGCTAAGAAAATTTAGGATACTCTAGTGGTAAGTCATGAAGGAACATCCAAAGTACGAGAAGTCAAGCTAAGCATGCTTATGCACGATTATGAAATGTTCAAGTTGGAAAAAGATGAAACTATTAAGCTAGCTCAAGCAAGATTTCTAGTCCTTATAAACTCCTTGAAATTGCTGGACAAGACTATTTCTCAAAGTGAGATCAACCGTAAGTTACTCCGGCCTATGCCCAAAAGGATTGCTTCTAAAATCACCACTCTTCAAGATTCTGCTACTATTTCTTCCATGGATACTTTAACTTTGTTTGGTGAATTATAAGAATATGAACATCAGTTAAAGAGATATGATGAGGAGGAGGAAACTCCTCGAAGAAAGGCCTTAGCTCTTACTGCAGATAATGAGGAGGAGCTTGATGATGACTCAGATGAAGAAATAGCCACGATGTCAAGAAGACTCAAGGGGCTACTACAAAGAAAGAACAAGAGAAGAAACACTTTGAATTCTAATAAATTCAAAGGAAAGTAAACTGAAGAGATGTGCTTCGAATGTGGACGTCCTGGTCATTTCAAGAAAGATTGTTTTCAATTAAAGAACAAAGGGAAGACAAATTATATTGACAACAAGAAGAACAAAGCCCTTGTGACTTGGAATGATGAGGAACCCGAAGTGGAGATCGATGCTAAAGATGAGATAGCATAAGTATGCTTTGTGGGAATTAAAGGTGAATCTAATCAGGTATCTCTTAATGAACTAAACTCATTAGAACAAGAAAATAAGAAGTTGAAAGAAAAGAATGCATGCTTGAAAGGTTTAGTTAATACATTAATGAGTGAAGTAGATTCACTAATAGATGAAACGAAAGAAATTGAAAAGGAATCTACATGTAAAGAAGAAAAGATTTTAATTGTTAAGATTGATTATTTAGACAATTATAACAAAATACTTTTCAATAAGGTAAATTTCTTGAATAATGAAGTCCAAAAATTAACTAATGAGCTAAAAATGAGAGATGTGTGTATTGATGCATTTAGTGATAAATCTCCTGTTAAAACCCTTCCTAATAATGAACTTCAAAAAGAAATAGACTCACTAAAATCATCTCTTGCTAAATTTGTTCAAGGAGAAGAAAATTTAAATGTCATATTAGGTAAACAAAGACCTAGTTTTGAAAGACAAGGAATTGATTATAATTCTATGCATAAAAAGAGTAATATGAAAATGCTAAAATCAAAGTCACATTTTAGTCTAAATTATTGTTCTCCTTTCACAACTTGTAAACATTGTGGTATTAAAGGCTATTTAGATATAAATTATTTTAAGAAACGAAACAAGGTTAAAAAGGTATGGATTAAAAAGAATAATTTACTTGCTACTAACATAAGTGGACCCAAAAAGATAAGGGTATCAAAAGGATAAATTATTCTTTCTTGACAGGTATGTCTAAAGGCAAGAGTTCCATCTCAAAAATGGATTCTTGATAGCGGATGTTCTCGGCACATGACAGATGATAAATCAAAATTCATAGAACTAAATATCAAGAAGAAGAATGGAACGGTCACGCTTGGAGACAATAGAACCTGCGAAATAATTGGAAAATGTAAAATTGGTAATGGCAAGGTAAGTATAAATAATGTTCACCTTGTTAATGGTCTTGAATTCAATTTAATTAGTATCAGTTAATTAATGGACAATGGCCATCATGTTAATTTTGAAAAAGATAAATGCACAATATTTCATGGCAGTAACAATACTACTTTAGTTGCACAAAGAGAAGGAAATATATATACTCTTGATTTTGAGCAACAGGATGAAGAACTATGTCTTACTTCAGTACAAGATGAAGCTTATCTATGGCATAAAAGGATGGGACATGTTCACATGGACTTAATCAAGAAATTATCCTCAAAGAATCTTGTCAAAGGGTAGCCAAAAATTAGGTTTGAAAAGAAAGGAAAATGCATTCCTTGTTAACTGGGAAAACAAGTAAGAACCTCTTTTACGGCAAAGAATATGGTATCAACCTCCTCTCCCTTGTAATTACTTCATCTTGATTTATTCGGACTAGAAAGACATTCTATTATTAATGGTAAATTTTATGCATTTGTAATAGTTGATGATTTTTCTAGATACCAATGGGTATTTTTTTTTAGAACTAAGGATGAAGTATTTAAAGAGTTTGAAAGATTAATAAGGAATCTTGAAATAAAGTATAGCTACAAACTCATTAGAATTAGAAGTGACCATGGTACTGAATTTCAAAAAGATTTCATAACATTTTGTGATCAAAGAGGTATTAGCCATGAATTCTCAGCCCCAAGGACTCCTTAACAAAACGGGGTGGTGGAAAGGCAGAATAGGACTATACAAGAGATGGCAAGAACTCTATTACAAGAAAGTAAGCTTCCAAAGAAATTTTAGGCCGAAGCAGTAAATACGTCGTGTTATGTTTTAAATAGAGTACTCATTCGTCCTATTATTTTGAAAATACCATATGAGCTTTTAAATAATAAAATTCCAAACATAGTTATTTCAAAATATTTGGTTCTAAATGTTTTATCTTAAATACAAGTGATAATTTGGGAAATTTTGATGCTAAGTCATATGAAGGAATATTCATTGGTTATTCTCAAAATATTAAGGCTTATCGTATTTTCAATATTATAAAATCATGTGTAGAAGAGTTTGTTCATATCACTTTCAATGAAACTAACAATGATCTTCCAAAAGAAAGTGAAGATGATGCAGGAAATTTGGAGATAGTCAGGAATTCAGCAAACCGAAAAGAACAAAATAGGAGACCGAATGAACAGTTTCAGGAAACTAAAATTGATAATCAGCATGAACGTGAAACTGAAGATTTTCAAGATGCTGAAGATGAGTCTCATGATCAAGAGGAAGTTATACATAATAACCAAATGCCAAGAACAACTAGATATATCAAGAATCATCCACTAGAAAATATCATTGGAGATATCAACAAAGGTATAACCACACGAAGAGGTTTACAAAATCATTGTGTATTCTCTGTATTTTTGTCACTGGTTGAGCCAAAGAATGCAAAGGATGCAGTTCTTGATGAGAACTGGCGATTGGCAATGCAAGTAGAACTTCAACAGTTTGAGAGATGCCAAGGGTGGGAACTTATGTATCCTCTAAAAAATGTTTCCATCATTGGTACTAAATGGGTATTCAAAAATAAGCTTGATGAGCACGGGACAATCATTCGTAACAAAGCAAGGTTAGTAGCCCAAGGATACAACCAACAAGACAATGAAGAAACCTATGCACTAGTGGCAAGGTTGGAATCAATCCGAATTCTATTAGCTTTTGCATGCTACAAGAAGTTTACACTTTATCAAATAGACATAAAGAGTGCCTTTCTAAATGGATACATCAATGAAGAGGTATATGTAAAACAGCTTCCTGGATTCGAACATGAAAAGTATCCTAATCATGTTTACAAATTAAAGAAAGCTCTTTATGGCTTGAAACAAGCTCCAAGGGCTTGGTACGAAAGGTTAAGTAAGTATCTTCTGTCAAACATATTTATTAGAGGTAAAATAGATTCTAAAATATTTATTAAGCATAAAAATATAGATATCATTATTGTTCAAATATATGTAGATGATATTATATTTGATGCTACTAATGATCATCTTTGTGAGTGGTTTTCCAAGTGCATGCATAAAGAATTTGATATGAGCTTAATGGGAGAGCTTAATTACTTTTTGGGACTTCAAATCAAGCAAACGAATGAAGGAATTTATATCCATCAAACCAAATATACAAAAGAATTACTCAAGAGATTTAGCTTTGAAGGATCTAACTCGAAAGGTACGCCCTTGAGCACGTCAATAAAGATCACCACTGATGAGAAAGGTATTGATGTTGATATAATGAAATATCGAGGTATGATTGGATGTTTATTATACTTAACTGCTTCTAGACCCGATATAATGTATAGTATTTGTTTGTGTGCAAGATTTCAGGCTAAACCCAAAGAATCACACTTAAATGTTGTTAAAAGAATTTTGAAATATTTAAGTGGTACTATTAACTTAGGGTTATTTTATCCAATTTCCAATCACTTGGAACTAATAGGTTATTCAGATGCTGACTATGCAGGGTGTCAAATTGATAGAAAAAGTATGAGTGGTGCTTGTACTTTGTTGAGACAAAGTCTCGTATCATGGCATAGTAAAAAACAAACCTCAGTGGATCTTTCAACTACTGAGGGTGAATACCTAGCTGCAGGAAGTTGCTATTATCAGATTTTATGGATGAGACAAACCCTATGTGACTTTGATATATTATGTGAATGCGTGCCTATATACTGTGATAATTCTAGTGCTATAGATATTTCTAAAAATCCTATGTTACACTCACGAACAAAACACATAGAAGTAAGACATTATTTTTTAAGAGATAGTGTATCAAAAGGTTTAATTAAATTAATTTTTATTCCAACTGAAAATCAAATCGTAGATATTTTTACTAAACCGTTAAGTGAAGACAAAATTTGTATGCTACGAAGAGAACTTGGAATGTGTATCGCATAACTCGTTTTAAATCTACATTATCGTTATTCTGCATGCTTATCTTACTAACTGCTAAAATCTAGGATAATTGATAGTGTGATTTTTCGGGTGCCCATTAAGTCCTTAATTCGTGGACGCGATATTTCTAAGTATCTGTCATAATGAGTTTTTGAAAATCAAAAAGATAGGACGGCTTAGAAGAAGTAAGCGTGATGTACTTCGTACATGCATCCGTTCCTTTTATTTAATCTTCTATTTCTCTCTCTCTCTCTCTCTCTCTCTCTTTATTTCTCCAACTCTTTGTTTTCTGATTCTTCTTTTTCTCTCTTTATACGCTCATCGTCTCTATCTTTACCTTCAACATCATGAGAACCCGGACACATAAGCGATCAATGATTGATTCTGACGACGATCAGACGTCGGTACCTCCCCAATCGACTGTCGGACCTTTACGAGAACAACAAAAATTGAAGAAGGTTGTGTCTGTGGAAACGGAATATTTGGACTCTTCATCTTCTGACGAATCAAATTTCAGTCCCTCATTGCAGAAATCCTTTGGACCCTCTCGACGACGACAGTCAACAATCCCATCCTGTAAGGCTGAGTTCACCCCTCCACTGGTTTCGGTAAACCTTAACCTCACCTCTGATCTTCTTGAAAATTTCTTTCGAAGTAATGCATATGCGGTACGGTTTAAGAATGTCATTTTTCCAAAACAGTTGGTTTATGAAAAATCTGTGGATCAAATCTATTATCAAGAGTCTCCATTGAAAAATTTGTTTGAATCTTGTGGTATTTCTTCCGTGCTTTTTCCTCTTTCTGTTGCATATCCCATGTAGACACTCGAAATTATTTTCACACCTGTTACTGAAATCGCAGGAGCACATATTCGTCTTTCAAGAGGAAACCCTGGAAGACGGTTCATATCCATTTCGGATACCATCGGGAGGAACAGCTCAACCCCAGAACACACACTGGGAGTAACATCTCAACCCCAGGACACACACCGGGAGTAACAATTCCAACCTCGGAGATAACCCCGAGGCATGCAGATCCAATATCAGAACATAAATCGGAGAAAACCGATTCATCCCGGAGATAACCCGGAGATGTTCTGTCTCAGTCCAACACTGAGAATAGCAGATTCCAACCTTGGAGATAACCCCAAGGAAGGTCATGGCAGTTCCGGAGATAACCCCAGAAATGCTTGTTTCAAATGTATGCCATCAGCTTCAACCTCGGTGCTCACACTGAGGCACTCAGTACAAGACAGGCACACCTCAAAGATGACACTGAGGACCTTCAACATTTACAGTAGTCCAATCTCAGTGATAACCCTGAGAAACGTTTGCTTTATCAGCCTAAACCGTAGATAACCCCAGTGAGGGGCAAAGTCATCATCTTGCCACCATGACGCCATATCACGCCGTCTCAACATTTCAAACATACATTTCTACACAACAATGTCCCATAAGAGCCAAGGAAAACCAATCCTGAGTGACTATTATGCAGAACAACAGATAGAATTTGAAGCTGAAGACCGGAGGGCATCGTCCCATCTTCATGACTTCGTACAACCACTAATCCCATGTCATTGCGTAACTCTCGACAACGGCGTTCCGAAATAGGTCCTATATACCTCAGTCGGATGCCCGGATTGCAATTCTAAAAGTTTGAGCGGACATCATGTTGCCTACATGCATGTACTTCGAGACGGCAGGACTCGCGAAGCCCGGGAAACCCCGGGCAGCCTCAGGTACACCTGCGGCCCCACCCTCAATAAATAGAGGGCTTGGGGTGGCCATTTAGAAAAGAGAAAAGACGAGGAAGCCCTGTCCAATTTGCTCTGTACACACCCCAAACTGAGTGCTTTCTCATTTTAAACACTTGTGAGCTCACATATAGCTACTTATGTACCGGCGGAAGCCAGTGTTTATCTACTTTAAAGTTATTGAAGTCTTCTTTGGCAGCCCACTGTAAGCCTTCTTACACATTTGCAAGCATTTCTCTTCACATTTGCACACACCCTTGTTTACGTTGAGAGTTGTGTTGCGTGTGTTTGCCCGGACTTCGGTCCGTGGTTTTATTTCAGTTTGTATATACATATATATTTATATATATGGACTAACATTATCGAGTTATGCCTCGATTGAGCCTAGACTTCGGTCTCGAGTGTTTACTGCTTTAATATATATATATATATATATATATATATATATATATATATATATATATATATATATATATAAACTGTTGTCGGACTTTGTTCGATGAGCCTGAATTTTATATCCGGAGCGTTTATTTGCTTTCGTATATATATACTTCTATATATGAACTGTGTGTCGAACTTTGTTCGATGAGCCTGGATTTTATATCCGGTGCGTTTACTGCTTTAATATATATATACTTATATATATTAACTGCTGTTGGACTTTGTCCGATGAGCCTGGATTTTATATCCGGTATATTTATCGCTTATATATATATATATTTACATTTCATCCCACCTGGAGTTTACTTCGTGGTGGTTAACCGTTTTTACTGCTTTCTGTACATTTTGTCCCTCCTGGAGTTTCCTCCATGGCGGTTGATCGCTTTTACAACTTTATTTACATTTTTGATCCCCCATGGAGCTGCTTCGTGGTTGGTGATCATGTTTGTATATATATATATTTATAACTTTTATATATATACCTGTTTACTGCGTTTATATCAATTGCGGCATCATGTGAGCCTAGGAATCATGTGATCACAGATTCAGTCTACTGAATCTAGATTCGGTTCCCGTGATGGACCTTTTCAGCTGTAAGCAGCTTGTAAATTTATCTGTGATGTTTGGATTTCCTCATATGGTTCTCATACCCACGAGGAATTCAGCACCTTTTGCACATTATTTTCATACAGATGCCTCGCATCTGTAAAATAAAATCAATCAAGCCGAATACAGAATAAAATGAAAGTATCAAAGGCCTCAATTACTATTGAGCACAGGGTTTGAAAAACCTCTTTTAAAACATCACTGCTATATCTTGTTTAAAACTGAATTTCTATACAAATTCAAACCCTATGTATATAGGTGCAAACGAGGCATAACACTACTTCCAAATAACAGCACATTGACCCACACACACACACACATTCATATGACAGTTTATTGAAAAGTGACGGTCACCGTGGAAACACGGATGTCGGGGGGTGCCTAACACCTTCCCTCCTAATAAGCAAGTCCCCGGACCTTAAATGAATCTCGGTTTCATAGACCCGTTTAGCAGTGTCACATCACTGGGTCAATGTGCAAACCTTTTTTCGATTGTGTTGGTAAAACCAGTTAAAAAACCAACTGGCGACTCTTATAGTCAAATCGTCGACATTACACATGTCAGACCTTTTTCACTTGTTTTTTCAAACAAATCTCACCTAAAATGAGAACACAAAAGAACAAGTAACGAAAAGGGACAAATAAAAATCCCGACGTCAACAGGTGGCGACTTTGCTGGGGATTCCAGTAAGAGGGCTTGAGCCACTATTGCAAGCTTTTCAAAATTGGTATATGCTTGTGTGTGGATATTGCATTTACATTTATGATGAATGTGTATGAATGCATATCTTTACTGCGATTAATGCTTTACACTATATTTGCTTGTGATATTAGTGCTTTGCACATGTCATCGTTTTCATAAACGGTGAGACACGTTGTATGTGAATGTATGTTATGTGGTCCCTCTACCAGGAGGTTATCCTGTCGGTGTTTGATTACTGGACTCGTAGGAAGACTAATTCCTGCAAGGCTCAGGAAAGGCACCACCCAAATTCGCTCCAGTTGAAAGACCGGATTAATTTCCCGTCGAGTAAATTGAGATGATTTGGGAACCTTCATACCGAAAAGCCACAAGAGTAACCTAAGATAGGTCCACCTCTGATAAACCAAATGCGGAGGAAAGTCTCTTCATGCTTTCTCATTTTAAATTACTTGTAAAAACAATTACTTGTAATTTACATTCCATATTCATCTCCATGTAATGAGAAATATAAAGAAATATGTTCATATACATATTTACATTAACATGATATCCTGTACTACAAACATCTAACATCCGTTTTGCAGGACAAAAATTCCTAAAACGGACACACCACATAGCATGTTAATATTTACACATTCCCTAAAAACTAAACTATGCCACTTTTGTCGCAGGGAAGCATTCAGACCTATTACCCGGTCAAAGTCCAAAAAGGCTGTAGGCCTACAGCTAATCATGTCTGCATCTGACCAGTCTAATCCAGTTTCTCATGAAGAATTTGATGGATTAAGTAAGCAAATTACAGACTTGGCTGTTCTGTTTAAAGAACTACATCAATCTACGCAGGGTCCAAAAATACCCGTACATGCTGAATCCTCTACACAAGGAGGAACTCAAGGTCCTGATAAAGCCATTACAATACCTGAACTGCAGTTGGATACAACCAACAAAAGTCATGATGCCACCCATCTCACAGGAGATCTAGACACCGGTGACATCAGAAAGAAAGTTCTTCAAATGGAAGAGACCCTTCGCGCTATCAAAGGAATTAGAGCACACGAGAGTGTGTCATATGCTGACCTTTATATATTCCCTGGTGTTCATTATCCAGAAAAATTTAAAACTCCCGAGTTTGAAAAGTATGATGGGTTAGGAGATCCTTACACACATTTGAAGGTGTTCATTGGAGAACTCGGATCTTACGCAGAAGATAAGAAGCTCAGAATGCAGCTGTTCCTGAAAAGTCTGACTGGAGAAGCACGTTCGTGGAACACCAGATTAGACAATTCAAAGATCCATAGCTGGGAAGAGCTAGCTCACGCCTTCCTCACGCAATATAGTTTCCAGTCTCAGATGGCTCCTGACCGGTACCAGATTACCAAGGTCAAGAAACAATCCAACGAGTCTTTCAGAGAGTATGCTCAAAGGTGGAGGTGCCTTCCTGCTCAAGTTATTCCTTCTATGACAGAGTCAGAGATGGTTATGACCTTTATCGACATACAAGAAGCTCCTTTCTATGAGAGAGTCTTAGCTGGCATCGATAAACCATTTTCTGAAATGAGCAAACATGGGGAGATGGCTGAGATGGGATTGAAGTCAGGAAAGATTCAAGACCTAGCTGCCCTTAAAGCTGTTGCTGAACACATCCAATCTGGAAATTATGGAAACAACCCCCAGAGGGTCCATAAAAAGAAAGAAGAGGATGTTTCCCTGATACTACAGGGTTAAAAGGGCAATCAGAACATGCCTATCCAGAGGAGAAATTACACTCCTTTTCAAGCACAGTCTTCAAACCCTCCAATACCAAAAGGTGGAGAAGTCAAACATCCTCAAGTGTTCACACCCTTAGGGGACTCCCTCAAGAACATTCTTACTCTTCTGACCACGCAAAAGAAAATCACGCATCTTCTTCCACCAGGCAGCCCTAATGGTAGGGGTTTTAATGCTGCTCGAAAATGTGCTTATCATGCCGGGGCACTGGGACATAATACTCAAGATTGTTGGGCCTTGAAACATAAGATCCAAGACCTGATATACAACAGTGACATTGTGGTCACCAAACCAGATCAACCTCACGTGCAAGATAACCCTCTTACTCCACACAAAGAGGAAGAAGTCAACATGATTAATTGGAACAGTGGACAAAGTTCCAATTCTAACGGTGAAGCATCCCAGATCATAAAAGACGGTGCCGACAAATGGGATTATGCCAAGTTCCAGTTCTCAATGGAACGAAAGATGAAAGCTCTGTGCAAGCAAATCGAGCAATTGGCAGAACTGGTGACATACCAGCATCAAGTCACACGCCAATTAATCAGCCAGGAGCATGCTAGTCTCCTTCCTCTTGTCATGAATATTCCCTGTTCACTTCCAGAAAGTGAAACAATGGAGGACAAAGTGGCAAAGAGAGCGAATGCCAAAGCTCGTCAAGATTTTGTTAATAGAAGGGAATTTACATATCTGGGCCAACCTATGGAGGAAATCCTTCAAATGCTAATCAATGAAGGAAGGATTAATTCCCTTCTACCTCCAATCAATCCCCGTTCAGGACGGTACAATTCTGATGGAGTATGTCAATATCACTCCCATTCTCGCGGTCACAACACAGAAGAATGCTGGGCAGTCCGCCACCTTATCCAGAATCTCATTGATAGCGGTGTCCTGCAACTAGCAGACGATGATACTGTGCTACGTGGTAGTGAGAATACCTGTCCTACTAAATGGAATGGATTGGTAGCAGTTATCTCCACTGAGGCTGATGGCATTGTCAAGCCATTCACTATAACAGCAATTCAACTCAGAGGAAGCAACAATCCTTTAAAAGTGGCCGCTCCCGATCCAATCAACTTACCATGTAGAGCACAATATCTTATTGTTAGCCTGCACACAGTTCCGTGGAATTATGAAGGAGGTGAAGGATCCACCTCGCATATAACTGCTGCAGTGTCAAAGGAGAATCCATTGTATCTTCCCCAACGGGTGATGAAGTTTACCATCAAATCAAAGGGGAAAATTCCCATGGAGAAGATTGAAAAATTCCTCCATGCCTGGGTCATAATGAAGCCAAGGTGGTTTTAAGCTTAAGAGAAGCTCCACATCAAATTTCAATACTAGACTTGGTTTTAACTTCCGAGGAACACAGGAAGATTCTACTAAAGGTTTTGGAAGAAGCTTACTTGCCAAAATCAGTGGATGTGAAAAAATTTCAACATCTGGCTGATCATATTTTCAACAACAATGTGATCTCTTTCAATGATGATGACATACCGCCCGAAGGGACTAGTCATTACAAGCCGTTACACATTGCGGTCTTGTCCTCCGGATATATGCTAGCTGGAGTCTTAGTAAACAAAGGTTCATCTTTGAATATCTGTCCATACGCTACATTGTTGAAGATGAACGTCAATCTCAATCGAATTCAAAGTAGCCATACTATCATCAAAGCTTTTGATGGATCCCGCCGGAATTCAGTCAGAGAGATTGAGCTGCCAATTGAGATTGGTCCCCATATATTCTGCGTGTCTTTCCACGTACTCAAGATAGATTTGGGATACAACCTGCTCTTGGGAAGACCGTGGATTCATATGGCTGGGGCAGTCCCCTCCACCCTTCATCAGCAACTGAAATACATTATAAACAATAGCCTAGTTACAGTTAACGCTGAACCGGAATGCCCTCAACAAGGTGACATACCGTTCATTAGTTTTAATTCCGATGTTGAGCCAGTCAGTTTCCACACTTTGGAAGTAAGCAACCCTCAATTTTATGCCCTGGGAATGCCATTGCCCGTACCCAAGATCTCTGCCGAAGTAATGTCGGCTACTCAGGAAATGATGTCTTTGGGTCATCAACCAGGACAAGGGCTGGGTAAAGATCACCAAGGTATCAAATACCCCATCCAAGTAGCCAGTCAAACTGAGACAGCTGGCCTAGGCTATTCTGCCAGTTCTAGTCAGAGGAATCCTCATAAGCATCAACAGATTCCTTCATCTTCAACCACGCGGCGTTTATCTTCACCTTCAAACACTGAGTCCGCACAACCTCCTGTAAAGGTGCCAACCAACGTGATGGCTATGCTATTTCCCAAGACAGTGCCGTATAAAGCAAAAGAAGTCTTTGTTCCAGATCCCAGAGTGGAGGAAGAGAAACAAAGAATCAAACAAAACGTCGTCTGAATAATGTCGGGAATGCGCATCATTATTCATGATGAACATACAAACAGATATACCCCAGACGATGATTGCCCAGACGTAATGGTCATCATTCGGGAAGAAGAGGATGATGACGGCCCCTCCATCAATGCAGTCCACCCAGACTTTATCCTTGCTAATTTGAGCAGCACTCCTTGCATTGGTCGACAAGGGTAAAATGGGCAGGACTTCTTTCTGCCCTGTAGATATAATAACTGCTTACTTTTCTGTATAGTATTAGCAGTTGTTTTGTCAGTACATGCTAACATTATGTATAATTAAACAGTTTCATATATATTAAGTGAAAGCATATTTTGTTTCAGGACTCTGAACTTAGATGTGCCTGTACTTGCTCATAAGATGCCTTCTCTCCATAAGGATTGTAACTTTGATGAAAAGTTGGACTCAGACTTGCTGGAAATACAAGAGGACCTTGAGGAGCCTTCGGAGATCAAAGAATGGGTCGAAGACAAGCCTAAACCCAACCTTGATCAAACCACCTCCTTCAATCTTGGAACCTTAGAAAACCCTAAGTTAATCCAGATTGGTTCAGACCTTACCCCAAACCAGAGGAATGACATGGTTACACTATTAACCCAATTCCAGGACGTATTTGCATGGTCTCATGAAGACATGGTGGGTTTTTCCACTGACATTGTTCTTCATCGCCCATTAAAGATGGATTCAAGCCAGTCAAGCAGAAGCTCAGGCGATATAAACCTGAGTGGAGTTTAAAGGTGAAAGAAGAAATTGTGAAACAATTTCAAGTTGGCATTATCATGGTGTCCACATATCCTGAATAGATATCTAACATTGTTCCCGTGCCTAAGCCTGGAGGAAAGGTGCGAGTCTGCGTGGATTATCGGGATCTGAATAAAGCTTGCCTTAAAGATAGCTTTCCTGTGCCCTTTATCCACATTCTCATTGACAATACTGCTCAATATGGCATGTACTCCTTCACTGATTGCTTTGCGGGGTACCATCAGATCATGGTTGCTGAGGAAGATCGTGAAAAAACTGCTTTCATCATGCCTTGGGGAACCTTTTGCTATAGACTGTTATCATTCAGCCTCATCAATGCCGGAGCTACCTATCAGCAAGCTATGGTGGCTCTTTTCCACGACTTAATGCATAAAGAGATCGAGATCTACGTGGATGACATCATTGTCAAGTCCCGCAAGGAGGAAGACCACTTAGACCATCTCAGAAAGTTCTTCAATAGGTTGCGTAAGTATAACTTGAAGTTGAATCCAGCTAAGTGCGCCTTTGGCGTTAAATCAGGTAAGCTGCTAGGATTTCTAGTTAGCCACAAAGGGATTTAGCTGGATCCCACCAAAATCCAGGCCATCACAGAAATGCCCATTCCTCAGACAAGGAAGGAAATACGGGGATTTTTGGGAAAAATTAACTTCATTAGCCGATTCATTTCTCAACTCACAGCAACCTGTGAGCCTATCTTCAAGCTGTTAAGGAAGAACTCCTCCATGAAATGGAATGATGAGTGCCAGAATGCCTTCCTTACAATTAAAGAGCAGCTAGTCAAAGCTCCTATTTTGGTACCACCCAGGGATGATGTTCCCCTGTTCATGTACCTGTCCATAAGTGACAATGACATGGGCTGCATGCTAGGCCAGAAAGACGATAGAGGCCGAGAACGAGCTATCTATTACCTCAGCAAAAGATTCAGCAGCAGTGAACATAAGTATACTCTGATTGAGAGGACTTGTTGTGCTTTAGCATGGGCTGCCACGAGGTTACAACATTACCTCCATGGGCACACAACCCATCTCATATCCCGTGTGGATCCTCTCAAGTATGTGTTCAGTAAACCCATAGTAAATTGTTGATTGTCCAGATGGCAGTTGATCCTACAACAATTTAACATTGTCTACGTGATTCAAAAGTGCATTAAAGGTCAAGGAAATGCGGATCAACTGGCCGCCGCACCTTCAGGGGACTTCAAACCCTTGGAAACGTACTTCCCAGATGAAGGGGTAATGACAATTCAGT
The DNA here is from genome assembly GCA_016801055.1 of Panax notoginseng. Classification (NCBI taxonomy): domain Eukaryota; kingdom Viridiplantae; phylum Streptophyta; class Magnoliopsida; order Apiales; family Araliaceae; genus Panax; species Panax notoginseng. The sequence continues at coordinate 194,577,901 of CM029016.1, forward strand.
AACAACATCAGTACGATGCGCATCCAATATGGAACATGTATTTTGATGGAGCTGTTAATATGGAAGGTTCTAGAGCTGGAGCAGTTCTAGTATCCGGTACGGGGGAACAGTATCCCGTCGTCGTAAAATTACAGTTTATCAGCACCAACAACACAGTTGAGTATGAAAGCTGTATCATGGGGCTAAAACTTGCCCGTTCAATGGGTATCAGACGGTTAACTATCTTTGGGTATTCAGAGTTGGTAATCAAACAATCCACAGGAATCTATCAAACCAAAGAGTTGATATTGCTGCCTTACCATTGGCAAGTTTTGCAGATGGCTTCGGAGTTCGAAGAAATCTCCTTTATACACATTCCTCGTAATAGGAATGTGTATAAAGGAGATGGTTGTGATTGCTGCCTTACCATCGGCAAGTTTTGCAGATGGCTTCGGAGTTCGAAGAAATCTCCTTTATACACATTCCTCGTAATAGGAATGACTTTGTGGACGCATTAGCAACTTTAGCCTCCTTGATTCACATACCTAACAATGAACACATGCCAAGCGTCACATTAGCCCTGCAAAAGGCACCAGCCTATGGGAACTATGTTTGAGAAGTATCGGATGAGCTACCTCCCATCCAACAACCTTGGTATCAGCATATCAAGGAGTACCTACGAGATGGATCTACACCCGCTGAGGCGAGTCTGACTGAACAAAGGCGGATTCATCGACTTGCTATGAAATTCTATCTGAGCGGAGATGCACTCTACAAAAGAGATGCAGGACTAGGTCTTCTTAGATGTTTAGACAAAGACCAAGCTCAGAGACTCATGGATGAGATCCATGGTGGAGTCTGTGGCCCACACATGAGTGGCCTCCTCCTTGTCAAGAAAATCCTCATGATAGGACATTATTGGCTCTCTCTCAGAACTGATTGCTATGACCACGTCAAGAGATGTTATCAATGCCAAATTCATGGGAATGCTATCCATGCCCCTCCACGGGAGCTCCACAATATGAGTTCACATTGGCCCTTCTCAATATGGGGAATGGACGTGATCGGGCCCATCGAGCCCAAAGCCAGTAACAGACATCGCTTCCTCTTCACCATGAT
>CM029016.1:194579098-194697440 GCA_016801055.1 Panax notoginseng
TCCATGGCGGAGTCTGTAGCCCCCCCAGCATGAGTGGCCCCCTCTGTTAAGAAAGTCTTCAGGACGGGACATTATTGGATATCTCTCAAAGCTGATTGCAATGACCATGTCAGGAGATGCTATCAGTGCCAGATTCATGGGAATGCTATACACGCCCCTCTACGGGAACTTCACAATATGAGTTCACCTTGGCCCTTCTCAATGTGGGGAATGGACGTTATCGGGCCCATTGATCCTAAAGCCAGTAATGGTCATCGATTTATCTTCACCATGATCGACTACTTCACCAAGTGGGTAGAAGCAGCCTCCTTCCCCAGGGTTACTAAAGAAGTCATCATTGCTTTCATCAGAAATAATGTCATTTGTCGATATGGACAACCAGAGGTGATTGTGTCCGACAATGCCAACAACCCCAACAACAAAATGATGGGGGAATTATGCAGTAAATTCCACATCAAACATCTCAACTCAGTCATCTATCGTCCGAAGATGAATGGTGCTGTTGAAGTGGCTAAGAAGAACATCAAGAAGAATATGCAAAAGATGTCCACCAATCACAAAAATTGGCCTAACCAATTGCCTCTGACTCTGTTAGCCTACAGAACCTCAATGCGCACTTCCACTGGGGCAACCCCCTACGCATTGACCTATGGGATGGAAGCAGTGCTCCCCATAGAAGTTGAGATGGAATCCCTCAGAGTATTGATAGACGCTCAGTTGGATGAAGACCAATGGATACAAGATAGGTATCACTAATTGTCTCTAATAGACGAAAGGCGAACTGCGGCTATCTTCCATGGTCAGTTATATCAGCAAAGGATCGCCCGATCCTACAACAAAAAAGTCTGACTATGGCAATTCAGACAACATGACTTGGTTTTGAAGAAAATACTGGACAACCAAGATCAGTCTAAGGGAAAATTCGCTCCTAACTGGGAAGGGCCGTTTATTGTCAAGGAAGTATTGACAGGAGGCGCTCTCAGATTGCAAGAAATGGACGGTGATGAATTTCCGTAACTCATCAACTCAGACGCCGTGAAACGGTACTATGTCTGAAGTTATCCTCAAGTAAACATCCTGGTGGTAGACCATCAAGTCACCAGTCATTTTGGTTCTTTAAACCTTTACCACAAACAACTTTGCTACACTTAGCCCCTCAGGGAAACATACCTTTCAAGCCAGTAGCCTGGCTTTCTCCTTTGCGTTCCTACAACTTAGGTTATCCCACCATGGATTGAACCTCTTGCGTATACAGTTTGGCTACCCATACATGGGATCAAACTTTTCACCTACAGTTTATCCTCAACCTAGGATTAAACTCTCTCCTCTCCGCACTCTGACCTGCACATGGGATTACGCTTTTCATCTCGCCCTGAGGGTAGAACTACGTCGACTTGATCTACCTCTTCAATAGGAGTACGTAAGCAACCATTTCATATGGCCCGGTCGAAATAAAATAAAAACAACAAAAACATTCCTACACCATTCCTGCCACATACAGCGTTGAACCTCTTACACCAGGTTCGAACTACCCAGACCTGATCTCCTCTTAATAGGAGTACATAGGCAGCCATTCATGGTGCGGTCTCACCCCCTACCAAAACACAAACCCTTGTCAGTTGGTACTAGGATCATCCTTCAATCCACTACATTTCATTTGGCTTCAGACCAAAGGGATGGAATTACCTGAACTCCTCCAAAATAGGAGATTCGGCAACCATCTAAGCGGCGGTTGTACATCGAAGAGCAACACCAATCCATAAGAGATGGAATTAACTAGGCTTCTCCTGAATAGAAGTGTTGGCGACCATCTGTGGTGCGGTCAATCTCAGAGAGGAAAGCCACATTCCTCTCCTCATTTCCATACAAAAACCAGTCCCAAGACACCGAGAGATGGTAGGGATACATACAGATCGATGATCCATTCTAAACTATCCAGAGACAACTCAATGTCCATCCACCAAGAAGGAATTCAGAATACATCAAGATCACAAGCCCTGAAGCAGCAGGAAAAATATCAAGCAAGTAGCAAAGCATATCTAAAAGGGAAGTGACCAAAAATATATTTCCTTGTTATATATAATGCTGTTTGATATACATAATGTAAACTGTACATGACAAAATGGCTAAGCTAGTATGTGCAGGAAAATACAAGATCACCTACAAGTCAGGGTATATGCGAGCTAACAAGCCCAACGTGGCATCCTTATCAGAAGATGGAGGTAAAGTTGTGGTCTCCTGTATGAGAATATCCATACGACTCAACTGATCTGTAGCCATCTGCATGGTGACCATATGATCATCAATATATGCGCTCATCTCTGTGATCATGCCAGTGGTAACGGACCTCACTGCAGTACTATCTGTGACGGCTACATGTCGGGCAAATCTGGCAATATCCCGCTCAACTATCACTGCATCTCTAGCTGATATAGCCTCATCCCGCTCAACGACAGCGGCATCTCTGCGAGCCAAGGCCTCGTCTCTCTCCAATAGAGCGGCCTCCCCCCCATCAAGAGTAGTCGACATCATAGATCGAATCTGATCTCTCTCAAAGGTCATCAGATGAAGACTCTGCTTTAAGTACTGTGCCGAGTGCTGAATCACAACTGTACTGGTACTAGGAGAATCTGGAAGAAATGTTGGCAACCCAGCAGTGGACTCCTCCTCGATGTAGGTATCAATGTCCTCCATGGGCTCTACATCATCTAACTCGCTCTCCGGTACTGCAAATATTGCTGCAGCCGATAAAATCTCTGTCTCTATCCACGCGGAGTACTCTGCGGAATAACCAGGATGACTGACAGAAAAAGTCGATATCTCGCACTGATCCCAGCAAGCGTATACCCGATATCGGTCCTCTGCTGAGAGATACCGAGAAGCTGAATGCTGACCTGTCGCTCTCTCAAAAGGATGAAAATCCTAGAACTAGTCGAACTGCGACATCACGGCCAATGGGTGATAAGTGGTCACTCCCCTCAAACCGGCCAAAGGGAGATAGTCCATGCCTGGAGCATGAGTAATGAAGCTGTATGGTGAGCTAAGCCCCGAACACAGCAATATGCTGAATGGATCTCTGATATCTGCCAAGAATGTGGACCGGGACAGAGCATCTATACACTTTGATGGCTGAAAAGAGTATGACATAGCTACATCATGGGTGAAGCAGTACCCATGCCGTCTAAAAGTGCCAATCGGTCTCAAGTGTGACATAAACCACACATCTAGAATGACTGAACTCCCAGTGAACACTCTTGTAGGATACGTGCAACAATATGATGCCGACCGCAGGGTCTCTGCTACAATAATAGGTACAATGGTACGACCCTCCCTGAGAGCTCTCACGGCCATGATAATGCCTATATCTATCTCATCCATATACCGCGACATATACACATATGATAGTACACATAGCATCACTACGTCAACTCTGGCCAAGCGCCAATGAGCCTCCGGTGTGGTGAAATCTCTGAAATGTCGTGAATAGCTATCTTCCGAGCCAAATCTACCATACAAAAAATGCTGGGATATCATGTGGCTAGATGTCAACTCATCCTGTACCACTCTGCGCCTCAATCCTGCGAGAGTCATGAATCATCTACTCATGTCTCCCAAAGCCAGATGCACGCAAGGTCTGCCTAGAGGCAGCATCGTCAAACATGCATACTCCTCCAGAGTAGGAGTCAACTCATGGGTGCCGAATCGGAATACATGCCTATCCATTAGTCAATGCTCTATCACCCAGTCCATAAATCCTACGGGAACCTGAAAAGTCAAAAAGGTCATGGTATGTTATAATAAATGATCTACAGTCACCATGTCTGGTGGTGACATGCTATCATACCACGATCTCATACCCGATGCCACCACTGACGGTGGGGTATGATCTATGCGGCTAACTATCGAAGAAGACATCTGTTCGGGCCGTGTCACAAGACCATCCAGGAGTCAATGCCGAAATCTCTGGACATACATACATATGCATAACATGATACATGCATAACAGATAATAGATGGCAATATGATATAGGGAATAAAAAAAAATAGTGCATACATTCCTAAGTATATCATCATCTAATACACCATCTCTGTACAGCTACAAATATAGGGGAATGGGGCACAGCCACCCAATATCTAACAAAGACCTATCAAAAGATATAGCGAGAATGGGGCACAACCACCCAATATCTAACAGAGGCCTATCAAAAGATATAACGAGAATATACATCAGAAGAAGACGATGGTGTCGATGTCCACATCATCAATCCTGTCCACCTGATGTAACTCCTCCTGAGTCACTGGATCTCTATCAATAGGGATGTCAGGCCTATATAAAGGAGGATCTGCACCGAAAAAACTGAATGGGTCACCCGAGGGGCCAATGCCTGAGCTGGAAGGATCAAATAAAGCCGCCTCTGGGTCATATGAGTCGGATCTCGGACATAAGCTATCCAATCCGTCATCATCAAAGATCCTAGAACCATATCCCCCATAAACTGTGTGGCGCAGGACTGAGCTCCAATAGTGTGAGGGGACCACCACCGATGGAACGTCTCCTGAGTACATGGACCCTCTAACAATGCAAAACCGTCAACCCCCAACAATGGGATATCAATGACGGGTGACTGCGATACAGGCCAATAACGCCTGGCAGGAGGCAAGATCGGTATACGAATTTCCCCTGTGGTGCTCCTAATAGCACGCTCTCCTAAATAGAGCTCCCAGCCTCCATCTGTGAAGAGAGGAACTCTCCTGGTGGAAATCACATACTTGATTCCAGCCGGGTATCCATCCTCAAAACCCACAGTCAGGTGTTCCCCGGAATAGGGAAGTCATGTGATGGTGTCGGCCGTCAGCAACTCCAGCTGCATACGGCAATGAATGAATCCCTCAGCTACAGGGACCTCTGGCAGAATCGAATGATGTCATCGTCGTCCTCGTGGATAGGTGTCTAAACCTAACACACTCACGGGACGCAAGCATGGAAGCCTCTTATAGGCCCAAAAACTGTCAACACAAAGACAAACATCTGCTATCAGTTAACACTCTTAACCTATACATGGTAAATGACAAGAGAAATACTCACCAACAGAAATGGGTAAAATCCTAGCCAAGCCTCGGTCAAACCCTGTGAGCGCATACGCATGCCCCGAAGGAAATAGGCAAAGGTATAGGAGCCCCAATCATACTCTCCAATACGATCCACATCACGTGTAGCACTGATCAAAGCGAAAGATACCGTGGAAGAGTTATATGCTATGAAGCAGCCTCTAATGATCATCAGGAACAATCGCCGCAGAACGCGATCCCTGATTCTAACATCATCAGGCATAGGCTCACTCAATAGTCCGCTCATAGCATCTACGCTCAAAGGACCTGAACGGACAGTCTTGCCTTTGACCGCTGCCACTGGAACTCCTAATAAGGATCTAACAGCCGTAGGGGTAATATTTGCCATGCAAGGCACTGGCTCCCCTCCAAACTCCATACTTGTGATAAATCGCCAATCCATAGGCGTCATCATCACCTCGCAATCTAGCAGATGGAGTAACTGAGTCTGATGAAACCATCGCTCAGACAATGCCCTGAGGTAACCCCAAGGACAACGATGTGGAAGGATGGAGAAAAATGTCCCAAATCCCCACTCATGCACTATCGCTCTAGAGTCAGGATAAAGCGCCTGATACATGGAGTGAATGCTAAACCAGTTCCCTCGAGGCTGTGTAAAACCAGGAGCCTACATGAAATGTAAATCAACATCAAAACCCTTTAATCTTCATCAATAGGAAAGAATGAAGATCAAAGTCTAACGCCATACCTCGTTAGCATGCAAATACATCGATGGATGTCTACCCAAATCACCCAGCAATTCTGGGTTCACCACCTGAATGCTCAGAAGCTCCCTGCGAGGGACATGTACAGCAGGAGCGGGATCCTCTATCGGAATATCTGCCTCCTCGTCCTCAACGTCAGGAACATCTACCTGGACAGGACGTATCACGGCCTCCACCAACTGTCAAGACTGTCTGACAGAACGGGGACGAGGTACTTCAGAAGCCCTCCGCCGTACACCAGAAGTGGTCCTATAGGAACTGCTTGGCTGATCTGGATCCATAGTATCTGGACAACAAGTCTCCAAATCACCTCAAAAAGGGTGTGGTATTTCTTTACCTGGAGCTTTGCATTTTATGACTATATGCATGCATGCATTTACTTTAACGTACAGTAGAGTTAAAATGCATGACTACCCAATGCCTACATTTCGAAAAATTTTGCCATAGTCCTCTATGAAAATAAGACTATCCGCATGCATACAGGCATGTCTAGGTGGCGATTCAGCAACACACCTGCCCCAAAGTTATATACATAATATATGAATTAAAAATTAAAATCATCATGCATCAGGCCAACCTCAATACTAGGAGTATTTTGCCTTGCTACCTTATGCTCATTGGACCTCAAATAGGACAAAAAATAGCATAAAAAGGTGCCAATTTGACTGTCTCCAAAGTCAAATTTTTTCACATCATTATGTTCAGCATGGTTTAATACTAACATTTACTATATTGAATATTTTTTATCTAGTCATTTGTGCATACATAATCACTACTATGTGTTTAGATGCATCTCATGCGATAACTCAAGATCCAACGGACAGAAATGAGAGAAAATATAGTCATATGTTACCAGGATAGTGTAGAACACTCGTACGGTGATAGAATTTGCAGAAAGCAGCCCGAACTCAGTAGATCTGAAGATGACTCACGTATATTCCTTCTCACAACAAGTTGAAAGTGACTTGTGAGACCAACCTGCTGGAATTTATCATCCACGGTTGGCCGCAGGCCCATCTGCGGCTGCAATAGGTGCACCTACGGCACTCCCATGTGGGTACCATCACTCTTGCTCGGTCTAGTTCGAGTTGCAAAGGAGTTCTTACAAGCTGAAAAGGCCAAACCCGGGATAAAAACGCTACGCGATTGAGCAGAATAGCCTGAAACCTTGGTTTTTCTGGATCCAACTGTGGCTTTCTTTTCATCCATTGGTATTCGACCGAACACATGGTTTACTATACCGATGATTCAAGTCTTTACATACCACATGCAGCAATACCATACAGAGGTCCGATGCCATCAGCGTAAGGTTGTCACCCCAATCTTTTAACAAGCTAATCCCCGACGGGGGTTACAACGTGAAATCCCCAGAGGGGTTACAACGCATGCTCATCCGTTGACACACAAATCAATGAAGGTTAAGCAGCCTTGACGTTGTTTCAGCCGATGGCAAGTAAACCCATCGAAGCATGGAAAGTTGTCCAATCATTGCGTACGTTTATATTCATCACTCCCCAGTAATCCCCGACGGGGTTACAACGTGAAATCCTCGGCGGGGGTTACAACGCATGCTCATCCATTGACACACAAATCAACGAAGGTCAAGCAGCCTTGACATTATTACAGTCGATAGCGATTTAAACCTATCAGAGCTCTGGAGCTATTCGAGGTTTTCACACCCGACCGCTCAGATCCCCGGCGGGGGTCACAACGCAATGTTCCGGTGATCTACACGACAGCGAAGGTCAAGCAGCCTTGATAGTATATCCTACAGGATTTTTCAACTGTTGATGCACATGTTGGTGAATTACACGTCAACGAAGGTCAGGCATCCCTGACAGCATTTGCTGTTGGAAGTAAACCCAATAGAATCTTGGCATATTCTGGTGATACTAACCAAGAGAGGTCAATGTCATCAAAGAGGATAGATGATGTAATATGTTATACACATCCTCAAACAGATCAAGCTTTATCCCCAGAGATCTCTTACACAAATAGGGTACATCTGCAGGGTTAAGTCGTTATCCAGGAATTTGGTGATAACTCCAACATCAACGTCCTAACAGATTCAGATTACACATCAAATCTGGTCATCGTTGCCAACCTCCAGTTAAAGTAACAGGGAGCCAGCAATCATCCCTAGCGTGTTGGGCTACAATCCCGTACACATACATCATTGCATTTGTATCATGTTGCTATACATAGTACCATGTTCGTCTTGTTACATTTTAAGTGTCTAGGATTCTTTATCCTACCCATGCATCGCCATGTATGAGTATGATAAAGAGGGGCATCTGTAGACACTCGAAATTTTCTGTACACCTGTCACTAACATTGCAGGAGAGCAGATTCATCTTTTAAGAGGGAACCCTGAAAGATAATCCATATCCATGCCGGATACTACCGGAAGTTCAACATCAACCCCGGATCGCAATCTGGGAATAATAATCTCGGAGATAACCCCGAGGCATGTAGATACAATATCGGAACATACACCAAAGAAAATCGATTAATCTCAGAGATAACCCCGAGGTATCCAGTCTCAGTCCCAACCATGGGAATAACCACCAACCTTGGTGATAACCTCAAGGAATGCAATTTCGGCGATAACCCCGGAAATGTTTGTTACAAATGCAACCAGCTTCAATCTCGGTGATCACAACGAGACACACTGTACTAGCCCGGCGATAACATCGGGAAGACATACACACCTCAAAGATGATAATGAGGACCTTCAACAAATTACAGTAGTCCAATCTCAGTGAAGCTGAGCAACGCCTGCTTTATCAGCCCAATCCGACGATAACACCGGTGAGGGGAAACATCATCATCTGACTAACACGATGTCACACCACGTCGTCTCAACATAGCTACGCAACAATGTCCCACAAGACTAATCAATCCCAAGTGACTATTGTGCGGGGTAACGAATGAAAGTTGAAGCTTGAAGACCGGAGGGCACCGTCCCATCTTCAATGACTTTGCACAAGCTCTAATCCCATGCCATCGTATAACTCTCGACAACGGCGGTCTGAAATAGGTCTTGTATACCTCAAACGGATGCCGGATTGCACTTCTAAAAGTTCGAGTGGACATTACAGTGCCTGAGTGCACGTATTTCGAGACGACCCGAGCCGAAAAACCCGGGCCCACTCGGGTTACCTCTGGTACACCTGCGGCTCAACCGCAGGTGTCCACCCTCTATAAATAGAGGGCTTAGGGAGGCCATTTTGTAAAAGAAAACGGCGAGGAAGCCCTACCCAATTTGCTCTGTACTCATCCCAGGTAGTGTACTTTCCCCTTTTAAACACTTGTGAGCTCATATATAGCCATTTTGTACCTACAAAAGTCTGTGTTTACTTAATCCAAAGATATAGAAGTCTTCTTTGGCAGCCCACTGTAAGCCTTCTCACACACTTTAGAGTTATTTCTCTTCATCTTTGCACACACCCTTCCACACGTTGAGAGTCGTGTTGTATATTTTGCCCGGACTTCAGTCCGTGGTTTATTTTTAGTTTGTATATACATATATATTTATATACATGGACTAACATTATCGAGTTATGCCTCGATTGAGCCTAGACTTCGGTCTGGAGCGTTTATTTTGATTTCCTATATATATATATATATATATATATATATATATTAAAGCAGTAAACGCTCCAGACCGAAGTCTAGGCTCATCGAACAAAGTTCGATACGCAGTTCATATATATATATATATATATATATATATATATATATATATATATATTATATATATATATTAACTGTGGTCGAACTCTGTTCGATGAGCCTGGATTTTATATCCGGAGCGTTTACGTGCTTTAATATATATATATACTTATATATATTAACTGTAAGACCCCGAATTTTATGAAATAAAAGTATTCAATTTTTCTTATAATTACAATTCAGTAAATGGTTAAATTGATAAAAGTTTAAAATTATGAGTGAAATATGATTTTTTTTCAAAATAAGCAAGTGGTTATAAAATAATCATTGTTGTCGGGGAATATTCGTTTGGTCGTAGAATATTCTTTCTGTCGGGGAATATTCGTACGACGGCGCAGCCATTTGTGGGCCCCATAACAGAATAACTGTCGGGTGAAGAAAACGACAAATTTGAGTTTTTACAAATAACGGCGTAGTTGTTACCGTTAACACTATTGGAATACCCGGTGGTTAAAATACAGTAATACGCGTTATTGCACAGTAGCACACGGTATTGCACAGTATTTTTGAAATTATTGATTCTTACGTAAGAAGGCACTACTCAATAATTGTTACAGTAATTACTATTCAATATTTTATATTATTGATTCAATAATTGCTGCGTTGATATTTTATATTATTGTTGTTTCAATAATTGTTGCTGCACAGTATTTTCTATTATCAGATCAATAATTCATATTATTTGAATAATATTATTAGATAACATTATTGGCAATGTCTAGAAAGTTCTGTCTAAGGAGAGGTTTGGTCATCTAATTGCGCGCTAGTAAGGAGAAATCCTTATTGGAAAGCCCCCTCTTTCCTGGGAACGGCCTGGTTGTCATAAATATGATTCTGTAATATTATTTGTGAATAATTAATTATTGATTCATATGATAAGAAAATATTTATTTTATGGGGATATAAATGAAGGATATATTTTTGTGGTTAAAAAATGAAGGAGTTAATGTTGAGATTTTTATCCGTATTTTTGTCGGAATGGAGGTATTAAAAATCAGGGTTTTTGAGATATTTTGCGAGGGTTATAATTTTTTAATCCGACCGTTGGATCGTGGTAATTTTTGGATATGTTATACATATATAAGTTGAGTATATGTCCATAAATTTTGAACCGTTAAAAATGAACGTATGATTTATTATGAATTTTACGAGATGACTGGTTCAGAAATTGTTGAATTTTCGGAGTTTATCATTTTGGTGGAAAATTCTAGAATTGGTGGGCCCCACTTGTGGTTGGTGAAGAAATGTGCTGAATTATATTTCAAATGTGGTGGGTGGGAATAGTAGCAGGTAAAGCCATCAGGTTGCAGGTCAAACCTACCAAAATTTTCCTATAAATAGAGGGCTAAGTTAGAATTGAAAATCACACCAAAAACATAAGCTTTCTCTCTTTCTCTCTCTATATTATGAAGCATATTTTGTGAGTATTTAGATACTTTGAGAGTTGCTATTCAGTGCAAGTTTCCTTCGGCTTTGCATTCTAGTCAGAAATACTGCACTTTTGAGGTAAGGGATTGTAAGGGATTGTAAGGGATTGTAAGAGATATTAAGGGATTTTAAGGGTTGTTATGATTTTCAGTTTCGTAATTTTTCTGATCTTCAAAAATTCTGGAAAAATTTGAAATGATATTTTGATGAGTTTTATTGATTGTGTCCAAAAATGGTGATTTTTGGATGTATAGATTAAGAGTTGTGAATTTTACGGGAAAAGACTATTTTAAAAGTAACCGCTTATAATTCCTTGTGGTTAACTCCAAAATTGATGAAATTTTTATTGGGAGTACATGTATATGATAGAAGTATACTCTGTAAATTTCAGAATTTTTAGACAAAAGTACAATTTTTGATAAATGTCTAAATATTCGGTTGTTTTGGCCATATGAAAAATAGTAAATGACTTTTAAAAATTCTGAGAAAAATATATGTTCACTATGGGACTATATTATGCTAAATCTCAGAAAAGAAATATTTTTGGGACTGATTTGGTATTTTTCATGAAAATGGTCTAGTTATGAGTAAATGAATTAAATATGTTTTGTGAAGTAAGAAAATTGGAAAATAGGATTTTATGACTTGAGAATCCTATATGAGGTATATGCAGATTTTTTATGAGGGTTTTGATTATTGATGATGAAATTGTAAGAGTTGGCATTTTATGATGATTAAATGCATTAATTAGTAAAGTGCAAACAATTAAAATAAATTGTTTATAAATTTATGAAATGTTATTCTTTCAATATCATTATACCGAAATATTGGTATGTATTTTATTGTGGAATTTCTATCTTTTGTGTCGGGGTTACTATTCATAAGTTACTATTCACGATTTACTATTCATGAGTTACGAATATTACTCTTGAGATTAAAACTATATGTTGATCATATTATTTTTATCATCATATATAACATTTTTATAACCCTGATGTTGAAATTCTCTTTCACTGGAGTGTAAAGATGGGTAGATTATTGGTATGATCATGACTAGGGTTCTCTTTGGCCTGTAGTGCAAAGTTGAATTGTGACTGGTATGATCATGACCATTGAATTTATAATTGAATATCTTAAGCTTAAGTGCAAAGGTGAATTGATCAACATGGTTATAATTATTGTTTATATAAATTCTGAAATGATTATATATTTCTTTGAGATATGAATATATTTGGCCTGTAGTGCAAATATGAATTGTTGATGAATATCTTTGGCATGTAGTGCAAAGATGGCATGTTGATGAATATCTTTGGTCTGTAGTGCAAAGATGAATTGTTGTTGAATATCTTTGGCCCGTAGTGCAAAGATGGTTTGTTGATGAATATCTTTGGCCTGTAGTGCAAAGATGAACTGTTGTTGAATATCTTTGGCTCGTAGTGCAAAGATGGTTTGTTGATGAATATCTTTGGCCCGTAGTGCAAAGATGGATTTGTTAGTATGATTATAAACAGGAACTGTAATTTGGTATAACCATGATCTTTGATGTTTCAGGTAAAGACAGGTGATGAAAATATTCTTCGTCCTGGGTGCGAAGAAAAATTTATAGTCACAATTATGATTATGAGTTATTCATATGATTGTGGAAAGGAACTGTTGAGTGAGGTTACATGGATAAAATATTGTTGATGGATTTTTAACATGGAGAAGATAATAGACTTTATAGTCTATTTGACTCTTCTAATGGATTGCATGTTCCGCTGCAACTATGGTTGAAATTTTTTATCATCTACCATATGTTCTAAATCTCTGATTTATTATTGATGAAGACTATTGATAATTTATTTATCTTTAGTCATGATATTCTTTACTGAGCTAGTTGTGCTCACCCTTTTGCTTCACAATTCCTTTCAGGTAATAAGAGTGTAGCTGGGTCGAGCAGGGGTAACAAGAGAATAGAACGGTGGTCATCATTTAGTAGTTATATTTGGTGAAGAAAATAGGGTGAGGCGAACCCAACGTTGGAAGGGTGTTTTGTCACTATCATACAAGATGTCTAATGACATACAACCTCGTGTCATCATAAGACAGGGTTGTGCTCATCCACTTGCTGAGTATATCTACGAGCACTACCTATATAATCTTGGTGTTTGTTTGAAGTATAATTCTCAATTAGAGACAGTGGAGATAATGATAAGTCAAGAGAAGACTCACCATTGGGAAGAATATGATAGTAATCTTCTCGTTTTTTTTGGGGTCTATTGGGTCAACCAAGAATAATTCTGTGGCCATATGATATCTATCATAACCTAGACGCGTGGCCTCCCATGTACGAATGTTTCCTTAAGCACTTTCCAAAGATTCTAATTTCTAAAACAGTCTTTGACTATACCTTTATGTAAGGTGCCACTGTGAGGTACTGTCCACGGTTGGGACATGAGTCACATTTGGTATATATTTGTATCCAAACTCACAGCATATGTGTTGTTGTATTTTGCACAACAATTGTTGTAATAAAGTTATAGTTATTTTCTGTACCATGTATTTGGCGACTCAGAATAGGTTGGATGGAATGGACCTATTTTGGGGTCGTTACAGTAACTGTGGTCGAACTCTGTTCGATGAGGCTGGATTTTATATCCGGTGCGTTTACATGCTTATATATATATATATATATATATATATATATATATATATATATATATATATTTCGTCCCACCTGGAGTTTACTTCGTGGTGGTTGACCGTTTTTTACAGCTTTATGTACATTTCGTCCCAGCTGGAGTTTACTTCGTGGTGGTTGATCGTTTTTACAGCTTTCTGTACATTTCGTCCCGCCTGGAGTTTCCTCCGTGGCGGTTGATAGCTTTTACAGCTTTATTTATATTTTTGATCCCTCATGGAGGTACTTCGTGGTTGGTGATCATGTCTGTATATATATATATATATATATATATATATATATATATATATATATATATATATATATATATATATATATACCTGCTTACTACATTTATATCAATTGCGGCATCATGTGAGCCTAGGAATCATGTGATCACAGATTTATCCCATTGGATCTAGATTCGGTTCCCGTGATGGACATTTTCAGCTGTAAGCAGCTTGTAAATTATTCTGTGATGTTTGGATTTCCTCAGATGGTTTACATACCCACGAGGGATTCAGCACCTTTTTGTACATTATTTTCGTACGGATGCCTCGCATCTGTCAAATAAAATCAATCCAGCCGAATACGGAATAAAATGGGAGTGTAAAAGGTCTCAATTACTATTGAGCATCAGGGTTTGAAAAACCTCTTTTATAAAACATCACTACCATATCTTGCTAAATTGAATTTTTACATAAATTTAAACCCTGTGTATATAGGTGCGAACGAGGCCTCGCACTATTTCTAAATAACATCACATTGACCCACACACACACACACACACACATTCAGATAATGATTTCTTGAAAAGAGGCGGTCACCGTGGTAACACGGATGTCGGGGGGTGCCTAACAACTTCCCTCCGCATAACCAAGTCCCCGGACCCTAATGAATCTCGGTTTCACTGACCCGTTTAGCAGTGTCATATCACTGGGTTAATGTGCAAACCTTTTCTCGGTTGTGTTGGTACAACCATTTAAAAAACCAACTGGCGACTCTTAACAGTCCATCGTCGACATTATACATGTCGAACCTTTTTAACTTGTTTTTTCAAACAAATCTCACCTAAAATGAGAACACCAAAGAACAAGTAACGGAAAGGGACAATTAAAAATCCCGACGTTGACACCACACCCTTTCTGAGGTGATTTGGAGACTTTTGTCTAGATACATGGATCTAGACCAGCCAACCAGCTTTCGTAAGACCTCTTCAAGTGTGAGGCGGAGAGCTTCTGATGTGCCTCAGCCTTACGCAGTCCGACAGCCTCGTCGGTTGGTGGATGCAGTGATTCGTCCTATACAGGTTGAGGTACAGGATGTTGAGGACGGGGTGGAGGATGTACCAGTCACGGATCTCGTTTCTACTGCTCATACTCCCCGCATGGATCTTCCAGGCATTAATGTGACTATTCCAGAGCTTCTGGATGATTTGAGTCGCCACCCCTCGGTCTACTTGCATGCGAACGAGGTAAAAGCTGGGTTTGATCTTCCATTTTCCTATTGATGATGAGCAAGGGTTCTGACATTGATTTGTATTTGTGATGTAGGTTCCTAGCTTAACACAGCCTCGAGAGAACTAGTTCGGCATACACTCTCTATATCAAACTCTTCATCTAGAGTATCAAGAGATTGTGCATGGTTGGGGTTTTGAGGCATTATTTTCCATCCTCCCCCACCGTTGCCCCTGGGGTTACCTCAGGGCGTTGTCTGAGCGCTGGTTTCACCAGACCTAATCTCCCCATTTGTTGGATTGTGAGGTGATGATGACGCCGATGGTTTGGCAATTTATCACTGGTATGGAGTTTAGAGGGGCGCTAATGCCTTGTGTGGCGAATATTACCTCGACTACCGTCAGATCCTTGCTAGGAGTTCTGACTGAGGCGCTCAAAGGCAGAACAGTTTGCACTGGTCCTTTGAGTGTAGATGCTATAAATGGGGCATTGTGTGAGCCCATGCCCAATGATGTGAGAGCTAGGGATTGCATTCTTCGATCAAACACTTATCTGTCGTGTCCTTGTCCTGATTTTCCAACCTCGAAAGATGATCAGCGACTTGATTTTCTATCCCCTTCCTATCCTTGATTTCCAAGTCAAACTCTTGAAGGAGTAGAATCCATCTAATAAGCCTAGGCTTTGCATCTTTCTTTGAGATCAGATAATGAATCGCTGAGTGATCCGTGTATACCACCAGCTTTATTCCTATAAAATTAGCTCTGAATTTATCAAAAGCATACATGACTGCAAGTAACTCTTTCTCGGTGGTTGTATAATTTAATTGAGCATCCGTGAGGGTTTTGCTTGCAGAATATATGGCATTTAATATCTTTTCTCGGCGTTGACCCAAAACAGCCCCTACCACGTAATCGCTAGCATCACACATCAACTCAAATGACATTGTCCAAGCCAGTGCTACGATCACGGGAGTTGTCGTCAATTTCTTCTTCAACTGCTCAAACGCTATCATACACACTTCATCAAAACTGAAAACTGCATCTTTCTCTAATAAACTGTATAGTGGTTTTGCAATCTTAGAGAAATCCTTGATGGACCTACGGTAGAATTTGGTATGCCCAAGGAAACTTCGGATTCCCTTAACTGAGGTCGGCGGTGGAAGATTCTCAATTGTGTCTAGCTTTACCCTGTCAACTTCCAACCCTTTCGCAGAAACTTTGTGCCCAAGAATAATTCCCTCTTCGACCATAAAGTGGCACTTTTCCCAGTTCAGCACAAGGTTGGTTTCTACGCAGCGTTTTAAAACCATGACCAGATTCTCAAGATAGATATCAAAAGTATTCCCATAAACTGAAAAGTCGTCCATGAAGACTTCAACATTCCGCTCTACCATGTCTGAAAATATGGCCATCATACATCTCTGGAAGGTCGCCGGTGCATTACATAACCCGAATGACATCCTCCTAAAAGTATAGGTGTCGTGTAGGCACGTGAAGGTAGTCTTTTCTTGATCCTCAGGAGCGATGACTATCTGATTATACCCCGAATATCCGTCCAATAGGAAATAATACTCGTGGCCTGTCAAACGATTCAACATTTGATCTATGAACGGTAGAGAAAAGGTGTGACGCCCCCAGAATAGGTCCAACCCACCTAACCCATTCTGAGTCGCCAAATACATGGTACAGAAACTAAATACAAACTTTATTAATACAATTGTCGTGCAAAATATGATAACACATATGCTGTGAGTTTTAATACAAATATTGTCTTCTAAATAATATCCAAACTCAAATAAAGTCCTCATTATAATTATTAAAATATTATTTTACAAAATAGTGAGGACTGCTAGAACAACTGTTTTGAACCATCACTCCACACCCTGACTAGTTTTCGATATATTCTAGCCTCCTGAGAAGAAAAATAGAGCAAAAAAAAAAGGGTAAGCTCAACTAGCCCAGTAAAGAATAGTATAACAAAGATAATGTAGAACAAATTATCCTTAGTCCTCAACAGGAAAAAATCTGATAGAATATAATAGACAACAAGTTTTAGATCAACAACTACATCGGAAATAACAATCCATTAGAAGAGTCAAGTAGAACATGAAATCTACTATCTTCTATAATGTAAAAGTCCATCATCAATATTTTATCCCTGTAGCATCATTCAATAAATATTTCAATTCAACGAATTATCCATGCACTACGGGCCAAGGGTATTCGTTAGTATCACCAGTGGTCATGTTCATCTTAACACCTATCCATCTTTGCACAACGAGCCAAAGATATTCATCAGATAATCATTCATCTTTGCACTACAGTCCAAAGATATTCAGTTATATCACCATTTAGAACTGAGAATGATGAAAATATTTTAAAGACAACGAATCCAATGAGATAAAAGGACAAAGATTAGGGATTCGTACTTTAGTTTATCTAAGTTCAAAAATACTCCATAATAAACAATTGTGGAGCAAAATTCAAGAATGAAGATCAAAACATGGATACAATTAAAGATAGTAATCATAATAGACAACTTGGACAAAGAAAACAAAATTAAATTTTTCTGTGAATAGTGCCGTATTCGTGAATAGTATCGCATACATGAATAGTGTCATATACGTGAATAGTAACCTCAACACGAAAAGGTAAAAATTTCACACCAATATTTTAGTATAATGATATTAAAAGAAAAAATATCATTTATGAAAAAAATAACATCCATTACCTCAAAAGAATAGTACTTCTGGCTGGAATATTGGATATAATACTGAAAGAAACTTGCACTAAATAGTAACACTCAAAGTATTTAAATACTCACAAAAATACGCTCATATTATAGAGAGAGAAACTTTTGATTCTGGTGTGATTTTCAATTCTAACATAAGCACCCTATTTATAGAAAATGCTTAGCACACTAGGATTGACTAACCTGCTACCGGTGGCTTCCACCCTTTGTCATTCACGCACACCACACTTTGAAATTATTCTAAGCATATTTCACACCAACAAAGGACAAGAGTGAGGCCGACCCATTCTAGAAAATCTCCACCAAAATATTTTAAATTTAAACAATATTCAGAAACTTCCATAATTCATAATAAACATCAATTCCATATAAAATTTAATTCTTTACAACTTTGTAGAAGAAGGTTTTTCCAAATTCTAAATGAAAAATGACCCAAGTTTACATACAGATGATTTTTCCAAATCCCCACTCTGACAAAAAAATATACTGATAAATACCTCCGTATACCAACTTTGAAAAATCAACAATCAGCATTTTACAACAATAAGTGGGGCTCACCAACTTACAAAATATGTTTTTAGCATTTATTGTAACAAAATCAATTTGGACCCAATTTGCACTCTTTCTCCTCATTTTATTCATGTACCGTGAATTTAGTGTAAAAATATCATTATTATTATATTATTATATTATCACATTATACATTTATAATGTAATATAATAATATATTTAAATGAATTATTTTATCAAAAAAGATAAACTATCAATTTTTAATAATTGTCACTTTTCTAAAAGTTCCTCCATTTATATCCACATTAAATAAATATTTTCTTATCATAAAAATTAATAATTAATTATTTACAAATAATATTACACAACTACAAATATTGACAATCAGGTCGTTCCCAGGAAAAAGGGGGCTTTTCGATAAGGATTTCTCCTTACTAGCGCGCAATTAGGTGACCAAACCCCTTTCCTAGACAGAACTTCCTTAGACATTGCCAATAATGCTATCTAATAATATTATTTAAATAATATAAATTATTGATCTGATAATGGGAAATACTGTGCAGTGATAATTATTGAATTAACAATAATATAAAAATATTGAACAGTAATTACTGTAACAATTATTGAGTAGTGACTTCTTACGTAAAAATCAATAATTACAATTACTGTGCAATACCGTGTGCTACTGTCCAACACCACGTATTGCTGTATTTTAACCACCGGGTATTCCAACAGTTTTAACGGTAACAACTACGCCGTTATTTATAAAAAACTCATACTTGTCGTTTTCTTCATCCGACAATTTTTCATTATGGGGCCCACAAATGGTTGCGCCGTCGTACGAATATTCCCCGACAACAAGAATATTTCACGACCAAACGAATATTCCCCGACAATAATGAATATTTTATAACCACTTGTTTATTTAAAATATTTGCGCATTTTACCCATAACTAACCACATTAATCAAATCAACACCTTATTATTCAAAATAATAAATAGAGGAAATTCAATTGTATTCATAAAAAGTTGGGGTCTTACAACCTCCCCTCCTTATGAAATTTTGTCCTCGAAATTGACGTACATACCTGGTGTTTCGAAAAGGTGAGGATACCTTGCTTTCATTTTCGATTCTAACTCCCAGGTCATTTCCTCAATAGCATGGTTCCTCCATAAAATTTTAACTTGGGGTATAACCTTTGTGCGTAAGACATGTTCCTTCCTATCCAAGATCTTGAAAGGTACCTCCTCGTACGTTAAATCTTCGGCTATCTCGTCTGGTTCTAACTCAATAACGTGGTTTGGGTCTTTCACATATTTATGAAACACAGATATGTGAAAAATATTATGAACACGAGACATGCTTGGAGGTAATGCGAGCCTATAGGCCACATTTCCTACTCGGTCAAGAATCTCAAATGGACCAACAAATTATGGATTGAGCTTTCCTCTCTTCCCGAATCTTGTAACTCCCTTCCATGGAGCAACACGTAACAATACATGATCCCCAACATTAAATTTCACGTCCTTTCGATGAAGATCCGCATAACTCTTTTGTCGATCCTGTGCCGTTTGTATATGTTGTCGGATCATTTGGATCTTTTCTATAGTCATATATACCAACTCTAGTCCCAACAATGTTGCTTCATATACCTCATCCCAACATACTGGAGAGCGACACTTTCGTCCATACAACGCTTCAAATGGAGCCACACCTATATTTACCTGATAACTGTTGTTGTAGGAGAATTCCACCAATGGTAAGTACTTATCCCAACTCCCTTTAAAGTCTAGAACACAAAGTCTCAATAGATCTTCAAGAGTTTGAATAGTCCTTTCTGATTGCCCGTTCGTTTGAGGATGGCATGCCGAACTGAATCATAAATCCGTTCCCATAGCTTTCTACAAGCTAACCCAAAATCGTGAACTGAACCTTGGGTCACGATCTAAAACTATGGATACTGGCATACCATGCAATCTTACAATCTCATTTATGTACATACGAGCAAGACGTTCAAGTGAATAAGTTTCTCGTATAGGTAAGAAAAGAGCAGACTTGGTTAATCTACCGATAATGACCCAAATTGCATCTATGCCTTGAGAAACCTTGGGAAGACCGATAACAAAATCCATGTTAATGTGTTCCCACTTCCATTTCAGAATCTCAAGTGGTTGCAATGGACCCTTTAGCACTTGATGCTCCGCCTTGACACGTTGACAAGTTAACATCTTAAGATAAACTTCGCCATCTCTCTCTTCATGTTGCTCCACCAATATGTATGTCGAAGATCACGATACATTTTAGTATTTCTAGGATAAATTGCAAATGGTGTGTTATGTGCCAACATCATGATTTTGTACTTTAAATCAGAGTCGTTAAGAACACAAAGTCTGGAGTTGACTCGAAGTATTCCTTCTTCGTCGATTCTTGCTTCTGGAATAGTACATTCTTGTACTTTCTTCTTCATACTCATCAACTCCATGTCTGTAGCTTGAGCAGCTTTAACTTTATCGATTAAAGTTGGTTTTACTCGTATATTTGATATCATCACGTGGGTACTTAGAGCCTTTAACTCTATCTCTATCCTTTGTAAGTTAGACAAAATGGGACTTTGTGTTAACAATATCGCACTCATACCAGCATATGATCTTCTACTCAACGCGTCAGCTACCACGTTCGCTTTTCCAGGATGGCATTGAATGGTATGGTGGTAATCTTTCAATAGCTCGAGCCAACGTCGTTGCCGCATGTTGAGTTCCTTTTATGTAAAGAAATATTTGAGACTTTTATGATCTGTATAGATCTCCACTTTCTCCCCATACAGGTAGTGCCTCCAGATCTTTAGTGTAAAAACGACTGCTGCCAACTCTAGATCATGAGTAGGATAATTCCTCTCATATTCTTTGAGTTGTCTTAAAGCATAGGCTATGACTTTTCCATGTTGCATGAGAACACATCCTAAACCTTTACCTAAAGCATCGTTGTAGATGACAAATCCCTCCTAACTTGATGGTATTGTCAGAACAGGTGCCGAAATGAGTCTCCTCTGGAGTTCTTGAAAACTCTTCTCATAATCCTCGCTCCAACTGAATTTTGTATCTTTTCGAGTCAGCTGAGTTAATGGAGTAGCTATTGAGAAAATCCTTCCATAAATCTCCGATAATAACCAGCTAAACCTAGAAAGCTACGTACTTCGGTTAATAACTTAGGTTTCTCCCAACTTTGTATTGCTTAAATCTTTGTCGGATCAACTGATATTCCATACTTCGATATCATGTGCCCAAGGAATGCTACTTCTTCAAGCCAAAACTCACATTTCTTCAACTTGGCCTATAGCTTGTTTTTACGAAACTTTTGGAGCATCAACTTCAAGTTTTGCTCATGATCTTCATGACTTTTAGAAAAGATGAGGATGTCATCAATAAAGACAACCATAAAATGATCTAAATATTTCTTGAATACTCAGTTCATCATATCCATGAAGGCCGCAGGAGCATTAGTCAATCCAAAAGACATGACTAAGAATTTATAATGCCCGTACCGAGTCCTGAAAGCAGTCTTTGAAATGTCATCAGTTTTATGTTAGGTTTGTAATATTCATGAACGCAATCAAATTGCACAAAATAAGCGGAAACGTGTAAAAATCAGAGTTTCAAATTTTACAAACCATATACCCGGATCATCCTTTATGCATAATTATTAATTAAACGAAAAGATATGAAGATCAAGAATCATACCCTTGAAGATTCGAGTTTTCTCAGGTACAAGTTCACCTCCAATCCTTTTCGCATTCAACTTGAATCCACCGGGTTTGGTTCCTTCCTTTAATCAACATTAGCCACCCAAGTGTTTGGCCTCTAGAGGTGATCTTCTAAGAAAGAATAAAGATTCAAGAAGATGTGTGTTTGGCAAAATCCTAGTTTTTCTATCTCTCATAGAAAAGGAGCGTACTCTTCAACAATTAGAATCACGTATGTTGTGAAAAAGTCAACAACCCCCTCACCCATAATAAGACTCATCTTATTTATAGATATGGGCAACCCTCCTTAACCATTAAGGAATTAGGTTTTATTTTAATTAATTAAAATCCTTTAATTAATTAGCCTCCTATTCTTATTAGGAATAAATGAGAGTACTAATATTAAATTAATTTCCAACTCTTTAGAAATTAAAATAATAATAATTGTAATAATATAAATAAGATTCCTCTTATTAATTTATATATTTAATATTTCCAAAATATTAAATAATAAATTTTAAGCTATTTAATTTATTCTATCACCATAGATTAAATTAAATACACTTAACATATTATTACAATTATGCCATTAACTTCTTAAATAATTATTCTTCATTTTATGGTGTGACCCTTTAGGTTCTCCATATTAAACTGGTTGTGAATAAATCAATTAGAACAATTCTAATCTTATTTAAATAAATAAATTAAACTATTAATTTATTTAAATAAATAATATTTATTCTACAATAGAGATAAGCCTCCCTAGCGATCAACGACTTTTCAGATAATATAGATTTCAACATTAATCATAATAGAACCTTTGAGTAAATAGTTACCGTACAATTCAATCCTTCCACCATACAATATCCCAATTAAATATAAAACATGGAATTACTGTCAAGTCTTATTTTATTTAATTATATGTATTTCGACTCTTAAATGCACAACTCCAAATAATACAAATTAAAAACTCCTTTCTAATTTCATTCAGCCTTGGCCAAGGACTACTGAGTTGTCATTTATCGAATCACATAGGACATTTCTCTTCTTTTACTAGAAGTGGTAGATTCTTTATTGATCATACATTATCTCCATGTACAACTTATTATACCCAAGCATACCCTTTGATATACCCTAAGGGTCTTAAGGAATAAGTCAAAGTATAACTCATCATACACAAGATACTATGATGATGTCAAGTCCAAGGATCACTTGTACTACTATCACTACAGGAATTCCTATTGATAGGCAAGTAAAACTCCATTAGGTATTCCTTAGCGAGCCATGTTCAATGAACTTATTCTCTAATAAACACCTACATACTTGCTTTAGTGTCTCCACACAAATAATCATGAGATCAATCATCCTCATCCAATGAGCAAGCAACGTATGTACCAATCTATCCGGATTCACTAATCCCCAATTTTGTAATACAACGATTGAGAACTATTTTAGTTTTAAGCTTTCTAAATATTTAGATCTCATTAGAATGATCATCATCATTATTCTAAAAGCATTGCTTAAAACTATGAATTTATCACATATTATAAAACAGCATCATGTAGATAATTAAAAGCCTTTAATAAATTAATACTTTTTATTAATAAATGAATAAGATTGTTACAAAGTATATAATTTATCATCAAACATGATTGGCTTGTGTGCATACTACTTTCAATCTCTCACTTGCACTAAACCCAATCGACATGGTATCTCATACCCTTCTTTTCTAAGTGACGATTATCCTGCTGTTGGATAAACTTTAGTTAATGGATATGTAATGTTGTTCTTGAGAGTCCACTATCTCTATAGTGATTTCCCATATTTCAATGATTCCTATAATCAAATGAAAGTGTCACAACACATGTTTAGATCCAAGATGAGACTTAGGAAATGTTCCTAGTTCTGTAATGAACTTTTCATCTAAACAATCAATTTGTAGCTTTATTTATAGCTATATACTTTGTCTTTATCACTAAACCAGTAACTCTTTACTGTTTGGAACATTTCCAATTCACTGCACCACCGTTCAAGGTAACACTTTACCTTAAAGTGGATTTTCTGTCATCTTGGTCTGTCTGAAGAAAATTTTGAGTTTGTTAAGCCCTCTAATTTTAATTCAGACACACCATGAATATGATCACATCCTTAGTGCCAGTTAGGTACTTTAAGATGTTTTTTAATGACTCATAGTGAACTTCTCCAGAATATGATTGATCAATATCAGGTCTTGTATATTTCATTATATACATGATTGTTACTCATGCGATCTCTCTTTTATGAGTCTATGGGGACTATTAAGAGTGATACACTCCATGGCTCATCAATATGAGACAACTTGTAATATTCCGAGTAAATTTTGAAAAAAGATTTGGTGAAAACCGAGTAAGGGAGGTTTCTTTGATTCCGAGGACGGAATCCTTATAAGGAGGGAAGGATGTGACAACCCGAATTTTTATAAGTTATTAAAATAAGAATTTAATAATTAAAATTTTTATTATGAGGTGTATATATTTTGAATTATATGATTTGGTGTGAAGAGAATTAAATATTCATATGTTGGAGAATGTGAGATTTAATAGGTAATTAAACTATTAAAGAAATTAAATAATATTAGTTAATTTAATTAAGTTAAAATTATGTTATGAGATAATATAATTTTAATTATTATACCTTGTGGGCAATGAAAATTATTATGAGTTAAGTTTCATAAATAGTGTGAATAATTCATTTAATTAAAATAGTGAATTAATACAAGTATAATTGATTTAATAAAGTGAGAAGGTAATATATTGCATGAAAATGTAAATATTAGTATAATGCGAGTAAAATATTTATTAAGTACATTAAATATTTTAGTTGTAAACTTTATGGAATTAGATGAATATTTATGATATTAAATAAATATTTGATGAAAATTGGTATGAGATAGTTTATTTAAGTGTGATAAAATAGATGAGATTTATACGTATTTTATTACGCTAGTATAATTGTGATATTCTAATTTAATTAAATAATTAAATTAGAGGAGTGAGAATTTGTTAAATAATGTTATGATTATAATGGTTGAATAGAAATTATAATTTTACTAATAAGGTTAATTTTATTTTTTAAGGAATTAAAGGTACATAATCTAGTTTATATTTCTAGTTTATGTGTTCTTGAGTTTCTTTAAAAATTGGAGTTTTGGTTAATGAATTTGTGGATTACGATGTTATATATGTTATTAGATATTTATAATTTGATAGTGGTCATCTAGAAATAAATTTTCAGAAATCAAATTCATGTATTTATACTAAAGAAGAGGAATTTGGGTTTTGATTGTAATGTGTGTTTTGGTGTACTTTAGGACTAAAGTTGATGATAAATTCATGATGAAAACTTTAAATTGATGGATGATTGTTGTTCTCCTCTATAAAACGAAAACAACGCAACTTGAACGGATCGAATTGGTTAAGAAACGAATTATTGATGAATGAATACACTCAGTATGTTAAAAATAGGAAAAATTAGTATAAACAAATTAGAATTAGTATAAACCAAGTCCCACATCAACTAAATTGAGAACTTTACCCTTTGCTAAACCTATAAATAGAAGGGCTTGATCCTTTGTTTCATTCACCAACAATAAGGCCTCCAATTTTGAGAAAGGCTTTGTTGTAGGAGGACTTTTTATAAAGATCTTCTCTTAGTTAAATTTTGGTCGAATACGTATTCAGTTTGTGGAATTCGTATTTTCGGGTATGTTTCTTATTTAATTTTTGGTAATGTTATTATTTTAAATATTGTATTTAGTTTGTTAGTTAAAGTTTGTATTTTGGAAGTTTAGTTAGTTTTGTTAGAAAACTAGTTAGTTTACTATGTTTATTTTGGCTTTTAATTGATTATGTAAATGAGTTATAATGATTGTAATTAGAGATATGAAACCTTAATATCATCCAAGTGTAACCAAAACTCACAAAATAAAAGATTTACAAAGAACCTTGTTGGGCAGTTTTTGGGACTGAGCTTGAGGACCCTTTGTGCTTTTGATTTATGTCTAAAAGCTTTATTTGATGATTGTATGTTATATCCCTCTAAGTTCTGAAGATTTCCTAACTTGAATGAACCAAAACGGAGTTAAAATGAATCTGTGGTGAAGATTTTAGTAAACTATGTCTAGAAATGAAAATTGAATGAACAGTGACTATAGTGTCAAATTATGGAATAGTTATGCTACCTGAAAAATTCTGAGTTTCTGGGTAGTTGTAGTGCACTGAGTTAGGAAGCCATAGGCTTTGGAATGACCTCATTCCGACCTCGGATGAGGGAGTTACGGTGATTGGAAAGAAATGTGTCGAATTTGTCAAACTGAAAGTCAGCAGCGGGATGTCCTATTCGGGACACTGTTTCGATCAGTTAATGTTTCCACAAACTTCTGGGCTTTTGGTATGTTATATTACACTAAATTAGCTTTCCATTGACTCCGGAACGGACTAATTCCGACTTCGGAGCAAAGAGTTATGACCATTCAAAGTAGTCGCGTCAAAACTGTCTAACCAACTCGGGGCAGTCACCTTGAACGAATTTTTGGGAATTCTGTGTTTTGAATTTAGAAATGGTCAAAGAATGAAAGTTGTAGCCTCGGAAGTTAGCTTCGCGTGGGCTCAAGAATCGCTCAAAAATGTTTTGAAACGAATTAGTTATGACTGTTTTAGCAAGAGAGGGTAATGCTGGGAAAAAAAAATTGAAGACTGCTATGAACGTCAATTTTTGGCACGCTTTTTAGGCTACTTAACAAACTCGAAATGAGAGGTTAGTATTTCTTAAAAATAGTCTTGTATGCCATGAAAAACATACTAAAAAAAATGCCTTACGATTAGATAAGTAAATTGCAAGCTATTAAACCACGAAATGGGTGTCAAAGGTGAGGGGCTGCTGCCTTGTGAAATTATATTGAACCTAGTAATATAAAACGAAGGGGATATAAATGGTTTATGTTTTGATACGTAAAGTATTTACATACTAAATCCATGAGAGAACCTTTTGGGCATAAAAAGGTTATAACGGACAAAAGTTTCCAAAGAAACATAGAATGGTTTTAAGACAAGAACAAAATATTATTGTTAAATAAAATTAGTTTACATTGAGTACGTGAATTTTGTATGTGAAACTAATATGTACATGTATGTATCCTCAATTTGTGTAGGATCATCACAGCGCAGATAAGTTATAAACATTAAATAACATCCAAGGCAAGTTTTTCAGTTCTATTATGTTTGTGGATTAAATGTGATTATGTGGTGAGTTACATACCATGCTTTATGAATTGTTAAAGTCAAAATATGACCAAGTTAATTGGGTTATGGAACTCAATTTATATGTGATATGTGATAGCACATGCATGTTGTATAATGTAACTCGATAAATTAGAAATGTAGAATGCATGAATTGTGTGCTATGTGAAACATGATAGACTGTTAAATTTGCTGGGCTGTCGAGCTCAACCTTGCAAATAACCACTTTTACAGGTTCAAGATTCAAGGTAAAGTTATGCGTTACTTGAAAGACATGAATCAGATGTGATACTTGAAGATTTATATACTTTGGTTGTGTTATTATTTGAACCATGTTTAAGATTTCGAATAATGTATTAATGTTGAATTGTAATATTATTTTGCGAATGTAAACTATTGTAGTATTAAAATGATTCTGAGATATTTAGATATAAAGGTTGAAGGTTTTGGGAACGAGGATAGTTTGAAATAGAAAATTTTAATTATTCCGCAAATTTCAATGGTTTTATTATCATTTAATGATGTAAAATTAGAGATTGAATGTATTATTAACGACCGAAGTCGAGAATTAAATTGTATGATTTTTGGGGTCGTTACAGTTGTATGTAATATTCTGAGTAAATTTTGAAAAAAGATTTGGTGAAAACCGAGTAAGGGAGGTTTCTTTGATTCCGAAGACGGAATCCTTATAAGGAGGGAATGATGTGACAACCCGAATTTTTATAAGTTATTAAAATAAGAATTTAATAATTAAAATTCTTATTATGAGGTGTATATATTTTGAATTATATGATTTGGTGTGAAGAGAATTAAATTGTATGAATTTTGGGGTCGTTACAGTTGGTATCAAAGCTGTAGGTTATAAACCTTAGGTAGGAGTACCTTAGGCTATAACCTTAGGGAAGGAAGATGAAGATAATGAAAGAATAAGCTCAAATAGAGTTTGAACAATAAGAAGTAATGTAAGAAACGTATAAAGAAGGGATAAAACTTGCGTGAAATGCTTCAAAGAAGAATCTCGCAGAGTTATAAAGAATATGAATGTGGGGTTACCCAACTCCAATAATAAGGATGTAAGGTGATAACAAATAGACAATGTCTATAAGAAGAGAATGGTAAGGAAATTAAAAATAGAGAGTTATAGTTAAGTATGGTATAGTTGTACTCTTTAGTAGTTGGTGTATGGTATCTGGGCTAAACGATTCCTTCATAGAGCGGAGGTATATACGAACTAGTAACTCGGAACCTAGTTTGTTGGTTGTTTGTGGGAAACCACTCAGCGTACCATATTGAAACTGTTAGAGACTCGATGTGTACCAAGTGTAGAAATGGATACGTATGATGAAAGTGTAGAACTCGAATGAAATTTTGAGCGATGTAAATGATGTTAGAAATTCTTAAAGGAAATTTTTTTTTCCTTATATAAACAAGAAGATTCAAAGAAGAATCTAAGAGATATAAAGATAAGAAATGAGAGTTTCTTAACTCCAAAAGCCAGAATAACGAGTAATGTAGTAAATGATGAAAAAGAGAAAGAAAGAGGATCGTAAAACAAAACGATCACGAGTTAAGAAAAATTTTTTAAGGGAGATGATTATAGAATAAAATCACAACGTGGTCTATTTAAGTTATAAAAGAAAGATGGTCTATAATGTTTGAATAATTATAGCTTAATGCTATGAAGATGGAGTACTATGAAATAGTACGAGATAACTCATGAGGAGTTATAGATGATGTGATACGAGGAATTCGTATCGAGCAAAGGGCAAGTTATAAGCAAGATAGAGTTAGGTGGGATTTCAATTGAGGTCTCATGTGATGGCTGAGTTGTACAAACCTTTGTATGGGTGAGGGTTTTGTGCTTGCACTCAGTTTATCACATTGATAATCATTGGAATGTTTGTGTCGCGCTATTTGTTATATGCTTGTTGAGAAGGTGATTCTTTTCTCATGTGTATAACAGATAGGTAGAGTATAGTTAGTGAATATTATAAGGTTAAGTGTGAGTTCTTAAAACTCATACTTATGATAGGTTCGTGACTCATAATTATATGGTATGATTTTGAACCCCTCAGCGAATGGACGCCTATGGTCTGACTAGGATAAGTTCTTAAACTCATATGATTGTGAAAAGTTTCTGAACTCATAACGTGTGGTAAGTTTGACGAACTGGGTATAGATAAGTATAAATGGAGTATTGAGGATGATAGGAATAGATAGACCTATTAAGCAATGGATCATTATAGAAAGTGAAGTTGATGGTGGAAGCATAGGTAATCTAAATCTACTAGCTATGCTAGACTTTCGAAATTTATTGACTTCGTGCTGATGTTTACACTTCTATTTTCTTGAAAAATATTGGATTAAATGATGGAACCAGTGAGTTTTAACAACAATACTGTTATTCGTATGTCTATGCTAACTGCTTCGGCTAGACAAAAATTATTTACAATATATCAAAATGTATTTTATATCATTAATGCATCATGTAACATGGTGCAAGGATGATAAAAACGATGGAGTCATCAATGCAGTATTACCTAGTGTTGGATGTGATCTAAGGATCGTCAGCCCACTATGGTATGATGTAGTATGATAAAATCACCAAATGACGGAATCCTCAACGGACTGTAAATACAGTGCGGTATCATGACGTCATAAAAAGATTTTTGAGATTTTTTTGAGATATGAGAATTCATATGTATGTATGTATATGTATATTTCGGTTGATGTTCGAATTATTGTAGAGGTCTATGCTATTTGATTCAGCTAGACGAATATTGAAAGATGTTCATGAAATTCAAGTGTTTATTGAAAAGTTATGCCAAACCAAATTGTTTTGGTGCGGATTCAGATGTTGAAAAGCTGAGGTGAACAACCCTATAAGGGGACATGTTTTCGGGGACAATGGTTCCGAGTGTAACGCATATAGTCGTTACAAAATACTACGTTGCGGCCCAACGTAGTGGTACAATAGGCTGGCCACCTAGTGTACGTAAGGAGGGTATTTTCAGTCTTTGTGATTGATAAACACTCTGGTTTGCAGTGTGAAGGATTGAGTTGAAGCACTAGTAAACCGAGAATAGAGTTCACGTTCTTGTGACCCCTCAACATGATTTGAATCTTTTAAATTCCTGAGTTATTCATACTACTTCCTAATTATTGAGCAATTATGGAAGATTCTTGCTATTCTAAAAGGCGAATGTGGTAAGGATGATATTCCTTAGAAAGAAGTAAGTCGTAGAATGCGACACTGAATGATGAATATATTGAATAAGTGAGAAAAGAAGTGTTGATATGAGAAGGAGATGAGTTATCAAAGAATAATGTAAAACTTTTAATAGAAAAGTTAATAATTGTAGAAAGATCTTTGTGGAAAGAAAGTGATTATAGAACCCAATGATTGAATAAATTATTAACGTAAAATATATTTTGATAGATTGAATGAATAAAGATTAATAGATAAAATTTCGAGGACGAAATTCTTAGAAGAAAGGGTGTATGTAATATTCCGAGTAAATTTTAATAAAAGATTTGGTGAAAACCGAGTAAGGGAGGTATCTTTGATTATGAGGACGGAATCCTTATAAGGAGGGAAGGATGTGACAACCCGAATTTTTATAAGTTATTAAAATAAGAATTTAATAATTAAAATTCTTATTATGAGGTGTATATATTTTGAATTATATGATTTGGTGTGAAGAGAATTAAATTGTATGAATTTTGGGTCGTTACACAACGC
This sequence comes from Panax notoginseng, assembly GCA_016801055.1. Taxonomy (NCBI): domain Eukaryota; kingdom Viridiplantae; phylum Streptophyta; class Magnoliopsida; order Apiales; family Araliaceae; genus Panax; species Panax notoginseng. The sequence goes on from CM029016.1 coordinate 194,610,231, forward strand.
TTGGAGTTTTCCATGCTAAACGACTTTAGCATCAAATGAATATATGTTTCTTGGGTTAAGTCGAGCATCCTTTTTAATCTATCTATATAGATTTGTATCCCCAATTAAGATATTCTTCCCAAATCATTCATGGAGGAATGTTTAGACAACTTTATCTTTACTGAATCTAGCATTGACATGTTATTCCGTATCCGTAGTATATCAACATATAATACTAGGAACGTCAAATCTGTACTTGTCAAATCTTACTAAGTAGGACTATAAAACATATACCCTAAACTTACTTTAGGATATTCCACAAATCTGTACTTGTCAAATCTTGTCCCAAGCTTATCCTTTAAAACCTTTTCACATAAGTTGGACAACCCCTTATCTTAACATTCTTAAGATTAGGAATCTTCCATGTCCATAACTTTTATAGAGTCTTGGGACCGGATTTTGAGGTTACATTTTCGTAGATATGCAGCCATTTCTAGGGCATGACCCCAGAAGGATACTAAAATATCGGTAAAATTATTATGGACCGTAAAATGTCCAACAAGGTACGATTTTTCCTTTTAGATACATCAATCAATTATTACGTATCAGGAGGCGTTCATTATGAGAAAACCATTTGAGATGATCTAGAAACTTATTGCATAAGTATTTATTCCTTGATTCGATCAAAGAATCCTAATACTTTGTCAATTTGTTTCACTTTTAAATTCTTTGAAACTTTCAAATAATTCATACTTGTATTTCATCAAATACAAATATTCAACTCTTTGAATGATCATCTCCTTTCCTTATACTAGTTTGTTCAATTTGTAAAATAATTTTTCACGTAAGTCAAGTATACAAAATCCATTAAATAATATTCCAGTTCTATACAAAATATAATTATTATAAATAGAACAACAATTGTTCTTAAATATAATACCAAAGATTTCATTGTCCAACAACAAAATGAAAATAATATTTCTAACGAGAACTGGAATACAATAACAACTTATTGACTTAATAGACTTGCCCGTAGGCAATGCTAAACAATAAGTTCCTATGGATAATGTAACAACTTTTGCTTCATTTCCGACAAAGGACTACTTATCTTTGTTTAGCTTTCTACTTCAACTTGGTCCCTTCATAAATCTATATTTATGATAACCAAAGTCGGTATCCAATACCCAAGTAGAACCTTAACTTAAAGAAAAATTTATTTTAATTCATGAACAAAATTGTATTTGTAATTGAAACTTTACTAAGCTTCTTCTGGTTAGCTCTGCAAGATGCTTCTCGCAGTTTCTTTTCAGTGTCCAGGTTTATTGCAGTGGAAGCAAACTTCTTTGCTATCCATATCAGTTTTGTTCTTATTATCCTTTATTTTTTCCTTTCTATTTACCTTCTTTGAATCGTTCTTCTTTTCAGAAGATCCTTTGGCCCCTACCAGTAAGACATGGTTTTTCTTGGTTGGAAAGTGACTCTCAGCATTTTTCTATATGTTAAGCAAATCATCGAGGCTGATATCTAACTTGTTCATATGAAAAATTCATAATAATTGTGAAAGGAGTCCGGGAGTGAGTGCAAGATCAAATCTTGGCTCAACTCTCCATCCATGACAAAACCTGTTGTCCTAATTGATCAATCAAATTGATAATGTTAAGGACTTTTATCTGTACTGTAGTATCACCGATCATTTTAAATCGGAATAGTTCCTTAGATATTTGATATCTATCAGTCCTACTTTCCTCACCATCAACTACTTGATGTGCAGAAATATACTAAGAGTATCCATAGTTTTATGCTGACGCTAAAGCTTGTTACTCGTGGATACGAGCATGATGCATTGAGCTAACTGTGCATCATTTTGCCACTTTCTAAAAGTAGCAATCTCTTACTCAGAGGCATTGTCTACAACCATTGCAGGGATAGGCGTATTAAGGACATAAGATAGTTTTTCAGCCGTGAGAACTATTCTCAAATTCCTTAACCAATCCGTTTAATTCGGTCCAGTTAAATAGCATCTAATATGCTTCGCAGTGATAGTAATTTAGACATTGTAAAATTCTGTAAATGAATTTGTAATAAACAATATTTTAGCATACATTCTTTTATTAATTACCAAAATAAATTAGGTCTTGTTTTAAATTGGTATCTCCCACTATTTTCTTCAAACTATATTACCCTCACTTATATAGTTCGGCAAAATCTAATTAAAGATTTGCTAGTGAGATTAAGGATCCCATTTCAAATGTATATAGCCTTGTGGTGACACAACAAACTATATATAAATAAATATGTAGACAACTCTTGTCAATTACATCAACTATGCAACTCCTTGTATTTTGCCTCATAAATCATAATGGTTAAGTGTGTGGATATCCGAACTAAAATGATTTAAGTTAAATCCAACCTAGCACTCCATATATTCAAAAAAGAAAAATATTATCCTTGTGGTGACATAACAAAATAATATTGTTCAATTTTCTTTATAAGCATCAAATGTGATAAAATTAACATCTCAAAGAATTAAGATAAACCTTGTGGTGATACAACAAACTTATAATAATTAATTGATACTCTATTATTTTTTATCATGTTAGAAGGCGACGTTCGATATTCCAAATATCTTTGAACGCTTTGGACTTAATATAAAATATTTAAGGAGTTTGATATTAATTTGTCTCATCTTGTTTAGCGCGCGCGTGCACACACACACACACACACACACACACACACATATATATATTATATATTATGCAAACATGCGTATATATATATATATATATATATATATATATATATATATATATATATATATATATATATAATATAAGCATGCACATATAGAATACTATATTCTACCTGGATTGATTATGGACTTTTATTCTAGTTTGGTTCACTAGAGCCACAAAGTGAACCAAAAGGTCAAACCCTAGGGGTGCAAGAATTAATATTTAAATATAACTATTACATTTAAACTCGAGCTCCATTACAAACGGGTCTTCACGCGCTCCTTGATCCTTGATTTCTAATTCTTCAAAATTAATTCTAACTATTCCTATTACAAAACTATTTAAAATAAATAGAAACCTTGATCAGCAGTCAAAGGAAAGTACATAGGAGGGAGTTAAAATTTACATTAAGAAAAAATTAGAGAAGACGAGGTACGCAGACCCCATTTAATAAAACTCATACATTCGTGCATCCAACTAAAATAAAATCCAATCACATTGGTCAATAGTCCATAATCAATCACATTTATTATCATACACATCACCATATGTATCAATAAATAACATTCATCTAATGAATAATATATATATATATATATATATATATATATATATATATATATATATATATATATATATATATTGATATCATTTAATGGACAAATTTAGTTAGTATAAAATCTAATTTTGAATCAAAATAAACTCCTTTATTTTAATCCAAATTTAAATCAAAACAAACTCTTTTATTTTAATTTATCCAATTTTAAATAAAATAAATTATTTTATTTTAATCAAAATGAACTCCTTTATTTTAATTAATTATGGAATCCAATTCCAAGTAAAAAAAAATTTATTAAAGGAAACACGGATCCTCTTTCCTATTCACAAATAAATTCCTTTATTTTGAATAATATGAAATCTTATTCCATATTTAAATAAACTCCTTTATTTAAGAAAACATTGATTCACTCTCCTATTCACAAATAAACTCCTTTATTTTAGGAAACATGGAATCCAATTTTAACTCCAATTAGTTATCATGAAATCAAATTTCAACTCTAATTAGTTAGCATGAAATTCAATTTTAAAATTAAAATAAACTTTTATTTTAAGATTAAAATAAACTTTTTATTTTAAAATTAAAACAAACTATTTATTTTAATTATAAAGTAATTAAGAATATTATATATATATATATATATATATATACACACACACACACACACACACATGAATCACATGTAGTATTATATATATAACTAATTTATATATATAAATATGAAATCAAGCTTCAGGATCCTTAAGTATTATATATATATATATATATATATATATATATATATATATATATATATATATATATATATATATATATATTCTATGAATCGTAAAATATATATTATTAACATGTAATACATGAACCCTGATTCATCTCCACATGAAACAGAATACCAATCATTGCTAGCATATCACGGAATTTAGATATTAATCTTACATATCCGTATAATAAGTAAGATCAGATCAGCCTTTTGAAAATAAAAACAACATCCACGCGGATTACAGATTTAGCCAAATAAAAAAAACGTTTTTCAAAAAATTGGTTCCGCGAATGTTTTTTTTTTTAAATTTTATACAACAAATTATGCCCCCATTAAATTGTTCTAAACACATATCAATATACATATCAAATTAAAACAATTAATAATTTGCATAAAGGTTTAGCTCTGATGCCACTGTTAGGTTTGTAATATTCATGAACGCAATCAAATTTCACAAAATAAGCGAAAATGTGTAAAATCAGAGTTTAAAATTTTACAAACCATATATCCGGATCATCCTTTATGCACAATTATTAATTAAACGAAAAGATATGAAGAACAAGAATCATACCCTTGAAGATTCGAGCTTCCTCAGGTACAAGTTCACCTCCAATCCTTTTCGCGTTCAACTTGAATCCACCGGGTTTGGTTCCTTCCTTTGATAAACGTTAGCCACCCAAGTGTTTGGACTCTAGAGGTGATCCACCACGAAAGAATAAAGATTCAAGAAGATGGGTGTTTGGCAAAATCCTAGTTTTTCTATATTTTATAGAAAAGGAGCGCACTCTCCAACAATTGGAATAACGTATGTTGTAAAAAAATCAACAACCCCCTCACCCATAATAAGACTCCTCTTATTTATTGATGTGGGCAACCCTCCTTAACTATTAAGGAATTGAGTTTTATTTTAATTAATTAAAATTCTTTAATTAATTAGCCTCCTAATCTTATTAGGAATAAATGAGAGTACTAATATTAAATTAATTTCTAACTCTTTAGAAATTAAAATAATAATAATTGTAATAATATTAATAAGACTCTTCTTAGTAATTTATATATTTAATATTTCCAAAATATTAAATAATAAATATTAAGCTATTTAATTTATTCTATCACCACAGATTAAATTAAATACACTTAACATATTATTACGATTATGCCATTAACTTCTTAAATAATTATTCTTCCTTTTATGGTGTGATCCTTTAGGTTCTCCATATTAAACCGGTTGTGAATAAATCAATTAGAATAATTCTAATCTTATTTAAATAAATAAATTAAACTATTAATTTATTTAAATAAATAATATTTATTCAACAATAGGGATAAGTCTCCCTAACGATCAACGACTTTCCAAATAATATAGATTTCAACATTAATCATAAAAGAACTTTTGAGTAAATAGTTACCGTACAATTCAATCCTTCCACCATACAATGTTCCAATTAATATAAGGCATGAAATTACTGTCAAGTCTTATTTTATTTAATTATATGTATTTCGACTCTTAAATGCACAACTCCAAATAATGTAAATTAAAAACTCCTTTCTAATTTCATTCTGCCTTGGCCAAGGACTACTGGGTTGTCATTTATCGAATCACATAGGACATTTATCTTCTTTTACTAGAAGTGGTAGATTCTTATTGATCATACACTATCTCCATGTACAACTTATTATACCCAAGCATACCCTTTGATATACCCTAAGGGTCTTAAGGAATAAGTTAAAGTATAACTCATCATACACAAGATATTATGATGATGTCAAGTCGAAGGATCACTTGTACTACTATCACTACAGGAATTCCTATTGACAGGCAAGTAAAACTCCATTAGGTATTCCTTAGCGAGCTACGTTCAATGAACTTATTCTCTAATAAGCACCTACATACTTGCTTTAGTGTCTCCACACAAATGATCATGAGATCAATCATCCTCATCCAATGAGCAAGCAACGTATGTACCAATCTATCCGGATTCACTAATCTCCAATTTAGTAATCCAATGATTGTGAACTATTTTAGTTTTAAGCTTTCTAAGAATTTAGATCTCATTAGAATGGTCATCATCAGTATTCTAAAAGCATTGCTTAAAACTATGAGTTTATCACATATTATAAAACAGCATCATGTAGATAATTAAAATCTTTTAATAAATTAATACTTTTTTATTAATAAATGAATAAGATTGTTACAAAGCATATGTTTTATCATCAAACATGATTGACTTGTGTGCATACTACTTTCATTTTAATCTTTAACTGATGATAATTAGAACGAAGATCGATTTTTGAGAAGAATTTACACCTTGCAACTGGTCAAACAGGTCATCAATGCGAGGTAGTGGGTACGCATTTTTGATGATGACATGGTTTAACTCCCGATAGTCAATGCAAAGTTGCATACTCCCATCTTTTTTTTTACGAATAAAATAGAAGCACCCCAAGGAGATGTACTAGGATAAATGAAACCAATATCCAACAACTCCTGTAGTTGGATTTTTAACTCCTGAAGTTCAATAGGAGCCATTCAATATGGAGTTTTAGAAATGGATTTTGTACCGGGTTCAAGGTCAATACAAAATTCGATATCACGCTCTGGGGGTAGACCAGGAAGTTCTTCAGGAAATACGCCAGGAAATTCATTAATAACAGAAATATCATTCAAATCTGATGTATTTTTGTTTAAATCCATGACATGGGCTAAGAAAGCTTAACATCCGTTTTCCAATAAACGAATGGTTTTATGGCTTGACATGACAGTGATTGACTTTAGTTGTTTGGTTGCTTGAATTCGCATACAGGTTGGTTAGGAATATGAAAACTAACAACCTTACGAAAATAATCAATTTTGGCATGATGAGTAGTTAACCAATCAATCCCTAAAATCACATCAAATACAAGTATTTTCAAAGAAATAAGATCGACAGGTAATGTGATGGTCCCAACTTGAATTAAGCAAGATTTATAAACCGTGGATGTAACAAAAGTTTCTCCTAACGGAGTTTCAACAGATAAGTCAAAGTCTAATTTCTCAGGGGTCAAGTTCAAACGTTGAGCACAAGCAGGAGAAATAAAAGAATAGGTAGAACCGATATCTAATAAGGTATAAACTTCTCAAGACTTTATGATTAGCTTACCCATGATCACCTCGTTCGGGTTCCTCGCATTTTGGGCAGTCACGACAAACGCTCTTTCAAGAACCACCGACTTTGACTTGTCCGGGACAGCCTTTGGAGTCACCATCCCCGCTAGACTTGGTTTCGCTACAGGACAATCTCGAGCTATATAACATTCCTTTCCACAGTTATAACACACCTTGAATTATTGTGGGCAGTTTGGGCTGATGTGTCCCTCTTTCCCGCATTTATAACATACGACCGGTGGTCGTTCTCCTCTCCTAGAAACACTTGGTGCTGACGTCTTCACGTTGTTATTGTTGTACCTCCTCTTTTTGAAATCTCCCCCCGACTCGCTTCTTCTACTATCATGGTCACGATTACCACCAGAGTGGTTACCGCTTTTGTCTGGATATTTTCCTCCCCGCTGGTTGTCATTGCTCCGATGACTGCTGCCACCGGTACGACCCTGGTTGTGGTCCCCCGGTTGAACAGACTCATTATCTCGCTCTAATAATTGAGCCCTGTTCACAACATCTGATTATAAAGAAAATTTGTGAGAAATGAGGTATTGATGAATTTTGGGTTTCAAACCTCTCAAAAACATTTGCGTCATACGTTCCTCATTCTCTACTAAATGAGGTGCAAACCTGGATAACTCCGCAATCTTAGCCTCATACTGGGACATAGTCATGTTGTTCTGTTCCAGTCTGATAAATTCTACCTTCTTCATATGACGAATACTTTCAGGAAAATATTTGTTATTGAACAGTTTTTGAAACGCTTCCCAAGACATATTGAGTGCGGCAGGCTGGGTACGCTTCACAGATTCTCACCAGTAATCTGCCTCACCACGAAACATAAAGGTGATGAATAGAAATTTTTGTTCCTCCGTGCATCCCAAGACATCAATTATCTTGGTAATTTGCTTAACCTACGTTTTAACTTTGATCGGATTCGGCTTTCCCAAAAACTTCGGCAGTCCCAACTCCTTGAATTGCTTAGCAGTGACCAGCCGTGAGTTTCCATTGTTTCCACCTGCATTTTAAACAGGAGTCTCACTCATCTGGTTTTGCATAAACTGCAAAAAGCTTCTAAACATCACATCATTCATCGTTTGATCGGTGGTGTTGTTTACAGGAGGAATATTGCCTTCCTGATGCACATTATTCTGGTTGTTGATTATCAGTGTCTCAATGGTCGCATGTGCTCCATTGCTCATCTCAAAATTTTTAGATGTCATTCTCAAATACTGCCACAAAACAAGGGTTAATTAAAGAAATTGACATTCCATATATTATCCCTATATTTCGACTGACTAATTAAATAACAAATAAGCTTAGGTAGGACACACTAGCGAAGGATTTACTCGTCACTCCCTTCCTAGTTCTAACCCCAGATCTCCATCAGAGATCATATCCCTAAGCTCTGATACCAACTGTGACGCCCCCGGAATAGGTTCAATCCACCCAATCCATTCTGAGTCGCCAAATACATGGTACAAAAACTAAATACAAACTTCATTAATACAATTGTCGTGCAAAATATGATAACACATATGCTGTGAGTTTTAATACAAATATTATCTTCTAGACAATATCCAAACTCAAATAAAGTCCTCATTGCAATTATTGTTATATTATTTTACAAAATAGTGAGGACTGCTGGAACAACTATTTTGAACCATCACTCTACACCCCGACTAGTCCCCGTTATATTCTCGCCTCCTAAGAAGAAAAATAGAACAAAAAGGAAAATGGTGAGCTCAACTAGCCCAGTAAAGAATATTATGACTAAGATAATGTAGAACAAATTATCCTTAGTACTCAATAGAGAAAAATCTGATAGAATATAATAGACAACAAGTTTTAGATCAACAACTGCAACGGAAACAACAATCCATTAGAAGAGTCAAGTTGAACACGAAATCTACTATCTTCTATAATTTAACAGTCCGTCATCAATATTTTATCCATGTAGCATCATTCAATAAATATTTCAATTCAACGAATTATCCATGCACTACGGGCCAAGGGTATTCGTTAGTATCACCAGAGGTCATGTTCATCTCAACACCTGTCCATCTTTGCACTACGGTCCAAAGATATTCATCAGGTAATCATTCATCTTTGCACTAAAGGCCAAAGATATTCAGTTATATCTCCATTTAAGACTGAGAATGATGAAATTATTTTAAAGACAACGAATCCAGTGAAATAAAAGGACAATGATTAGGGATTTGTTCTTTAGTTTATCTAAGTTCAAAAATACTCCATAATAAATAATTGTGGAGCAAAATTCAGGAATGAAGATCAAAACATGGATACAATCAAAGATAGTAACCATAATAGACAACTTGAACAAAGAAAAGAAAACTTAATTTTTCTGTGAATAGTATTGTATTCGTGAATAGTACCGTATACGTAAATAGTAAACTCGACACGAAAAGGTAAAAAAATCACAATAAAATTCATGTCAATATTTCGGTATAATGATATTAAAAGAAATAACATCATTTATGAAAAAAATAGCATCCATTACCTCAAAAGAATATTACTTCTAACTGAAATATTAGATATAATACTGAAGGAAACTTGCACTGAATAGTAACACTCAAAGTATTTAAATACTCACAAAAATACGCTCGATATTATAGAGAGAGAAACTTCTGATTCTAGTGTGATTTTCAATTCTAACATAAGCACCCTTTTCCATTCACACACACCACACTTTGAAATTATTCTCAGCACATTTCACACCAAAAAAGGACAAGAGTGGGGCCCACCCACTCTAGAAAATCTCCACCAAAATATTTTAAATTTAAAAAATATTCAGAAACTTTCATAATTCATAATAAATGACCCTTTTATCAGAAAAATATGAACCTTATGTCCATTCCATATAAAATTTAATTCTTTACAACTTTGTAGAAGAAAGTTTTTTCAAATTTTAAATGAAAAATGACCCAAGTTTACATAGAGATGATTTTTCCAAACCCCCACTCTGACAAAAAAATATACTGATAAAGACCTCCGTATACCAACTTTGAAAAATCAATAATCAGCATTTTACAACAACAAGTGGGGCCCACCAACTCACAAAATATGTTTTTAGCATTTATTGTAACAAAATCAATTCGGACCCAATTTGCACTATTTCTCCTCATTTTATTCATATACCATGAATTTAGTGTAAAAATATCATCATTATTATATTATTATATTATCACATTATACATTTATAATGTAATATAATAATATATTTGAATGAATTATTTTATCAGAAAAGATAAAATATCAATTTTCAACAATTGTCACTTTTCTAAAAGTTCCTCTATTTATATCCATATTAAATAAATATTTTCTTATCATAAAAATTAACAATTAATTATTTACAAATAATATTACAGAACTACAATATTGGCAACCAGGTCGTTCCCAAGAAAGAGGAGACTTTTCGATAAAGATTTCTCCTTACTGACGCGCAATTAGGTGACCAAACCCTTTCCTAGACAGAACTTCCTTAGACATTGTCAATAATGCTATCTAATAATATTATTCAAATAATATGAATTATTGACTTGATAATGGAAAATACTGTGCAGTGACAATTATTGAATTAACAATAATATAAAAATATTGAACAATAATTACTGTAACAATTATTGAGTAGTGACTTCTTACGTAAAAATCAATAATTAAAATTACTGTACAATACCATATGCTACTGTGCAACACCCAGTTACTATTCACTAAAATATTATTTACTCAGGTATTCGAGATATTTTTTATGCCGGGATACTATTTACGGGTTACTATTCACTCAAATATTATTCACTCCGGTATTCGAGGCACTTTTCATGCCGGGGTACTATTCACGAGGTACTATTCCTGAAGTACTATTCACGGGGTACTATTCACATAAAATTTTATTTATTTTCTGTCTAAATTATTTTTGATACATGGATATTATTCTTGAATTTTACTCCACAAAGCAGTATCATGTTGACAATTTGGACATTATTGAATTCTGAATAAATTAAATTATAAATCTTTAAAATTTATCATGTGCTTTATTTTGATTGAATTCTTATATCATTGTCATTATTCTCATGTTTATATTGTAATGAAAGTCATCTCTGGCTTATGTGCAAGATGGACTGTTGATTGATATGATTATGACAGGGATCAGTCGGTATAATCATAACCCGTAATGTTACAAATGATGTGGTAAAAATCCTCATTGGCCTGTAGTGCATTGATTGACAGTTGTTGGTATGATTATGACCAGAGATTATTCGGTATAATCAAGACCATTGATGATTACATGAATATCCTTGGCCCGTAGTGCAGGGATGATTCGATGATGTGGTTTATTTATTAAGTTGACGTATTACTGTATTTTAACCGCCGGATATTCCAACAGTTTTAATGGTAACAACTACGCCGTTATTTATAAAAAAACTCATACTTGTCATTTTCTTCATCAGACAGTTTTTCATTATGGGGCCCACAAATGGTTGTGCCGTCGTACGAATATTCCCCGACAACAAGAATATTTCACGACCAAACGAATATTCCCCGACAATAATTAATATTTTATAACCACTTGCTTATTTAAAATATTTGCACATTTTACCCATAACTAACCACATTAATCAAATCAACACCTTATTATTCAAAATAATAAATAGAGAAAATTCAATTGTATTCATAAAAAGTTGGGGTCTTACAACCTCCCCTCCTTATGAAATTTCGTCCTCGAAATTGACGTACGTACCTGGTGTTTCGAAAATGTGAGGATACCTTACTTTCATTTCCGATTCCAACTCCTAGGTCATTTCCTCAATAGAATGGTTCCTCCATAAAACTTTAACTTGGGGTATAATCTTTGTGTGTAAGACATGTTCCTTCCTATCCAAGATCTTGAAAGGTACCTCCTCGTACGTTAAATCTTCGGCTATCTCGTCTGGTTCTAACTCAATAATGTGGTTTGGGTCTTTCACATATTTATGAAGCACAGATATGTAAAAAATATTATGAACAGGAGACATGCTTGGAGGTAATACGAGTCTATAGGCCACATTTCCTACTTGGTTAATAATCTCAAATGGACCAACAAATCATGGATGAAGCTTTCCTCTCTTCTCGAATCTTGTAACTCCCTTCTATAGAGCAACACGTAATAATTAATAAATGATCCCCAACATTAAATTCCACGTCCTTTCGATGAAGATCCGCATAACTCTTTTGTCGATTTTGTGCCGTTTGTATACATTGTCGGATCATTTGGATCTTTTCTATAGTCATATGTACCAACTCTGGTCCTAACAATGTTGCTTCACATACCTCATCCCAACATACTGGAGAGCGACACTTTCGTCCATACAATGCTTCGAATGGAGCCACACCTATACTTACCTGATAACTGTTGTTGTAAGAGAATTCCACCAATGGTAAGTACTTATCCCAACTCCCTTTGAAGTCTAGAACACAAAATCTCAATAGATCTTCAAGAGTTTGAATTGTCCTTTCCGATTGCCCGTTCATTTAAGAATGGTATGCCGAACTGAATCGTAAATCCGTGCCCATAACTTTCTGTAAGCTAACCCAAAGTCGTGAAGTGAACCTTGGGTCACGATCCAAAACTATGGATATTAGCATTCCATGCAATCTCACAATCTCATTTATATACATACGAGCAAGACGTTCAAGTGAATAAGTTTCTCGTATAGGCAAGAAATGAGCAGACTTGGTTAATCTAACTACAATGACCCAAATTGCATCTATGCCTTGAGAAACCTTGGGAAGACCGATAACAAAATCCATGGTAATGTGTTCCCACATCCATTTCAGAATCTCAAGTGGTTGCAATGGACCCTTTGGCACTTGATGCTCCACCTTGACACGTTGACAAGTTAAACATCTTAAGATAAACTCCGCGATCTCTCTCTCTTCATATTGCTCCACCAAAATGTATGTCAAAGATCACGATACATTTTAGTACTTCCAGAATGGATTACAAACGGTGTGTTATGTGCCAACATCATGATTTTGTACTTCAAATCAGAGTCGTTAGGAACACAAAGTCTGGAGTTGACTTGAAGTATTCCTTCTTCATTGATTTTTTCTTCTGGAATAGCACATTCTTATACTTTCTTCTTCATACTCATCAGCTCCATGTCTGTAGCTTGAGCAGTTTTAACTTTATCGATTAAAGTCGGTTCTACTCGTATATTTGATATCATCACGTGGGTACTTGGAGCCTTTAACTCTATCTCCATCCTTTGTAAGTCATACAAAATTGGCCTTTGTGTTAACAACATCGCACTCGTACCTGTATATGATCTTCTACTCAACGCGTCAGCTACCACGTTCGCTTTTCCAGGATGGTATTGAATGGTATGGTGATAATCTTTCAACAGCCCGAGCCAACGTCGTTGCCGCATGTTGAGTTCCTTTTGGGTGAAGAAATATTTGAGGCTTTTATGATCTGTATAGATCTCCACTTTCTCCCCATACAGGTAGTGCCTCCAGATTTTTAGTGCGAAAACTACTGCTGCAAAATCTAGATCGTGAGTAAGATAATTTCTCTCATATTCTTTGAGTTGTCTTGAGGCATAGGCTATGACTTTTCCATATTGCATGAGAACACATCCTATATCTTTGCATGAACCATCGCTGTAGATAACAAATCCCTCTTAACCTGATGGTATTGTCAAAACAGGTGCCGAAATGAGTCTCCTCTTGAGTTCTTGAAAACTTTCCTCATAATCCTCGCTCCAACCGAATTTTATATCTTTTCGAGCCAGCTGAGTTAATGGAGTAGCGATTCGAGAAAATCCTTCCACGAATCTCTGATAATAACCAGATAAGCCCAGAAAGATACGTACCTCGATTACTGACTTAGGTTGCTCCCAACTTTGTATTGCTTTAATCTTTGCCAGGTCAACTGATATTCCATACTTCGATATCACGTGCCCAAGGAATGCTACTTCTTCAAGCCAAAACTTGCATTTCTTCAACTTGGCATATAGCTTATTTTCACGAAACTTTTGGGGTATCAGCTTCAAGTTTTGCTCATGATCTTCACGACTTTTAGAATAGATGAGGATGTCATCAATAAAGACAACCACAAAATGATCCAAATTTTCCTTGAATACTTGGTTCATCATATCCATGAAGATCGCATGAGCATTAGTCAATCCAAAAGACATGACTAGGAATTCATAATGCTCGTACTGAGTCCTGAAAGCAGTCTTTGGAATGTCATCAGTTTTAATCTTTAACTGATGATATCCGAAACGAAGATCAATTTTTGAGAAGAATTTAGCACCTTGCAACGGGTCAAACAGGTCATCAATGCGAGGTAGTGGGTACGTATTTTTGATGGTGACATGCTTCAACTCCTGATAGTCAATGCAAAGTCGCATACTCCAATCTTTCTTCTTTTTGAATAAAATAGGAGCACCCCAATGAGATGTACTAGGACGAATGAAATCAATATCTAACAACTCCTGTAGTTGGGTTTTTAACTCATGTACCACTTGACATCATGCAAGAATTTCTTTTTCTATTGACATGTTAAATCTGGGGGAAGGATCTTGCTCACCAAGTAATTAGCAAAATCCGCATACCATGGAAATTCTGAATTTACTCCGAATTGATACTCATCCTAAAATGACTCATTGATCAAACACTTATCTGTCGTGTCCTTGTCCAGATTTTCTAACCTCGAAAGATGATCAGCGACTTGATTTTTTGTCCCCTTCCTATCCTTGATTTCCAAGTCAAACTCTTGAAGGAGTAGAATCTATCTAATAAGCCTAGGCTTTGCATCTTTCTTTGAGATCAGATAATAAATCGTCGAGTGATCCATGTATACCACCACTTTTGTTCCTATCAAATATGCTCTGAATTTATCAAAGGCGTACACAACTACAAGTAACTCCTTCTCGGTGGTTGTATAGTTCAATTGAGCATCCGTGAGGGTTTTACTTGCATAATATATGGCATTGAATATCTTTTCTCGACGTTGACCCAAAACAAGCCCTACCACGTAATCGCTAGCATCACACATCAACTCAAACGACATTGTCCAATCCGGTGCTACGATCACGGGAGTTGTCATCAATTTCTTCTTCAACTGCTCAAACGCTGTCATACACTCTTCATCAAAACTGAAAACTACATCTTTCTCTAATAGACTGTATAGTGGTTTTGCAATCTTAGAGAAATCCTTGATGAACATGCAGTAGAATCCGGCATGCCCAAGGAAACTTAGGATTCCCTTAACTGAGGTCGGCGGTGGAAGATTCTCAATTGTGTCCAGCTTTTCCCGGTCAACTTCCAACCCTTTTGCAGAAACTTTGTGCCCAAGAATAATTCCCTCTTCGACCATAAAGTGGAACTTTTCCCGGTTCAGCACAAGGTTGATTTCCAAACAGCGTTTTAAAACCATGACCAGATTCTCAAGATAGATATCAAAAGTATTCCCATAAACTAAAAAGTTGTCCATGAAGACTTCAACATTCCGCTCTACCATGTCTGAAAATATGGCCATCATACATCTCTGGAAGGTCGCCGGTGCATTACACAACCCGAATGACATCCTCCTGAAAGCAAAGGTGTCGTATGGGCACGTGAAGGTAGTCTTTTCTTGATCCTCAGGAGCGATGACTATCTGATTATATCCCGAATATCTGTTCAATAGGAAATAATATTCATGCCCAGCCAAACGGTCCAACATCTGATCGATGAATGGTAGAGGAAAGTGGTCCTTCCAGGTTTCCATGTTAAGCTTCCTGTAATCCATGCATACCCTTCATCCGGCCACTGTCCTTGTCGGTATCAGTTCATTGTCGTCGTTTGTTACAACCATCATTCCACCTTTCTTTGGGATGCACTGAACTGGACTTACCCATGTACTGTTTGAAATCGGGTATATTATCCCAGCATCCAACCACTTCAAAATTTCTTTCTTCACAACCTCTTTCATGATTGGATTTAATCTTCTCTGCTATTCCACTATTGGCTTTGAATCCTCTTCCAACAGTATCTTGTGCATACAGAATGAAGGGCTTATTTCCTTGATGTCGGCGATTGTCCATCCTATTGCAGACTTGTACTCTCTAAGTATCATATGCAACTTACTTTCCTACAATTCGTTAAGCACAAATGCAATAATAACAGGTAAAGTACTAGAATTACCCAAAAATGTATACCTATTGGGTAAATTCTAGATACGCTCAACACGCAAGTGTACGTGGGCAACAAGTAATATACGGATGAATAAAGTACCGTTTCCACAGAGACAAGTATGAAATTTAATCTAACAATTACCAGTTTTATATTATTTCAAATTTTATTAAACTATTCGAATTAAATGTGGAAAATAATGAAAAACTAATAATAAAAAACTCTAAACAAGTCAACACAACTAATAACCGTAATTTCAATCAGATAATGGAGAATTAAGCCTACAATTTCACTTTAAGTCTCACTCTGATTATCACACATTTTTTTAGTTTAATTTACTATCACAGTTCATTAATCAAGAACACTAAGGTAGAATTAGCCATCTCTCAATGCACTAACACCATATTAACTTAAATCCATAATTTGATAGAATTAAGCCAAACACCCTAATTAACTAATTCACTATATCTCTATGTGAATTAAAATCAAATAAGGTTTAAATTCCAAGTTTTTTTTATTAATTACATGCGATGTTAGGTATATCTCTATCCTAAACATTCATCAAGAGTTCCATCAAAATGCAGAATTCAAGAACACATGCTATTGTGATTAGGTCTAGATTCATACATCCTCTCTCGAGTCCATACAAATCCACAAAATTAGTGATCAAGCAATTCATAAATTATGTATAAATCACAATAGAAGAACTGAATATATAGATTTAATAAACTGAAATTAAAGCATGACAATTATCGTTCAATCTTAAATATCCATTGTAAGCTTAATTAAGAATTCAGTTCATCATAGATAAATTAAAAACTGAATAAAGTAAAGAATTCATCATCCCAATTTCAAAATTTGAATTGAAAGACAAAGAACAGTAATACACCACCCTTGTCCTCACTCCAATCTACAATTTTTCGTGATCTTGACCTTCTACTCCGCTCCTCCAATTCTTCCGTGAAATTAGGGCTCCAAGTTACTAATTGATTGATAATTGAAGTCTCTGTTATTCCCCATATAAGTCATGTAAAACACTAATAAAGATGACCAAAAACTGTCCAAATCCAAGCCAAAGTTGCCTTGTTCAAGCATCTACAGTATTAGAATCGAATCAGAAGTCTCTCTCTGTCCCCGTACCCCCGCCCCAGCGGGGGTTTTTTAGCTTGTTGATGCCCACCCCGGTGGGGGGTCTTGATACTATCTGCCACGTACACCCCCACCCCGGCATGGGTTTTGTTCTTTATAGGGCCCGCCCCGGTGGGGGTCAAACTGTTGGACTTGCTGATTTTTGCCTTTCCATGCTAAATCTTGCCACATTGCCACCAATGACACTTAATGTAACCTAAACACAAAACAAACACAAAACACATCAAACTGTACAATAAATAGATAGAACAAACATCGTTTAAGTCCAAATAGGAACCCGATTCGTAGGTATAAAACCCACTCATCAATACCTGAGGTGTTTAGGAAGAGGCTTAAGCTTAAGAGTGGATGGTTCCTCAAGTGAAGGTTTTATCCATGTCGATGCTTTTTCTTCTGTATGTAGAGGCTTGAATGGTACCTTGAATCTGCTCACACTTGGCAAAGAATCCAACATATGCAAGTAGTCCACGAATTCTGGATCATCCAAGTCATTATCCCCCATCAAAGTGTTTTCCAATGGATCCTTGTCCAAACCTCTAATCAAGTCTTCATTCGAAAACACTCTTCCTCATCTGTAGGGAACCTCATGGCTTTGAACACATTAAATTTAACTTCTTGGTTTTGTACCCTCATTGTTAACTCTCCTTTCTGAACATCAATGAGAGTCCTCCCAGTAACTAAAAATGGCCTCCCTAAGATGATTGGGATATTCTTATCCTTTTCATAATCCAAAATAATAAAATCCGCTGGAAATATGAACTTATCCACCTTAACTAAAATGTCTTCAACAATCCCTCTTGGATAAGTCACCGATCTATACGCTAGCTATAGTGAGATGTTTATAGGTTTCGGAGCAGGAAAACCCAACTGAGTATACATCGATAGTGGCATGAGGTTCACACTAGCTCCCAGATCACACAAACACTTGTTGAAGGCCATGTTCCCAATTGTGCACGGAATGGTAAAACTCCCCGGATCCTTCAACTTTGGAGGCAACTTTCTCTATAATACTGCACTACATTCCTCCGTCAATGCCACAATCTCATAGTCTTCTAACTTCTTCTTCCTCGATAGAATACCTTAGCATAGCTCGACATCTGTTCTAGGGCTTCCGCGAATGGAATATTAATCTGCAATTTCTTGAAGACTTCGAAAAACTTAGAGAACTGCTTATCCAATTTTTATTTTTGCTCTCTCTGCTGAAACAGTGGTGGAGGATAGACAACTGGCTCAACATCTGTTGGATTCTTGTCCACTTGCATGCCTTCACCCTTTTTCTCTTCCACCAACTTGTCTTCACTTTCTGTCACGTCTTTCCTTGGCAAATTTTTTGCACTTTTTCCCTCAAGATGTTTTCCACTTCTTAGTGTGATTGCTTAACACTGTTCATGATTTCCCCTCGGATTCTTCTCAGTGTCACTCGATAGAGTCCCTTGAGGCCTGTTATTTAACGCTAATGCTAGCTGTCCCATCTGATTTTCTAAATTCTTTATTGTCACTGCTTGCGTTTTCATCGTTGCTTCATTACCCGATATGTACTTCAACAACAACTATTCTAAATCTAAGTTTTTCTCTTGATGCGGGGCTGGTTGTTGATGCTGATTTTGGAGCCCAGGAGGATAAGATGGTCGTGGAGCCTGCTGATTTTGATTATTACTCCACGAAAAGTTCAGATGATTCCTAGCCCCCGGATTGTAGGCATTCTGGTAAGAATTCTGAGGTATTCTATTATAACTGCCTACAAACTGAATGACAACTAGATTTATGGCACACTGCTCTGTTGGATGTTCTCCATCACACAATTCACAAACATATGGAACTTGCTGAGTCTGTGCACCTGTAATAGCATCCATCTTCTTTGATAATGCTGAAATCTGCGCCGCTAACATTGTTACCCCATCTACTTCTAACACCCCAGCTACCTTAGGATGATTCATTCTCGCTGTGGGTCACTGGTAGTTGTTAGCCGCCATTGTCTCAATCAGATCATATGTGTAACAATCCAAGATTTTATTATTTGTAATTTAAAATATTTATTAAATTAAATAAATATTTTATTGATGTGGTTGTTGTTAGTAAATAATTGTGGATTAAATTTATTATATAACATTATACTTTAATTTAATTTAATAGTTGGAAAGTTGTAAGATAATATGAAATGCTATATTACTGTTTTAATTTAATAATTTAAAATGGTATGTTCATTTATTAAATAAAATTATAATGAGATTATAATTTTGTGATAACTGAATTAAGTGGAAAATTTATTTAGTGTGTTTGTTGGATATGAAAATCTAAATAAATATTGTGAGATTATAAACTATAGTTTAAATGGTTTATTAAAATAAAATTAAAGTAGCTTTAAATTGATTTTACCAAACAAGGCTTAAAATATTATGTCTTTATTTTAAAGAGTTTTGCCAAACAAAGCCTTATGACTTTTGAATTTTAAAATTTATTATAATAAATAAAATAAATCAAATAATAAATAAATATATTTTATAACTGATATGTAATTATTATAATAATAAGTATACGTCGGTTTCATACGTGTGGGTGTGTGCATTTGGTTAAGTTTTATTTTACGTAAAAAAAGTATTTGGCCTAAGCCTAAGAAGAAAGAAAGAAGAAGATTATAGAGAGAAGTTGAGAGAGAATAGAGAGAGATTGAGAGAAAGTCTGTGTTTTCCAAGCGATTCTTTGTGGTTAGCAAGGATTACTAAGTAATTGAAGGTATGTTTTATAACCTTTATATATATATATATATGTTTTACGACAAAAAATTCAAGTTTTATAGTTGCTGTGAATTCAATTTTTTTTATTGTTGCTATACAACTGAATTATGGTGATTGTATGTGTTTGTGATGTTAGAGTTTGTAGTTAGACATGAATTAGTATGCTAATTACGTTTAGGAAGGAAGAAAAGTGTTTATAGTGTGTGTTCATACATATGGCTTATGAAAGTACCAAATATGGTGGTTAATTTGTATACTAATCTATAAATTGAGTCTTGAATATATTAGTTCATTAAGAAACAAAGAGAATGTAGCTTGAATGAGTTGTTTTGGACAAGAATTGTGATCACAGTGATGATTTTTGTAAAGGATGTCAAAAATGGTGTTTTTGTATAAAATATGGAATTTAAAGAATTTAAATGAGTTGTAGTTGTTGTTTAATTGTTCTAAGTTAGTGTATATGTGAGGAATCATGTTTGTATGAGTCTTATGTCAATTGGGTATGCTTCATTTATTGTTTTGTGGATGAAATTCGTGTTAGTTGGCTTAGAACATAGTAAAAACTCGCGTTCTGCAAAACTGGTACTGGTGCCGAGCGCGGGCGCGCTGGACTCTAAGGTAATTATGGCGCGGCCGCGCCATTAGTCAGTCAGACCCAGTGAAGTTTGCTACTTCTGTAGACTTTGAACTCTTAATGTAACCTAGTTTAATGAGGTGTTAAGGTAACAAACAGGTAATGAGGATGTTAAAACAGAACCGTATCATGTCTTTGATAATTTCAAAGTTGAAAAAGGATTAGTAAGTTACGAACGTGTTATGTTATGACTTAGTGTACACAATGAATGGTAGATAAGTGCAGTAAAGTTAACACTTATGAATTCTGAAATATATATGGTAAAGTAAGACTTGCACTAAAATAACAAGTTTAGCTAGAAGTGAGTGTTATTTTGGAAAGTGGATGTTAGTATATCTAATAGATATTGTAATTCTAATACTATGTGTAGGTGAACGTGAGTTGTAAATTTATAGCTTACGCACGAGTCAAGTTTCTAAATCTTACCTCTTTACATTGAGCAAATTCCTTATCCTAAACTTTTATTAAGCAAATTTTTTTTTTCCTAATCTTTATTTGAGCAAGCTCTAACTTTAACGTTATTCGAGCAAGTTTTGAATTCTAATCATTGTTTAGTTATTCTAACTTGTTTATAGTTAAGCAAGTTTTCTTAAGTTCTATTCTTTTATCATAAATGCATATTCTTGAACTCAAATCTTTAACTGAGTTGTTCTGTTTCATTTACATAACGCAATGCGAAATATTATTGTTATTTTGAGCAAGTTTCATTCTAAGCTTGATATTTCTTAGTATATGTTCATAACTCAATTCTTTTATCTTAAGATCATAGCCTTAGCTTAATATTGTTCAAGCAAGGTTTATTGTTTTATTCAATACTTATGCTTTTTAGTTGTTTCTAAGCATGAGTTTAATATATAGTTAGTTCACCTATGAATATTCATTGTTCCATATTATGTTATTTTTGATCAACAGTAGTGTTATCACACCTTATTTATTCAACTAATCCTTTAGTTGATGATTGTTAAACTCTAAATTACCCTTTGAAGATTATCCAAACCAAACCTTCTTTGGTGCGGACTTGTACTCTAAAACTGAGAAGAACAACCCTATTATAGGGGATACACGATGCTTTTAGATGTTTGTGCACAATACATGGTACGAAGGGTTGATCCCCCTAAGTACGTGAAGTCCCTATAGTATAACTATTTAGGTTAAAGTTGAAAGATTACTTGTAACCGTGGACATAGTTCGTGGTCTTATGACTCTCAGATATATTTCATATTTTGATTTCAGTTTTTGGTTATCATTGATAGAGTACTATTCAGTTTTGATGAGCCTATTCATTGGCAGTTATTATTCTTTTGTTGAATCATTGCTATATCTAGTGAGCATTTTTTTTGCTCACTCTTGCATATATATACACTCATTGCAGCTAAAGTTAAGAAGGTCGATGAACCTACCACTAGCAATGGAAAGGGAAAAATGTGCAAGTGATGAAGACTTATAATTTCATTTATTATCATGATGATAGAGTTTATATTTAATGATGTGATGTAATTATTTTATTTCCACACTTGATTGATGTTTAAGGTTAGACAACCTGGGAAGACATTTTGATTATTGATGTAACCCTTTTAAAGGGAGGATTTATGATTTAATTTTATTACATTTGGGTAGATAGATATGACTAAATGGAAAGTGAACACCAAATCTTGTGGGAATGAAGTACATGGATTTGGGGGTGTCATAAGTTGGTATCAGAGCTTTAGGTTATGAACCTTAGGTGCGGAAAAGCCTTAGGAAGTAACCTTTGAAAAGATAGTGGTGATGAATTCTTATTGAGTTTTAAGGAAAAAAGTAATAAAACACTTATGTGCTTATGTGGTTGTAACCTATGTGCTCGTGAGTGTCGAGTAGTAATGATTAGTAATTGAAACTTAAAATTTTGTTGTCAGGATGACTAATATAGGAGAATCCAGTTAGGCTATAGAGGAAGGATCCCAGATGCCTAGAGAGGAAGAGCCTCGAGATATTCAGGTGGTTTGGGAATAATTATTGCCACGGGAAACATCTCTGTTGGTCACAGTGGTTGAGCATGAGGGTTTACCTGATGAGATAGAGACGGACGAGGAGGACCCTGTTGAGCTACCACAGTCGAATGAGGATGAGGAAGACGAGGAGGAAGAGATTCCATTAAACTCGATCACTGCCCGTATGTACGATGAAGTATATGACCGCAATGTGGAACTTCAGGATAGCGTCGAGGAGTTGGAAGAGATAGTAGCTGAACAGCAGATCGCAATGGCACAGAAGGACAACAAGATACAGGATTGAGATGAACGTTTGAATAATGTCGAAGGGAAACTGATCCATACTGAAGAAGAGAATGAACAAATGACAGAGGAGATTGCAGAGTTGAAGAACAAGTTGAAAGAAGAATCTACTAAGAGGGTAAAAGCCGAAGACGCGTACGAGGAAGCTTATCAACGAGCCGGGATAGCAGAGAGAGAGGTACAAGTAAAGAAGATCAAGATGGAAGAGATGAATAGTGTTTTCAACACCGTGATCAATCAAGCTCAAGATCGGGTCATGTGTTATCCGATTCAGTTCGAAACGCTTCCATCATACATGTTAGATCGTCGAACAATGTTCCGTATTATGGAAGATGAGCGTCGTAAGGCTATGCAATATTTTAGTAGGTTGTCATAAATGTAATTGCTATGTGATTAGTGAATAAATAAGATGTAAATCCCGGGTATGATATAACCCATGGGATATGATGATGATGAAGTTATCCTGAAACTTTTGTAGTTCAAGAAAGTGATGTAGATAGCAAGAATGCTATCATTATTATGTTTTTAAAAGATTATGAATGAATAAAAGTTAGTATTTATTCAAGATATTGTGTGTTATGTGGTAATTTTGTGATGTGCAAATTATGTACATAATACCTGGAAGATTGAGTAATAATCTAATGAGTGTATTTTAACATAAAATGCCTCCAAGACGTCAACCACGACAGAGGACCCCTGAGTGATCTACCAATAACAACAATGCTGAGGCTAACCCAGTTCAGTAGTTAGTGATGTTACTGACGGGAGCATTGCAGAATCAACCGCAGAATTGAGCTACTACTTTTAAGGATTTCAAGGCGGTTAGACCACCAAAATTTTGTGGGTCCATGAATCCAATTGAGGCACAGACATGGATCATGGAGATAGAGAAAGTTTTTGATGTTGCTAGAGCAGGTGAGAATCAGAAAACTGCTTTTGCAACTTTTATGTTGAAAGTAGAGGCTAGTTATTGGTAGCAAGCCAATAAAACTCGAGGAGGTCAAGGGGTGATGACTTGGGATAGATTTAAGGACATATTCTTTGAGACTTATTTTCCAGAGAGTTCGAAAAATCAAATGGAGGTGCAGTTTTTAGAACTGAAATAGGGATCAATAACGGTGTCAGAGTATGCTGCGAAATTCAACAAGTTAGCGAGGTTTGTGCCATATCAAGTCAACACGGATGAGAGCAAGGCTAGGAGATTTGAGCAAGGATTGAAACCCTGGTTGTACAGTAAAGTCTCCATATTTCAGCTGAAGACATTTACAGCAGTGTTGGAGAAGGCAATTCTTGCTGAAGGTGGAGGCGAGGCTGTAACCAAGTACAACCAGGAGCAGAGAAAGAAGAAAAGTGAGGGCGAAGCTAAGAATAGTGGTGGTGGTAGTGGAAGTGGTAATAGTAATTTGAAGAGAAAATAGAATGGAATTGTAGGTGCTGGAAACCAGCAGGGTAACTAGCATAAGAAGAAGTTTGAAGCATGCGCTACATGCGGAAGGTTTCACACGGGTGTGTGCTTAAGAGGGAAACGTGTATTCTTTAACTGTGGTCAGGAGGGTCACATTGACCCAAAATTGAAATCAACCCAAGAAGAATGTTTGCTACACCTGCGGGTAAAAAGATCATTTTGCTCGCGAGTGTCTAATGAAGAAAGCTAGAGAGACAACTGGAAGCAAGGGAAGTAGCGGTGGAGGTACATTGACCATTGCTGGACCGACATCATCAAATAAACCCACAACAAGAACCTTCAATATGATAGTGCAAGACACGGTGCAATCAAAAGATGTCGTGTCAGGTATTATCCCAATCAATGATATAAATACATATGTATTGTTTGATTCGGGTGCTACTTGCTCGTTTATATCTGATGAATTTACTAAGAGGTTAGAATTACCTAGTGAAGAGTTGAATTTCCCTTTAAACATAGAAATTGCGAATAGGGAGGTAATTCTTGTTAAATTCGTATTCAAGAATTGTAGAGTGAATATTTAGGGGAATATTATGACAGTAGATTTAATCCCAATAAAACTTGGAGAGTTTGATGTTATATTAGGAATGGATTGGCTATTCAATTATGGAGCAATAATTGATTGCCAAAAGAAATGTGTAAACCTTATGACTCCGTCAATGGTAGTTTTCTATTGTAGCAAATCGCCTAGACAAGCGAGGTGTCTGACGATTATGCAGGCCAATAAGTTGTTGAGTCAGGGTTGTGTAGGGTACCTAGCTTACATAGTCGATACTAAAAAAGAGAAGGGCGTGAAACTGGAAGAGATACCAGTGGTTAGGGATTTTGTAGACGTGTTTCAGGAAGATTTCCCAGGACTTCTTCCCGACAGAGAGATCGAGTTCGTGATTGACTTAGCGCCATGAACTGCTCCAATATCGAAGGCCCCGTACAGAATGGCTCTAGTAGAGATGAAGGAACTGATGATACAATTCCAAGAACTATTAGATAAGAAATATATTCAGCCGAGCATATCACCGTGGGGAGCGCCGGTGTTATTTATGAAGAAGAAGGATGGGTCAATGCGTCTTTCCATTGATTATAGGGAAATAAACAAAGTTACAATTAAGAATAAATATCCATTGCCAAGAATAGATGACTTGTTTGATCAATTGAAGGGTGTTAGATACTTCTCGAAGATAGATTTGAGAAGTGGGTATCATCAATTGAAAGTAAGGAAGGAGGATGTACCGAAGACAGCATTCCAAACTCGGTATGGACATTACAAATTTTTTGGTGATGTCTTTTGGTTTAACAAGCGCCCCTGCAACGTTCATGGATTTGATGAACATGGTGTTTAAACCATTTTTAGACAAGTTTGTGGTGGTATTTAACGATGATATTTTGGTGTACTCCAAATCTTAAGAAGAACACGTGGACCATTTACGTTTGATGCTAGAGACACTAAGAAAAAAAAAGTTATACACAAAATTCTATAAATGTGAATTTTGGATGGAACGTGTACAATTTCTCGGCCATGTAATTGATAAAGATGGAATTTAAGTGGATCCATCAAAAGTCGAAGTTGTTATAAATTGGGAATAACCAAAAACTCCATCAGAAGTAAGAAGTTTCTTGGGATTGGCAGGTTATTACAGACGGTTTATCCAGGATTTTTCCAAGATTGCCACTCCGTTGACAAATTTGACAAGAAAAGCTGTAAAATTTGTTTGGACGGAAAAGAAGAGAGTTTTACAAAATTGCAGAAACGGCTCAGTATGGCACCTGTGTTGTCATTACCAGATATTACAGGAAACTTTGTAGTGTATAGTGATGCTTCACACAAAGGATTGGGTTGTGTCCTTATGCAGAATGGCAAGGTCATTGCGTATGCAACAAGGAAATTGAAGGACTACGAGAAAGGGTATCCGACTCATGATTTAGAGTTGGCTGCGGTGGTATTTGATCTGAAGATATGGAGACACTATCTCTATGGAGAAAAGTGTGAGATCTACATAGACCATAAGAGTCTGAAGTATTTTTTCACACAGAAGGACCTGAATATGCGTCAAAGGAGATGGATGGAATTAATAAAAGATTATGATTGCTAGATCTTTTATCATTCGGACAAAGCAAATGTGGTTGCAGATTCCTTGAGTAGGAAAGGTCGAGAAAAGTTGATGTTGTTAACCAACCAGGAGGAGCTCATTTCAGCAATGACAAGTTTAGGGCTGGAAATAAAATTTCCAAAGGAATTCGATGAACGACTATTCTAATTCGAAGCTAGTCCAACTTTGGTGGACAAGGTGAAGAATGCTCAACTACAGGATGAAGAATGCAGAAAAATAAAGGAAAGTGTTGACCTAGTCATATTTTATCCTTAGTTTTGATGATGAATTATTCGTATACTAAATTATTTTATGGCATTTCAGGTATCTGATGATAAGGAACATTAATTGGATATTCAAGTGGTTGAAGAGTTTTTCTTTACTAGGAAACAAAAGTGTAAGGTCAATTGCATAATAATTGATTTTTCATATAAAGGCTCTAGGACATATCATTTGCATTTTGTTATGTCTTAAATGAAAAATGATTTAAAATCTAAGGAAAAAGGATTTATAAAATAAATTTGAGATTAGATTAATATATGACATCAAGTATAAGAGAACTTAATACTTTATAAAATGTTACCTACATGTCTAATTGATATATATGTTTCTCATACATGTTATCTACTTGGGTTATATTCTGAATTCAGTTGTATGTATACACGTGGATTAAGTGTGCATGCCAAAAAGCTTTATTTTAAAACGTTACTATACATATATATATATATATATATATATATATATATATATATATATATATATATATATATATATATATATATGAGTGTTTCACGTGTGCATGCCAGCTATACATCTTTGTGATATGATGTGTGAGTGTGCAGTTTTCAAGGATAGTAATTATAGAAGTCTTGAGACTCTAATACCTTGAATATGGGAAAGATAAAGGAATATTTGTTGTTTGCTAGTACACGCCACTCTAAGAAGAGAAAGATAAAGTCAAAGTTGTTAGTGGTTTAATTTTAAAAGATTCTAACAAGCATTCATTCTTAAAACTGAACATTTATTTGAGATTGCTTCTCAACAAGAATTTTTAACGTTGCTTATTGTATTGGCAACATAACATTGTTTTACACTTGGACTCTATGTGCAATGGTAACTTTAATTGGATTATAAAAACCGTAAGACATGCATGGATTGAATACGACTCACATAATACTATTTGCATCAATCACTGATTTTATTGAGGAATTTGATTTAATCGGTGCAAACTTTTAGCAGCTAAGCAATTATACTTCTGATATTCTTTTAGCTGGTATTTGGTAAGATTTAATTGTTCATCTTTCTGTGCTAATTGATCATTGCATATAGTTGAGCCTTTAATTGTTAAATTGATTATTCTTGCATTGATCATAGACCTCTATATTTGTATTTAATTTTTTTGTTTAGACTAAGTGTAGTCTAAAGGTGTTAATCCTAGTGGATTAGAGAAAAGATTTACAAACAGGTTCAAGAAAGCAAAGGTGCTTGAAGAGTGCATAGGTGCACAAGGAGCAAGAGTGCTCAGGAGAAATTAATTATTATTAATTCTTGTAAGAATCTGTTTTGTAATCAGTGTTTATTTATAAAGAAATAAATAAAGTGAGTCTCTAATACTAGTTGGTATTGGACGTGGACTAGGCTATTATTATAGATGTTAATAGCTGAACCACGTAAAAAATCTTGGTGTTGATTTTCTTGCTTTACTTTAATTACTTACATAAGCTATTTAATTATCTTAATAATTAAAATTTGAATATTTGCATTATCTTAAGATAATTCTTTAACATTAAGTATTTTATTTAAGTTATAAATTCAGCAGGATATTTTCTAAAAAATAATCAGTCAATTCAGTAGGCCATATTAATTCAGTAAGCTGAATTTATCAATATAGTAGCCTAAATTTAATAGTTTGATTTAAAGTTTAAAAATTGGTCGTATATTGCTCCCACACTTATTCAACCCCCCATTCTAAGTGTGCCTATTTAAATTTCATTTGGTATAAGAGCTTGGCTCTACTTGTCTTGGTCTTAAAGGTGACTTGTAGGGAAAGATTCTGACATGGCATAGTTCGAGAACAACAATCAAGAAGGACAATCAACCAATAGACCTCATTTGCTGTTTGGAATAGAAAATTACAACTTCTAAAAATTCCGAATGAGGATCTATCTTAAAAGAGATCCTTGGGAATGGTGGGTTATGAAAAACGGACTAGTTATTCCACGAAGAGATGATGGGACACCAAAGACTCTGCTAGAAATGGATTCAACCGAAACCTACATGGTCTCATATGATTCAAGGGTAATGAACACAATTCTCAGCGGTATGGTACAATCCGAGATTGATAAAGTTTCCTCATGCAACACAGCTAAGAAAATTTAGGATACTCTAGTGGTAAGTCATGAAGGAACATCCAATGTACGAGAAGTCAAGCTAAGCATGCTTATGCACGATTATGAAATGTTCAAGTTGGAAAAAGATGAAACTATTAAGCTAGCTCAAGCAAGATTTCTAGTCCTTATAAACTCCTTGAAATTGCTGGACAAGACTATTTCTCAAAGTGAGATCAACCGTAAGTTACTCCGGCCTATGCCCAAAAGGATTGCTTCTAAAATCACCACTCTTCAAGATTCTGCTACTATTTCTTCCATGGATACTTTAACTTTGTTTGGTGAATTATAAGAATATGAACATCAGTTAAAGAGATATGATGAGGAGGAGGAAACTCCTCGAAGAAAGGCCTTAGCTCTTACTGCAGATAATGAGGAGGAGCTTGATGATGACTCAGATGAAGAAATAGCCACGATGTCAAGAAGACTCAAGGGGCTACTACAAAGGAAGAACAAGAGAAGAAACACTTTGAATTCTAATAAATTCAAAGGAAAGTAAACTGAAGAGATGTGCTTCGAATGTGGACGTCCTGGTCATTTCAAGAAAGATTGTTTTCAATTAAAGAACAAAGGGAAGACAAATTATATTGACAACAAGAAGAACAAAGCCCTTGTGACTTGGAATGATGAGGAACCCGAAGTGGAGATCGATGCTAAAGATGAGATAGCATAAGTATGCTTTGTGGGAATTAAAGGTGAATCTAATCAGGTATCTCTTAATGAACTAAACTCATTAGAACAAGAAAATAAGAAGTTGAAAGAAAAGAATGCATGCTTGAAAGGTTTAGTTAATACATTAATGAGTGAAGTAGATTCACTAATAGATGAAACGAAAGAAATTGAAAAGGAATCTACATGTAAAGAAGAAAAGATTTTGATTGTTAAGATTGATTATTTAGACAATTATAACAAAATACTTTTCAATAAGGTAAATTTCTTGAATAATGAAGTCCAAAAATTAACTAATGAGCTAAAAATGAGAGATGTGTGTATTGATGCATTTAGTGATAAATCTCCTGTTAAAACCCTTCCTAATAATGAACTTCAAAAAGAAATAGACTCACTAAAATCATCTCTTGCTAAATTTGTTCAAGGAGAAGAAAATTTAAATGTCATATTAGGTAAACAAAGACCTAGTTTTGAAAGACAAGGAATTGATTATAATTCTATGCATAAAAAGAGTAATATGAAAATGCTAAAATCAAAGTCACATTTTAGTCTAAATTATTGTTCTCCTTTCACAACTTGTAAACATTGTGGTATTAAAGGCTATTTAGATATAAATTATTTTAAGAAACGAAACAAGGTTAAAAAGGTATGGATTAAAAAGAATAATTTACTTGCTACTAACATAAGTGGACCCAAAAAGATAAGGGTATCAAAAGGATAAATTATTCTTTCTTGACAGGTATGTCTAAAGGCAAGAGTTCCATCTCAAAAATGGATTCTTGATAGCGGATGTTCTCGG
Source organism: Panax notoginseng (assembly GCA_016801055.1). NCBI lineage: Eukaryota > Viridiplantae > Streptophyta > Magnoliopsida > Apiales > Araliaceae > Panax > Panax notoginseng. Next base: position 194,640,775 of record CM029016.1, read on the forward strand.
CATATGACAGATGATAAATCAAAATTCGTAGAACTAAATATCAAGAAGAAGAATGGAACGGTCACGTTTGGAGACAATAGAACCTGCGAAATAATTGGAAAATGTAAAATTGGTAATGGCAAGGTAAGTATAAATAATGTTCACCTTGTTAATGGTCTTGAATTCAATTTAATTAGTATCAGTTAATTAATGGACAATGGCCATCATGTTAATTTTGAAAAAGATAAATGCACAATATTTCATGGCAGTAACAATACTACTTTAGTTGCACAAAGAGAAGGAAATATATATACTCTTGATTTTGAGCAACAGGATGAAGAACTATGTCTTACTTCAGTACAAGATGAAGCTTATCTATGGCATAAAAGGATGGGACATGTTCACATGGACTTAATCAAGAAATTATCCTCAAAGAATCTCGTCAAAGGGTAGCCAAAAATTAGGTTTGAAAAGAAAGGAAAATGCATTCCTTGTTAACTGGGAAAACAAGTAAGAACCTCTTTTATGGCAAAGAATATGGTATCAACCTCCTCTCCCTTGTAATTACTTCATCTTGATTTATTCGGACCAGAAAGACATTCTATTATTAATGGTAAATTTTATGCATTTGTAATAGTTGATGATTTTTCTAGATACCAATGGGTATTTTTTTTTAGAACTAAGGATGAAGTATTTAAAGAGTTTGAAAGATTAATAAGGAATCTTGAAATAAAGTATAGCTACAAACTCATTAGAATTAGAAGTGACCATGGTACTGAATTTCAAAAAGATTTCATAACATTTTGTGATCAAAGAGGTATTAGCCATGGATTCTCAGCCCCAAGGACTCCTTAACAAAACGGGGTGGTGGAAAGGCAGAATAGGACTATACAAGAGATGGCAAGAACTCTATTACAAGAAAGTAAGCTTCCAAAGAAATTTTAGGCCGAAGCAGTAAGTACGTCGTGTTATGTTTTAAATAGAGTACTCATTCGTCCTATTATTTTGAAAATACCATATGAGCTTTTAAATAATAAAATTCCAAACATAGTTATTTCAAAATATTTGGTTCTAAATGTTTTATCTTAAATACAAGTGATAATTTGGGAAATTTTGATGCTAAGTCATATGAAGGAATATTCATTGGTTATTCTCAAAATATTAAGGCTTATCGTATTTTCAATATTAGAAAATCATGTGTAGAAGAGTTTGTTCATATCACTTTCAATGAAACTAACAATGATCTTCCAAAAGAAAGTGAAGATGATGCAGGAAATTTGGAGATAGTCAGGAATTCAGCAAACCGAAAAGAACAAAATAGGAGACCGAATGAACAGTTTCAGGAAACTAAAATTGATAATCAGCATGAACGTGAAACTGAAGATTTTCAAGATGCTGAAGATGAGTCTCATGATCAAGAGGAAGTTATACATAATAACCAAATGCCAAGAACAACTAGATATATCAAGAATCATCCACTAGAAAATATCATTGGAGATATCAACAAAGGTATAACCACACGAAGAGGTTTACAAAATCATTGTGTATTCTCTGCATTTTTGTCACTGGTTGAGCCAAAGAATGCAAAGGATGCAGTTCTTGATGAGAACTGGCGATTGGCAATGCAAGTAGAACTTCAACAGTTTGAGAGATGCCAAGGGTGGGAACTTATGTATCCTCTAAAAAATGTTTCCATCATTGGTATTAAATGGGTATTCAAAAATAAGCTTGATGAGCACGGGACAATCATTCGTAACAAAGCAAGGTTAGTAGCCCAAGGATACAACCAACAAGACAATGAAGAAACCTATGCACTAGTGGCAAGGTTGGAATCAATCCGAATTCTATTAGCTTTTGCATGCTACAAGAAGTTTACACTTTATCAAATAGATGTAAAGAGTGCCTTTCTAAATGGATACATCAATGAAGAGGTATATGTAAAACAGCTTCCTGGATTCGAACATGAAAAGTATCCTAATCATGTTTACAAATTAAAGAAAGCTCTTTATGGCTTGAAACAAGCTCCAAGGGCTTGGTACGAAAGGTTAAGTAAGTATCTTCTGTCAAACATATTTATTAGAGGTAAAATAGATTCTAAAATATTTATTAAGCATAAAAATATAGATATCATTATTGTTCAAATATATGTAGATGATATTATATTTGATGCTACTAATGATCATCTTTGTGAGTGGTTTTCCAAGTGCATGCATAAAGAATTTGATATGAGCTTAATGGGAGAGCTTAATTACTTTTTGGGACTTCAAATCAAGCAAACGAATGAAGGAATTTATATCCATCAAACCAAATATACAAAAGAATTACTCAAGAGATTTAGCTTTGAAGGATCTAACTCGAAAGGTACGCCCTTGAGCACGTCAATAAAGATCACCACTGATGAGAAAGGTATTGATGTTGATATAATGAAATATCGAGGTATGATTGGATGTTTATTATACTTAACTGCTTCTAGACCCGATATAATGTATAGTATTTGTTTGTGTGCAAGATTTCAGGCTAAACCCAAAGAATCACACTTAAATGTTGTTAAAAGAATTTTGAAATATTTAAGTGGTACTATTAACTTAGGGTTATTTTATCCAATTTCCAATCACTTGGAACTAATAGGTTATTCAGATGCTGACTATGCAGGGTGTCAAATCGATAGAAAAAGTATGAGTGGTGCTTGTACTTTGTTGAGACAAAGTCTCGTATCATGGCATAGTAAAAAACAAACCTCAGTGGATCTTTCAACTACTGAGGGTGAATACCTAGCTGCAGGAAGTTGCTATTATCAGATTTTATGGATGAGACAAACCCTATGTGACTTTGATATATTATGTGAATGCGTGCCTATATACTGTGATAATTCTAGTGCTATAGATATTTCTAAAAATCCTATGTTACACTCACGAACAAAACACATAGAAGTAAGACATTATTTTTTAAGAGATAGTGTATCAAAAGGTTTAATTAAATTAATTTTTATTCCAACTGAAAATCAAATCGTAGATATTTTTACTAAACCGTTAAGTGAAGACAAATTTTGTATGCTACGAAGAGAACTTGGAATGTGTATCGTATAACTCGTTTTAAATCTACATTATCGTTATTCTGCATGCTTATCTTACTAACTGCTAAAATCTAGGATAATTGATAGTGTGATTTTTCGGGTGCCCATTAAGTCCTTAATTCGTGGACGCGATATTTCTAAGTATCTGTCATAATGAGTTTTTGAAAATCAAAAAGATAGGACGGCTTAGAAGACGTAAGCGTGTAGGGATGTACTTCGTACATGCATCCGTTCCTTTTATTTAATCTTCTATTTCTCTCTCTCTCTCTCTCTCTCTCTCTTTATTTCTCCAACTCTTTGTTTTCTGATTCTTCTTTTTCTCTCTTTATACGCTCATCGTCTCTATCTTTACCTTCAACATCATGAGAACCCGGACACATAAGCGATCAATGATTGATTCTGACGACGATCAGACGTCGGTACCTCCCCAATCGACTGTCGGACCTTTACGAGAACAACAAAAATTGAAGAAGGTTGTGTCTGTGGAAACGGAATATTTGGACTCTTCATCTTCTGACGAATCAAATTTCAGTCCCTCATTGCAGAAATCCTTTGGACCCTCTCGACGACGACAGTCAACAATCCCATCATGTAAGGCTGAGTTCACCCCTCCACTGGTTTCGGTAAACCTTAACCTCACCTCTGATCTTCTTGAAAATTTCTTTCGAAGTAATGCATATGCGGTACGGTTTAAGAATGTAATTTTTCCAAAACAGTTGGTTTATGAAAAATCTGTGGATCAAATCTATTATCAAGAGTCTCCATTGAAAAATTTGTTTTAATCTTGTGGTATTTCTTCCGTGCTTTTTCCTCCTTCTGTTGCTTATCCCATGTAGACACTCGAAATTTTTTTCACACCTGTTACTGAAATCGCAGGAGCACATATTCGTCTTTCAAGAGGAAACCCTGGAAGACGGTTCATATCCATTTCGGATACCATCGGGAGGAACAGCTCAACCCCAGTACACACACTGGGAGTAACATCTTAACCCCAGAACACACACCAGGAGTAACAATTCCAACCTCGGAGATAACCCCGAGGCATGCAGATCCAATATCAGAACATAAATCGAAGAAAACCGATTCATCCCGGAGATAACCCGGAGATGTTCTGTCTCAGTCCCAACACTGAGAATAGCAGATTCCAACCTTGGAGATAACCCAAAGGAAGGTCGTGGCAGTTCCGGAGATAACCCCAGAAATGCTTGTTTCAAATGTATGCCATCAGCTTCAACCTCGGTGCTCACACTGAGGCACTCAGTACAAGACAGGCACACCTTAAAGATGACACTGAGGACCTTCAACATTTACAGTAGTCCAATCTCAGTGATAACCCTGAGAAACGTTTGCTTTATCAGCCTAAACCGGAGATAACCCCAGTGAGGGGCAAAGTCATCATCTTGCCACCATGACGCCATATCACGCCGTCTCAACATTTCAAACATACATTTCTACACAACAATGTCCCATAAGAGCCAAGGAAAACCAATCCTGAGTGACTATTATGCAGAACAACAGATAGAATTTGAAGCTGAAGACCGGAGGGCATCGTCCCATCTTCATGACTTCGTGCAACCACTAATCCCATGTCATTGCGTAACTCTCGACAACGGCATTCCGAAATAGGTCCTATATACCTCAGTCGGATGCCCGGATTGCAATTCTAAAAGTTTAAGCGGACATCATGTTGCCTACGTGCATGTACTTCGAGACGGCAGGACTCGCGAAGCCCGGGAAACCCTGGGCAGCCTCAGGTACACCTGCGGCCCCACCCTCAATAAATAGAGGGCTTGGGGTGGCCATTTAGAAAAGAGAAAAGACGAGGAAGCCCTGTCCAATTTGCTCTGTACACACCCCAAACTGAGTGCTTTCTCATTTTAAACACTTGTGAGCTCACATATAGCTACTTATGTACCGGCGGAAGCCAGTGTTTATCTACTTTAAAGTTATTGAAGTCTTCTTTGGCAGCCCACTGTAAGCCTTCTTACACATTTTCAAGCATTTCTCTTCACATTTGCACACACCCTTGTTTACGTTGAGAGTTGTGTTGCGTGTGTTTGCCCGGACTTCGGTCCGTGGTTTTATTTCAGTTTGTATATACATATATATTTATATATATGGACTAACATTATCGAGTTATGCCTCGATTGAGCCTAGACTTCGGTCTCGAGTGTTTACTGCTTTAATATATATATATATATATATATATATATATATATATATATATAAACTGTTGTCGGACTTTGTTCGATGAGCCTGAATTTTATATCCGGAGCGTTTATTTGATTTTGTATATATATACTTCTATATATGAACTGTGTGTCGAACTTTGTTCGATGAGCCTGGATTTTATATCCGGTGCGTTTACTGCTTTAATATATATATACTTATATATATTAACTGCTGTTGGACTTTGTCTGATGAGCCTGGATTTTATTTCCGGTATATTTATCGCTTATATATATATATATTTACATTTCGTCCCACCTGGAGTTTACTTCGTGGTGGTTAACCGTTTTTACTGCTTTCTGTACATTTTGTCCCTCCTGGAGTTTCCTCCATGGCGGTTGATCGCTTTTACAGCTTTATTTACATTTCTGATCCCCCATGGAGCTGCTTCGTGGTTGGTGATCATGTTTGTATATATATATATTTACAACTTTTATATATATACCTGTTTACTGCGTTTATATCAATTGCGGCATCATGTGAGCCTAGGAATCATGTGATCACAGATTCAGTCTACTGAATCTAGATTCGGTTCCCGTGATGGACCTTTTCAGCTGTAAGCAGCTTGTAAATTTATCTGTGATGTTTGGATTTCCTCATATGGTTTTCATACCCACGAGGAATTCAGCACCTTTTGCACATTATTTTCATACAGATGCCTCGCATCTGTAAAATAAAATCAATCAAGCCGAATACAGAATAAAATGGAAGTATCAAAGGCCTCAATTACTATTAAGCACAGGGTTTGAAAAACCTCTTTTAAAACATCACTGCTATATCTTGTTTAAAACTGAATTTCTATACAAATTCAAACCCTATGTATATAGGTGCGAACGAGGCATAACACTACTTCCAAATAACAGCACATTGACCCACACACACACACACACATTCATATGACAGTTTATTGAAAAGTGACGGTCATCGTGGAAACACGGATGTCGGGGGGTGCCTAACACCTTCCCTCCTAATAAGCAAGTCCCCGGACCTTAAATGAATCTCGGTTTCATAGACCCGTTTAGCAGTGTCACATCACTGGGTCAATGTGCAAACCTTTTTTCGATTGTGTTGGTAAAACCAGTTAAAAAACCAACTGGCGACTCTTATAGTCAAATCGTCGACATTACACATGTCAGACCTTTTTCACTTGTTTTTTCAAACAAATCTCACCTAAAATGAGAACACAAAAGAACAAGTAACGAAAAGGGACAAATAAAAATCCCGACGTCGACAGGTGGCGACTCTGCTGGGGATTCCAGTAAGAGGGCTTGAGCCACTATTGCAAGCTTTTCAAAATTGGTATATGCTTGTGTGTGGATATTGCATTTACATTTATGATGAATGTGTATGAATGCATATCTTTACTGCGATTAATGCTTTACACTATATTTGCTTGTGATATTAGTGCTTTGCACATGTCATCATTTTCATAAACGGTGAGACACGTTGTATGTGAATGTATGTTATGTGGTCCCTCTACCAGGAGGTTATCCTGTCGGTGTTTGATTACTGGACTCGTAGGAAGACTAATTCCTGCAAGGCTCAGGAAAGGCACCACCCAAATTCGCTCCAGTTGAAAGACCGGATTAACTTCCCGTCGAGTAAATTGTGATGATTTGGGAACCTTCATGCCGAAAAGCCACAAGAGTAACCTAAGATAGGTCCACCTCTGATAAACCAAATGCGGAGGAAAGTCTCTTCATGCTTTCTCATTTTAAATTACTTGTAAAAACAATTACTTGTAATTTACATTCCATATTCATCTCCATGTAATGAGAAATATAAAGAAATATGTTCATATACATATTTACATTAACATGATATCCTGTACTACAAACATCTAACATCCGTTTTGCAGGACAAAAATTCCTAAAACGGACACACCACATAGCATGTTAATATTTCCACATTCCCTAAAAACTAAACTATGCCACTTTTGTCGCAGGGAAGCATTCAGACCTATTACCCGGTCAAAGTCCAAAAAGGCTGTAGGCCTACAGCTAATCATGTCTGTATCTGACCAGTCTAATCCAGTTTCTCATGAAGAATTTGATGGATTAAGTAAGCAAATTACAGACTTGGCTGTTCTGTTTAAATAACTACATCAATCTACGCAGGGTCCAAAAATACCCGTACATGCTGAATCCTCTACACAAGGAGGAACTCAAGGTCCTGATAAAGCCATTACAATACCTGAACTGCAGTTGGATACAACCAACAAAAGTCATGATGCCACCCATCTCACAGGAGATCTAGACACCGGTGACATCAGAAAGAAAGTTCTTCAAATGGAAGAGACCCTTCGCGCTATCAAAGGAATTAGAGCACACGAGAGTGTGTCATATGCTGACCTTTATATATTCCCTGGTGTTCATTATCCAGAAAAATTTAAAACTCCCGAGTTTGAAAAGTATGATGGGTTAGGAGATCCTTACACACATTTGAAGGTGTTCATTGGAGAACTCGGATCTTACGCAGAAGATAAGAAGCTCAGAATGCAGCTGTTCCTGAAAAGTCTGACTGGAGAAGCACGTTCGTGGAACACCAGATTAGACAATTCAAAGATCCATAGCTGGGAAGAGCTAGCTCACGCCTTCCTCACGCAATATAGTTTCCAGTCTCAGATGGCTCCTGACCGGTACCAGATTACCAAGGTCAAGAAACAATCCAACGAGTCTTTCAGAGAGTATGCTCAAAGGTGGAGGTGCCTTCCTGCTCAAGTTATTCCTTGTATGACAGAGTCAGAGATGGTTATGACCTTTATCGACATACAAGAAGCTCCTTTCTATGAGAGAGTCTTAGCCGGCATCGGTAAACCATTTTCTGAAATGAGCAAACATAGGGAGATGGCTGAGATGGGATTGAAGTCAGGAAAGATTCAAGACCTAGCTGCCCTTAAAGCTGTTGCTGAACACATCCAATCTGGAAATTATGGAAACAACCCCCAGAGGGTCTATAAAAAGAAAGAAGAGGATGTTTCCCTGATACTACAGGGTTAAAAGGGCAATCAGAACATGCCTATCCAGAGGAGAAATTACACTCCTTTTCAAGCACAGTCTTCAAACCCTCCAATACCAAAAGGTGGAGAAGTCAAACGCCCTCAAGTGTTCACACCCTTAGGGGACTCCCTCAAGAACATTCTTACTCTTCTGACCACGCAAAAGAAAATCACCCATCTTCTTCCACCAGGCAGCCCTAATGGTAGGGGTTTTAATGCTGCTCGAAAATGTGCTTATCATGCCGGGGCACTGGGACATAATACTCAAGATTGTTGGGCCTTGAAACATAAGATCCAAGACCTGATATACAACAGTGACATTGTGGTCACCAAACCAGATCAACCTCACGTGCAAGATAACCCTCTTCCTCCACACAAAGAGGAAGAAGTCAACATGATTAATTGGAATAGTGGACAAAGTTCCAATTCTAACGGTGAAGCATCCCAGATCATAAAAGACGGTGCCGACAAATGGGATTATGCCAAGTTCCAGTTCTCAATGGAACGAAAGATGAAAGCTCTGTGCAAGCAAATCGAGCAATTGGCAGAACTGGTGACATACCAACATCAAGTCACACGCCAATTAATCAGCCAGGAGCATGCTAGTCTCCTTCCTCTTGTCATGAATATTCCCTGTTCACTTCCAGAAAGTGAAACAATGGAGGACAAAGTGGCAAAGAGAGCGAATGCCAAAGCTCGTCAAGATTTTGTTAATAGAAGGGAATTTACATAACTGGGCCAACCTATGGAGGAAATCCTTCAAATGCTAATCAATGAAGGAAGGATTAATTCCCTTCTACCTCCAATCAATCCCCGTTCAGGACGGTACAATTCTGATGGAGTATGTCAATATCACTCCCATTCTCGCGGTCACAACACAGAAGAATGCTGGGCAGTCCGCCACCTTATCCAGAATCTCATTGATAGCGGTGTCCTGTAACTAGCAGACGATGATACTGTGCTACGTGGTAGTGAGAATACCTGTCCTACTAAATGGAATGGATTGGTAGCAGTTATCTCCACTAAGGCTGATGGCATTGTCAAGCCATTCACTATAACAGCAATTCAACTCAGAGGAAGCAACAATCCTTTAAAAGTGGCCGCTCCCGATCCAATCAACTTACCATGTAGAGCACAATATCTTATTGTTAGCCTGCACACAGTTCCGTGGAATTATGAAGAAGGTGAAGGATCCACCTCGCATATAACTGCTGCAGTGTCAAAGGAGAATCCATTGTATCTTCCCCAACGGGTGATGAAGTTTACCATCAAATCAAAGGGGAAAATTCCCATGGAGAAGATTGAAAAATTCCTCCATGCCTGGGTCATAATGAAGCCAAGGTGGTTTTAAGCTTAAGAGAAGCTCCACATCAAATTTCAATACTAGACTTGGTTTTAACTTCCGAGGAACACAGGAAGATTCTACTAAAGGTTTTGGAAGAAGCTTACTTGCCAAAATCAGTGGATGTGAAAAAATTTCAACATCTGGTTGATCATATTTTCAACAACAATGTGATCTCTTTCAATGATGATGACATACCGCCCGAAGGGACTAGTCATTACAAGCCGTTACACATTGCGGTCTTGTCCTCCGGATATATGCTAGCTGGAGTCTTAGTAAACAAAGGTTCATCTTTGAATATCTGTCCATACGCTACATTGTTGAAGATGAACGTCAATCTCAATCGAATTCAAAGTAGCCATACTATCATAAAAGCTTTTGATGGATCCCACCGGAATTCAGTCAGAGAGATTGAGCTGCCAATTGAGATTGGTCCCCATATATTCTGCGTGTCTTTCCACGTACTCAAGATAGATTTGGGATACAACCTGCTCTTGGGAAGACCGTGGATTCATATGGCTGGGGCAGTCCCCTCCACCCTTCATCAGCAACTGAAATACATTATAAACAATAGCCTAGTTACAGTTAACGCTGAACCGGAATGCCCTCAACAAGGTGACATACCGTTCATTAGTTTTAATTCCGATGTTGAGCCAGTCAGTTTCCACACTTTGGAAGTAAGCAACCCTCAATTTTATGCCCTGGGAATGCCATTGCCCGTACCCAAGATCTCTGCCGAAGTAATGTCGGCTACTCAGGAAATGATGTCTTTGGGTCATCAACCAGGACAAGGGCTGGGTAAAGATCACCAAGGTATCAAATACCCCATCCAAGTAGCCAGTCAAACTGGGACAGCTGGCCTAGGCTATTCTGCCAGTTCTAGTCAGAGGAATCCTCATAAGCATCAACAGATTCCTTCAGCTTCAACCACGCGGCATTTATCTTCACCTTCAAACACTGAGTCCGCACAACCTCCTGTAAAGGTGCCAACCAACGTGATGGCTATGCTATTTCCCAAGACAGTGCCGTATAAAGCAAAAGAAGTCTTTGTTCCAGATCCCAGAGTGGAGGAAGAGAAACAAAGAATCAAACAAAACGTCGTCTGAATAATGTCGGGAATGCGCATCATTGTTCATGATGAACATACAAACAGATATACCCCAGACGATGATTGCCCAGACGTAATGGTCATCATTCGGGAAGAGGAGGATGATGACGGCCCCTCCATCAATGCAGTCCACCCAGACTTTATCCTTGCTAATTGGAGCAGCATTCCTTGCATTGGTCGACAAGGGTAAAATGGGCAGGACTTCTTTCTGCCCTGTAGATATAATAACTGCTTACTTTTCTGTATAGTATTAGCAGTTGTTTTGTCAGTACATGTTAACATTATGTATAATTAAACAGTTTCATATATATTAAGTGAAAGCATATTTTGTTTCAGGACTCTGAACTTAGATGTGCCTGTACTTGCTCATAAGATGCCTTCTCTCCACAAGGATTGTAACTTTGATGAAAAGTTGGACTCAGACTTGCTGGAAATACAAGAGGACATTGAGGAGCCTTCGGAGATCAAAGAATGGGTCGAAGACAAGCCTAAACCCAACCTTGATCAAACCACCTCCTTCAATCTTGGAACCTTAGAAAACCCTAAGTTAATCCAGATTGGTTCAGACCTTACCCCAAACTAGAGGAATGACATGGTTACACTATTAACCCAATTCCAGGACGTATTTGCATGGTCTCATGATGACATGGTGGGTTTTTCCACTGACATTGTTCTTCATCGCCTTCCCATTAAAGATGGATTCAAGCCAGTCAAGCAGAAGCTCAGGCGATATAAACCTGAGTGGAGTTTAAAGGTGAAAGAAGAAATTGTGAAACAATTTCAAGTTGGCATTATCATGGTGTCCACATATCCTGAATGGATATCTAACATTGTTCTCGTGCCTAAGCCTGGAGGAAAGGTGCGAGTCTGCGTGGATTATCGGGATCTGAATAAAGCTTGCCTTAAAGATAGCTTTCCTGTGCCCTTTATCCACATTCTCATTGACAATACTGCTCAATATGGCATGTACTCCTTCACTGATTGCTTTGCGGGGTACCATCAGATCATGGTTGCTGAGGAAGATCGTGAAAAAACTGCTTTCATCATGCCTTGGGGAACCTTTTGCTATAGACTGTTATCATTCAGCCTCATCAATGCCGGAGCTACCTATCAGCAAGCTATGGTGGATCTTTTCCACGACTTAATGCATAAAGAGATCGAGATCTACGTGGATGACATCATTGTCAAGTCCCGCAAGGAGGAAGACCACTTAGACCATCTCAGAAAGTTCTTCAATAGGTTGCGTAAGTATAACTTGAAGTTGAATCCAGCTAAGTGCGCCTTTGGCGTTAAATCAGGCAAGCTGCTAGGATTTCTAGTTAGCCACAAAGGGATTGAGCTGGATCCCACCAAATCCAGGCCATCACAGAAATGCCCATTCCTCAGACAAGGAAGGAAATACGGGGATTTTTGGGAAAAATTAACTTCATTAGCCGATTCATTTCTCAACTCACAGCAACCTGTGAGCCTATCTTCAAGCTGTTAAGGAAGAACTCCTCCATGAAATGGAATGATGAGTGCCAGAATGCCTTCCTTACAATTAAAGAGCAGCTAGTCAAAGCTCCTATTTTGGTACCACCCAGGGATGATGTTCCCCTGTTCATGTACCTGTCCATAAGTGACAATGACATGGGCTGCATGCTAGGCCAGAAAGACGATAGAGGCCGAGAACGAGCTATCTATTACCTCAGCAAAAGATTCAGCAGCAGTGAACATAAGTATACTCTGATTGAGAGGACTTGTTGTGCTTTAGCATGGTCTGCCACGAGGTTACAACATTACCTCCATGGGCACACAACCCATCTCATATCCCGTGTGGATCCTCTCAAGTATGTGTTCAGTAAACCCATACTGAATTGTTGATTGTCCAGATGGCAGTTGATCCTACAACAATTTGACATTTTCTACGTGATTCAAAAGTGCATTAAAGGTCAAGGAAATGCGGATCAACTGGCCGCCGCACCTTCAGGGGACTTCAAACCCTTGGAAACGTACTTCCCAGATGAAGGGGTAATGACAATTCAGTAACAACATCAGTACGATGCGCATCCAATATGGAACATGTATTTTGATGGAGCTGTTAATATGGAAGGTTCTAGAGCTGGAGCAGTTCTAGTATCCGGTACGGGGGAACAGTATCCCGTCGTCGTAAAATTACAGTTTATCAGCACCAACAACACAGTTGAGTATGAAAGCTGTATCATGGGGCTAAAACTTGCCCGTTCAATGGGTATCAGACGGTTAACTATCTTTGGGTATTCAGAGTTGGTAATCAAACAATCCACAGAAATCTATCAAACCAAAGAGTTGATATTGCTGCCTTACCATCGGCATGTTTTGCAGATGGCTTCGGAGTTCGAAGAAATCTCCTTTATACACATTCCTCGTAATAGGAATGTGTATAAAGGAGATGGTTGTGATTGCTGCCTTACCATCGACAAGTTTTGCAGATGGCTTCGGAGTTCGAAGAAATCTCCTTTATACACATTCCTCGTAATAGGAATGACTTTGTGGATGCATTAGCAACTTTGGCCTCCTTGATTCACATACCTAACAAGGAACACATGCCAAGCGTCACATTAGCCCTGCAAAAGGCACCAGCCTATGGGAACTATGTTTGAGAAGTATCGGATGAGCTACCTCCCATCCAACAACCTTGGTATCAGCATATCAAGGAGTACCTACGAGATGGATCTACACCCGCTGAGGCGAGTCTGACTGAATAAAGGCGGATTCATCGACTTGCTAAGAAATTCTATCTGAGCGGAGATGCACTCTACAAAAGAGATGCAGGACTAGGTCTTCTTAGATGTTTAGACAAAGACCAAGCTCAGAGACTCATGGATGAGATCCATGGTGGAGTCTGTGGCCCACACATGAGTGGCCTTCTCCTTGTCAAGAAAATCCTCATGATAGGACATTATTGGCTCTCTCTCAGAACTGATTGCTATGACCACGTCAAGAGATGTTATCAATGCCAAATTCATGGGAATGCTATCCATGCCCCTCCACGGGAGCTCCACAATATGAGTTCACCTTGGCCCTTCTCAATATGGGGAATGGACGTGATCGGGCCCATCGAGCCCAAAGCCAATAACAGACATCGCTTCCTCTTCACCATGATCGACTACTTTACCAAGTGGGTAGAAGTAGCCTCCTTCCCCAGGGTTACCAAAGAAGTCATCATTGCTTTCATCAGAAATAATGTCATTTGTCGATATGGACCACCAGAGGTAATTGTATCAGACAATGCTAAGAACCGCAACAACAAAATGATGGAGGAACTATGCAGTAAATTCCACATCAAACACCTTAACTCCGTCATCTACCGTCCAAAGATGAATGGTGCTGTTGAAGCGTGTGACAACCCGAGAATTTTGAATATTTTTAACATTTTTATTAATTGATTTAATGTTCAATATTAGAACCTATACAGAAAATTAGTGTATGCGTTTGATATTTTTAAGAATGAATTTTGAGGATTTCAAAATTCTGTGAAGGATTTAGGTGAATTATTCAGGATTAAGGAAATACGTGATTATGTTCTGTGTATATGTATACATGATGTGGTTAAGGGTCAAGGGTTGACCAGATAATCGATATTTGTATAAAACCCTAAGTATATATTAAGAACGTCAACGTTCGGTTAGAAAACCCTAATCTAATTACGAAATCTAATTTCTAAATTTAGAAAAATTATTTTTCTATTAGAAACCCTAATTTTGGGTTATAAACCCTAATCCGTGATTTTAACCCTAATTGCTTAATTAGCAATTTTAATTAGGAAATAAAAATCCTAATTAGCAAGCTTGAGTTATGATTAGAAATTTTAATATAATTAGTAAATCCTAATTATAAGTTAGAAATATTAAATTTCTATTTTTGGAAACCTAAATTGGAATTTTAGAAAAATCAAATTTTTCTAAACTTGAGGGTTCAAACCCTAAATCCTAACCAAACCCTAAACCCTAAGGGTTTGGCCATTTACTAGAATACCATTAAAATTAAAAGGAAAAAGACCAAAATGCCATTTTCTTAAAATTTAAGCAAAAGATTTGTGAAATCTTGGTGAGTCGTCACTCTATGTTTATCCCATATGCTTATTATCTTAAAAGATCAGCCAATCTTTCCACCTAGCAACAATTGATACATTGAATCAAATTTTAGAACTTAAAAAGTAAGAAATACTTACTTTACATAGCATTCTCTCCGAGTCCCTTCTCTCTCTAACTTTCGAAAATCTAGAGTGAGAGAGAGTTAAATGTTGAGCCATGATCAAGTATTAACAAGCCAAGATCAGATCATCAAGGATCAGTTCTTGAATCAAAGCTCAAAGAAGGTATAAACCCTTATCCTAGAAATCCTTAGATCTGATGTTTAATGTTGTTGTTTGTTGGTTAGATATGTGTTAGAGGGTATCTATAAGTGATTTGGGTTGATAGATCATGGATCTATAACATCTAGATGCACGATTTAGAAGTTTTCTTAAATCTGGAAAACTAGAAAAATATCGACTGACAGCCTAATGTCAGACGCCATAAATCCTTATCTGTTTTTGATATTTGTTATTTTATGTTATCGATATGTTCTTTGTCATGAGGACTATGATTTGAAACAAGAAACAAGTCCAGATCATGTGTAGATCGAGAGTTATTGTTGGTCAAATAGCGTTGACCGGTCACGAAAGTTGGTTTCTGGGCAAACCCAGAAATTTCCAGAGACCTTGACAAGCATGTTCATAGCGTCTGATCTCCTATATGTTTGATAGTTAATCCAAGTTATTATGTTTTTGTTGTAGCCTGACATGAATACTACATACTAAAGGCTTTAGATCAACCAGATCCGTAGCCGAATCGTAGAAATGAGCAGTCAAACCATCGTTGACCGTCACGCTGGAAGAATGTTCTGGGTAACCCAGATCTTCAAAGAGGCGTTGTCTGACAGGTAGTTTGACCGGATGTAATCTGCATTTGGTGTTGTTGTTAGACTAATCTGATTGTATATAGATGTTCTTTGACATCTCAACTACAATTGTGAAGCTTTAATTATCATAAATCAAACCTTTAGCCTATGATCTAAGGACCTAAATATAGCACCTTGTACTGTTCTTCATTTTCTGAAAAACCCAAAAATGAAGAACAGACTTGTTAGACTTTTTGGAGACCCAGATCGTACTGATATGTTGTTGTATGGACATGAAATTAGTTGTAAGTTGTAGTATTACATTGGTACTACTATATTAACACCATAAGCGACCAATAATCCATCAAGAACACAGCTTAAATTCTGGTCAAACCACCCACCCTCTCAACTGACATGAAGTTCTGTGTTTAGCCCAAGAACACCAAGAACACCTATAGCGACGGGTCTGTCGCTATAGGGCCCTTTAGCGACAGTTTATTATTATTATTTTCCAAAAATTATTTAAAAATTAATAAAAAATGGTTTTTTTATTTATTAAAAATACATAATAAATTCTGAAAAATTATTTTAAAGTCCGAAAAATATTTTTTAATTAT
This sequence comes from Panax notoginseng, assembly GCA_016801055.1. Taxonomy (NCBI): domain Eukaryota; kingdom Viridiplantae; phylum Streptophyta; class Magnoliopsida; order Apiales; family Araliaceae; genus Panax; species Panax notoginseng. Next base: position 194,657,023 of record CM029016.1, read on the forward strand.
TTTGAGTATATTTCATAAATATTTAATATTTTTGAAATATAAATGGTATTTAATTTATTTAATTATAATATTAAATAAATGATTTAAAAATAATTTTAATACATGAAAAATCATGAAAAATAATATTATGGTAAAAGAAAATATTTTAAGTTATTTTCAATGACTTTTAATATTTTGTGATGAATTTTATTAATTAATAAATATTAATGATAATTAGTTTATTTAATAAATATGTTAAATAAATTATGCAAAAATAGAATTAATGTTTTATAAATCATATGAAAATGATTTAAGTGTTATAAAAATATTTTAAGTTATAAAATATAACTTTTGATATTTTGTCATGAAAATATTAATGTTTTAATATTAATAGCAATTATCGGATAGTGAATTTAATTGTTTAAAAATAATATGATTTTAAGATATTAAAAATACTTTGTGATATTATAAATATATTATAATATTATGACATGTAGTTCATTAATATTTGATAATAAATAAATATTAATGATAAAAGAATTATGTGGTATTTAATTCATTTAAATACGTTTTTAATGATTGAAAATTTATGATAAATGGTAATAATTATTTAAAAATTATTACGAGCTTACGAAAAATATTTTGACTGTTATTAAAATTATTTGAGTTAATTGTTAAGTGTTTAGGCAGAGTTTAATTGAACTTAGACTTGATAAAAGTCCGACTAGACCGTCGAGATGTCAGTTTTGTGTCGGGTTCAACTCAGACTGCAAATACCGAGTTTTATGTGTGTTATAGACTGATAGGGTTATATGCTATGTGTTTAGGTTATTCTATGTATATATGTATATATATTATAGTATTATACTGTGATGATATTATTCTAATATTGAAAATCTATATTACTAATATTAGGTCTTCGGATAAAGCGATATAAATTGCGTAGCGGTAATCAACGGTTCAGACAAGTTTGTTTTTACTTAACTCTACTAAGAGTGTTCCATTCAGATAAGCTTATGGTTAATCATTGCTGGTTGCCATGAATTGTACTCTGTACATATTGCATGTATAAGTCAGGTATGAAAGGCTGATCACCTTCATTACTAGTTGGTTCAGATATATTTGTTCATATATAATACTTGTTCAGTCATAAATTTGTTCCTGCTAGTTCACAATTATATTGTTGAATTATAGCCAGCTTATTATTCAGATTCTTTCAATCATGATATATCGTTATATTATTGAATTTAAAATTACTGGGCAACTTTCATGCTCACCCTTGCTATATCATGATAAAAATATTGCAGATTAAGACGAATGCGTCGGATACAAGGAAAGGTTAAAGACAGTTCCATCTTAAAGTTAATGTGCGTGATTAGTTTTGTAATAGTGTTGTAAGATAATAATGTTATGTGTTAAGTAAGTTATGAATTGTGTATTAAGTTAAGGTTACTCGACCTTGGGAATTAGTGTGTTAAATGTATTGTATAAACAATTTATGTTTATATCTTCCGCAAATATAGTAATAGTGATAGAATGATCGAACCGGATCTGAGGTGATTTAGGACCTAGATTCGGGGCCCTCACAAAGCGTCTAACAAAAACATCAAGAAGATTATGGAAAAGATGTCCGCCAATCACAAAGGATGGCCTGACCTATTGCCTCTTACTCTGTTAGCCTACAGAACATCAATGCGCACTTCAACTGGGGCAACCCCCTACGCATTATCCTATGGGATGGAAGCAGTACTCCCCATAGAAGTAGAAATGGAATCCCTCAGAGTGTTGATGGATGCTCAGCTGGATGAAGATCAATGGGTACAAGACAGGTATCACCAATTGTCTCTGATAGATGAAAGGCGAACCACGACTATCTTCCATGGTTAATTATATCAACAAAGGATCGCCCGATCCTACAACAGAAAAGTCCGGCTACGGTAATTTAAACAACATGACTTGGTTTTGAAGAAGATCATTGACAACCAAGATCAATCTAATGGAAAATTCGTTCCTAACTGGGAAGGCCCATTTATTGTCAAGGAGGTATTGATAGGAGGTGCTCTCAGATTACAAGAAATGGACGGCGATGAATTTCCATAACTCATCAATTTGGACACCGTGAAACGGTACTATGTCTGAAGTTACCATCAAGTAAATATCCTGGTATTGGATCATCAGATCATCAGTCATTCCGATTCTTTAACCCTTTACCACATACAAGTCTTTTCCACACTTTGTCCCTCAGGGAAACATACTCTTTAAGCCAACAGCCTGGCTTCACTGCGCTCATACAATTTATGTCATCCCACTACGGATTGAACCTCTCGCATTTGTAGTTTGGCTACCCATACATGGGATCAAACTTCTCATACTTGCAGTTTATCCTCAACCTAGGATCAAACTTTCTCTTCCCCGCAGTCTATCTTGCACATGGAATTAAACTTTCTTCCCCACAGTTTGACCTGTACATGGGATTAATCTTTCTTCCCCGCAGTTTATCCCGTACATGGGATCACACTTTTCATCTCACCCTGAGGGGCGAACTACGTCGACCTGATCTCGTTGATACACGGGAGTACGTAGGCAACCATATTCTATATGGCCCGGTCGCAATAAACAAAAAACAACAAAAACATTTCTACCCTTTTCTACAAAAACAAAAACCACAAAAACTCGTCTACAATCTTTTTCATCAATAAAGCTTCTACACCCATCTGCCTTTCATAAACAGCGTTGAACCTCTTACACTAGGTTTAAACTACGTAGACCTAATCTCCTCTTTAATAGGAGTACGTAGGCAGCCATTTATGGTTCGGTCTAATCCCCTACCAAAACACAAATACTTGTCAACGGTACTGGGATCAAAATTTAATCCACTATATTTCATTGGCTTCAGACCAAAAGGATGGAATTACCTAAACTCCTCCTAAATAGGAGATTCGGCGACCATCTAAGCTGCGTTTGGTTCTCAAAGAGCAACACCAATCCATATGAGATGGAATTAACTAGGCTCCACCTAAGTACTGGCGACCATCTGTGGTGCGGTCAATCTCAGAGATGAAAGCCACCCTCCTCTCCACATTTCCATACAGAATCCAGTCCCAAGACACCAAAGATGGTAAGGATACACACAGATCTATGATCTATTCTGAACTATCCAGAGATAACTCAATGTCCATCCAGCAAGGAGGAATTCAGAATACATCATGATCACAAACCCTGAAGAAGCAGGTATCAAGCAAGTATTATAGCATATCTAAAAAATATATTTCCCTACTATACAATGCTGTTTGATATACACAATGTAAACTGAACATGACAAAATGGCTAAGCTAGTCTGTGCAAGAAAATACAAGTCCATCTATAAATCGGTGTATATACGAGCTAACAAGCCCAACATGGCATCCCTCTTAGAAGAATGAGGTAAGGCTGTGGTCTCCTATACGAGGATATCCACACGACCCAACAGATCTGCAGCCATCTGCATGGTGACCATGTGCTCATCGGTGTAACTGCTTATCTCTGCGATCATGCCAGTGGAAAGGGACCTCAGTGCAGTACTATCTGTGACGACTACATCTCGAGCAGATATGGCGCTATCCCGCTCAACTATCACTGCATCTCTGGCTGATCTGGCCTCATCTCGCTCAACGATAGCAGCATCTATACGAGCTAATGCCTCGTCCCTCTCTAATAGGGTTGCGTCTCTCCCATCAAGAGTTGTCAACATCAGGGCTCTAGCCTGATCTTTCTCAAAGGTCATCAGATGAAGACTTCGCTTAAGGTACTGTGCTGAATGCTGAATCACGACAGTGCTAGTACTGGGAAAATCTAATGAACATGTTGGCAGCCCAGCACCTAACTCCTCCTCGGTGTGAGAATTAATGTCCTCCATGGGCTCTCTACCATCTGAATCAATACTCGATAATGTGGATACAACCGCAATCGATGCATTCTTTGTCTCCATCTATGCGGAATACTCTGCGGAACAACCTGGATGACTAATGGAGAAAGCAGCTATCTCACGCTGATCCCAACATGCATACACACATGATCGACCCTGCTGAAAGATAGCGAGAAGCTAAACGCTGGCCCAGCGCCCCCTCAAAAGAATGAAAATCCTAAAACTGGTCAAACTGCGACATCACGACCAGTGGATGGTAAGTAGTCATGCCCCTCAAACCAGCCAGAGGGATGTAATCCATGCCCGGAGCATGAGTAATAAAGATGTAAGGTGAGCTGAGCCCTGAGCACGATAATATACTAAACGAGTCTACAATATCCGCTAAGAAAGCGGACCAAGACATAGCATCCGTACACTCCGCAGCTGAAATGAATATGACCTAGCTATATCATGGGTGAAATAATACCCATGCCGTCTGAAAGTGCCAATCGGTCTCAGATGTGACATAAACCACACGTATAGCATGACCGAACTGCCCATAAATACTCCTGTTGGATAAGTGCAGTAGTATATAGCTGACCTCAATGTCTCGGCTATAATCACAGGAATGATGGTACGATCCTCCCTGAGAGCTCTCACTACCATGATAACTCATATGTCCAACTCGTCCATATATGCAGTGGCATGTAGACATATGACAGTACGCACAATAGCAGTACATCAACTCTAGCCAGACGCCAATGAGTTTCTGATGTGGTGAAATCCCCGAAATGTCGTCTATAACTATCCTCATAACCAAATCTGTTAAACAGAAAACGCTGGGATATAACGTGGCCAGATGTAAGCTCATCCTGCACCACTCTACGCCTCAGTCCAGTGAGGGTCATGAACCGTCGACTCATGTCCCCCAAAGCCATATGCATACAAGGTCTGTCCAGTGGTAGCATCGTCAACCGTCATACTGTGAGGACCCCAAACTCGGATACTTGAAACCCGAACTCGGTTCTTCACGATACCATTTCTATGAGAAGAATAATACTAATAATAATAACAATAATATAAAAAATCAAATTAATTTACATAATTATCAGAGTCTAACTCCCAAGTACGAAACCTTTAAACATTCATTACAACCCATTATAGATAATATATATCATAATTGTCTTAATAACATTAAACTATTACATAACATAGTAATTCGTTCATTCAGCAACCTTCCCTTTTCCTTTGTTCTTAGCAGAGTTCTCTGGTCGTTCGCACTTAGCTGAAAACATTTAAATTTAAGCAAGAATGAGCATTTGAGTGCCCAGCAAGCAATAGCAATTATATATATATATATATATATATATATATATATATATATATATATATATATATATATATATATATATATATATATATATATATATATATAAGCTGAAAGGATTTAAATATTTTCTTTGTACTATTCTTCTACAACAAGTCAATAGTTGTGAAGTATTCTGAACCGATAAACATAACAACTCTCTTTCAAATTTTTGAAACTACATAATGACTATATCTGGGGTTATGGTGACATGCCATGAACATTGTTTTCATTTTCGAAAAGGTTAAACAGAAATTCATTTGTAAACCGTCATAACTTACGGGCACGGGGGTGATCAGCCTGTTATGCCCTGCATTGATCAATACTACATTGCTAGAACGATATTATCGTTCATCCTTTGTCCGCCGGAGCGCATAAAAATTTTCCCGTGTAGGGATGTTCATACCTTTCTGGGTTCTAAATCAAAGGTTTTATCTTGTTCAATAATAATCTATAATTCAATATATCTGTATACGGGTAATTGACAAAGGTATATCAACATGTGATTAAATACAATGATTATCCAAGTAGGGACACTTGTTTAATCACTTCTAGAAATTAACGAACAGAATATATATGTCCGAATTATCATATACTAACATGTTGATATTCAATGAGCTTATATAATATAAAGTTCATAATCTGTACAATAATAATATAGTTTAGAAACATTCTTACTCACATCCATTGCATAAAGAAAATGCAAAGGTTAGATACTTGCCTGAAGCGCTGCTTACAACTTGTAATTAAGATCTATCTCTTATCTCACGACCTATCATTAATAAGATAGTTCGTTCGATTAGAACAACATACTATAACACATAATACTGTTTATTATAGTCAACACATAACCTAATCACATTAGCACCTATGTTTAATAACCATTGAATCACAAATAATCACTTATACAATCAAAATATCTAAGTCCAGATCAATTTCTGAAACATGTCGGTCTACCGACAATTTTATCGGGTAATTTTCGAGTCTAAGACTATACTATAACTTAACATCAGTACGTATCAGTCATATTATTTTTAAATGACTCAATAAAATTTTAAAACATTTATTATAATTTATCATGAATTTTTAAACATCGAAATCACATTTAAATGATTTAAATACTAATCAATTCTATTATCATTAATATTTAATTAATATTAAACTATTAATGAAATCATTTCCAACATGTTAAAGTTATTTATAATAATTCATAATACTTTTAGAGTATTAATATTACCCTTAAATAATTTTTTAAACAGTTAAAATTATTTTTAAATAATTATCATTAATATTAAAGTATTAATGTTCTATTTATCAAAATATTAAAAGTCATTATTCATAACTTAAAATATTTTTAATTCATTTATATCCCTTTTAAATGATTTTTAAAGTAATAAAACCATTTATAAACTATTTATTTAATATAATTATTAAATAAATTTAATATTATAACTAATAACTTAATAATCATTAATATTAAATTATTAATGAAATTATCCTTTAAATATTAAAAGTTATATTTTATAACTTAAAATATTTTTAAACACTTTATTTTCATTTAAAATGATTTTTAATATAATAAAATTATTTTTAATTAATTTATTTAATTCATTTAGTAAATAAATTAATTACCATTAATATCAATTTATTAATGAAATTTATCATAAAATATTAAAAGTCATTAAAAATAACTTAAAATATTTTCTTATATCATAATATAATTTTTAATGATTTTTCTAATATTAAAATTATTTTTAAATAATTTATTTAATATTATAATTAAATAAATTAAATACTTTTAATATTTCAAAAATATTAAATATTTATGAAATATATTAAAAATAATTAAAAACTAATTTTCAGAATTTTTTATAATTTTTAATAATTTATTTTGTATTTTTAATAATTTAAAACTAATTTTTTTTCTATTTTTTATTAATTTCCAGAAAATATAATATTATCTGTCGCTAAAGACAACCTATAGCGACAGAACCGTCGCTATAGGTGTTCTTCATGTTCTTGGCCAAACCCAGAAATTCATAGCCAGTTTCCGAGTTGCTTACTTTGACCAATCATAAACTAGTGTGTGTTGTGTTTCTGGGTATTTTGTTGATCAGAGAATGTAGTACAAATACAAGACTACTCGATCCAACAAAGAACATCATCAAACCATGCATAACTAACGAGATCTGAAGCGTTGAACAAGCTGTCAGAGCTGTTCTTCATTTTCTGGGCTACCCAGAAATGAAGAATAGTTCGACTGGCTCGTTTTGGGCTCCCACAACTTGTGATCTAGGTGAATTTTTAGCGATTTAAGAGGTCTAACTTGTAGAACACATGTAATTCTAGAGATCCATTACATAAAATCAACAAAACAACAACTGAGTTAGCAGATCTATGCCGGTCAACCCATGTCAGACAACACGGTCAAGCATTTTCTGGGTTACCCAGAAAACGGCTTTCGTGCTTCTCTGGCTTGGTTTGACCATCGACTACGCTTCACCTGTTAACTTTTTAGGTGATAATAAGACACAAAAAATGTAGTCTAACATATGTAATACAACTTAGATGCAAAACCAAGAACATACAATCAAACCACTGTCAGATCCGTGCTCATGAAAATCATGTCAGACCTTTCTGGGCTCGTTCTGGGTTACCCAGAACATGGCCAGTCATGGTTGGTCAACGGTGTTTGACCACCCATATCTTGCAACCTATAACCGATCTGACTCTGATTTGAGTTCCAGAGCAAAGCTCTCATAGCGTACTATAAGATCAAATATTAAAACCACAAAAACACAAAACAGAGAACGATATACAGGGCCTGACATTCATTGTCAGACGACTATTTAAAATTTTTCCAGATTTTGAAAAATGTCAAATCCGAGCCTCTAGATGTTATGGATCTAACATCTAGCAACCCAGATCACCACTAGACACTACTAACAACATATTTTAACACTTAATCATAACATCTAACACAGAATCGTTGGACAGAAATTCTAGGGTTCGTTTATACCTTCTTGAGCAAATCTTGATTTCTGGCTTCTGATGTTTGTTAGGGATTTTCGTGGGGCTGTTCTTAGGGACTGATATAGCTTATAATTTTAGAGGTTTGAAGTTTGAGAGAGAAGGTTTAAGTGTTGGACAAAATGTAAGTGAACAAATGAAATTTCTCTCTCCTAGATCTACTTATACAAATCTTGATGCATGAATATGGCTGATCTAGCATGGTTTGCTGTCAATTTTGAGTCACAAGGAGTAGTTGGAGTTGGTTAACAACTCAAAATATGGAAGGATTTGCAAGCAAGCTTCTAAAAATTAAAAAGTAATATATATATTTTTTTAAATTAATAAAGTAATTAAGGGTATTTTTGTCCATCACACTTGAATCTAGATTCTAATCACTAGATTTTAAACATTAAGGTTTCCTAAATAATTTCTAGGGTTTGAACAATTATATATAGAGTTCAATAAAAATTAAATTATAACTAAATAATTATAATTAGGGTTTTTAAATAGAAAATTAGAGTTTTAAAAATATATTTAGGGTTTTCTAAAACTTTAATTAGGGTTTACCTAATTAATCACTTAATACACAACATAAAACATATAACATAGTTATATAACAGTCTTAAGCTCATAATTGATTTTCAATTTAGAGTTTCCCTAAGTAAAATTAGGGTTTAACCAATTAATAATAGGGTTTTGAAATTAAACACCATAATTGACCAATTATCATCAATACGTACATGCAGTACATATTCATAGCACTGAAAAATCAAAATATAATTAATATTATATTATTATTCTCATACCTTGGCAATAATCCAAAATTAGGATTTGGATACCATATTTGATTTATTCTTCCTATTTAACCTTAATAATTAAGGTAAAATAATTAACTTAATAACCTGTACTAAAATTCATATAATAAAATAATTATTATAATTATTCTAAAAATCAGTTCATATATTATTTAAATAATATATGATTATATATTTTCATGGAAAATAATTATTAAAATATTTCTACCATAAATTGATTATTATAAGTATATACTTTTTAATAATCAATAATTTTAAAATAAATTCATTTGTAAATAATTATGTAATAAATATATTTTTACTTACCACATAAATACATATACACATAATCTTGTACAAATCCTCATCCTTAATAAAAAAAAAATTTATTCACAAAATTTCTTATTTATTTATATAGAAAATATCGGGTTGTTACATTTACCCTCCCTTATAAAGATTCCGTCCCCGGAATCACCATTTTAAAGCCTATACATACACGGTCACATAGCGTACACAATCATCGCAAGTAGATCTCGATCAACTTTGATCGAACTGATCTTTAACTATTCACATGAAGCTTGCCTTTCTGATTACACAGAAAAATTGGCTTCTAACAGAACTCAAATTCCTCCTCAAAATTTCTTTATAAAATAATTTACTATATATAGGAAAATTATGCATAAGAAAATAAAAGGCATACGAATAATACCTGGAGTTGCATTGCCAGCTGCTGCCGTATCCTGAACTGTCATGTTGTAGACCCTTGCCGTAGATTTTGTTGGCTTGCTTGACGAAGTCGGTCCTGTGATTGCTAACGTTCTACTGCCAGTGCCCATGTTCACACTTCCTGTCTCCACCCTCCTCTTTGGACAATCTTTCACCCTGTGCTCTGTCGATCTGCATATAAAACATCCACTATTCATCCTAGGATTGGGACAGTTGGGAGAAATATGGCCCTCATGTCCGCACTTATAGCAAACAAATTTTCCTTACAAACACTGCCCCGAGTGATTCTTCCCACATGTCTTACATGGCACTATCTGTTTCTTAACACCTTCCTGTTTCACTTGTACACTTGTAAAACTGCTCACCTTCCTCTTACTATCACCACTCCTGCTCCCACTATTATTTTCCACCTTCCTAGCTCCTTCTGTCTTACCCTTATTCTTCCTCTCCTTATTATAAAGGCTCATGGCCTCACTTCCCTCCTCAGCTATGATCGCTTTCTCCATGAGTGCTACAAATGTAGGAATTTGCAACACCGCCACTTTGTTATAGAGCCAGGGTTTCAATCCCAGCTCAAACCTTCTAGCTTTCCTAGCCTCCGTATCAACTTGATGCGGAGCAAACCTAGCTAACTCATTGAATTTGGCGGCGTATTCAGACATCGTCATATTCTCCTGCTTCAACTCTAAAAATTTAACCTCCATCCTCGCCTGCATACTTGGTGAAAAATAATTTTCGAAAAACAAAGTTTTAAATCTATCCCATGTGACTACACCTTCTCCTGCCCTAGCCTGATTCGCTTCCCACCAAAAATTTGCTTCCCCCTTCATCATGTAAGTGGCAAAAGCAGTTTTCTGCCCCTCATCTACCCTAGCTACCGTAAACGCTTTTTCAATTTCCTTAACCCAAATTTGAGCTTCTACAGAGTCAGTTGTACCTTTGAATTCTGGTGGTCCTACAGCCTTAAAGTCTTTGAAGTTCGCTAAGCGGTTGCCCGACTGGTTTCCAGCGACCGGTATTCCCTGTTGCATAGCCTGAGCTAACATGTTCACAAATTGCTGCATCGGATCTGGTTGTTGTTGTCCCTCAACGTTGTTGACAGATTCCTCTGCCCTTTGATTGCGAGTTCGACGTCTTGGCGGCATTATCTGATTGAAAAAAAATCATAATTTAACTTACATTCTAAACCTTATCACATAAGTTTAATATTTTAAACTTATTTCATCATTTCTCAAACATAGATTCATATTCATTTAACGAATATTTTACATAGCACAAAATGCTTTGAACTTCAGCTATCCCTTTATGACCTCAAAAGTCGGGATTTACAGTCTTGACTTAATACAAAAGTTGGAAACATTACATTACACAAACATACTTATCATATGTATTATATTAAACACTCCTACACAACAGAACCTATACTACCTATTTATTACACCTTTTCCTTGGACATTCTCTCGCCTGATGACCTTCTATACCACAGACATAACATGGTCCTTTTTCGTAGTCAGGACAGTACGGAATGGTATGTCCTTCATAGCCACAAAGATAACAAATTCCTTTCCATTTCTTCTTATTGGATTTTCCTAAATTATGGTCTTCTATCTTTCTTTTTCCCTTCTTATCCGGAGCTGCACACGATGTGTTGCTTGTGGCTCCCATCTGACCAATTTGGATTTTAAGCTTATCGTGTCCTTCCAATGTTTCTATTAACGCTTGACGCAACTGACTATTCAACAGCCTTTCTATCTCCCACAGCCTTTCCAGAGAAGAAACCTTGTTCTTCAGATTCTGCACTTCCGTTGATACTTGATCAGCTTCAACTTTAGTGTCTGAATCACTATCTGACAACTCCACCATCTCCGGATCTTGTACTACGTTTTCTACGATAACCACATCGTCTGAATTGTGTTCATCAAGAGCCTCTATTTCAGCTATCGGCTTCGATATTGGCTCCTTCTTTACCATCCGAGGGTAATCGAATCCTTTTTCACCTAACATCTACACACAAAAATTATCCTAATTAGCATATAGTATATACACACAACAAATAAGAGTTTTATACAAGTTATCTTTTATTTAGTTTGACGATGAATTTAGTCAATTCATCTCTTTTTAAACTCTATATATGAGTTATTTATATTTTCAACGTTTCCCTCTGTTCTAAGGTTATAGCCTAAGGTCTAGCCCACCTAAGGTTTCTAACCCTATAGCTCTGATACCAACCTGTGAGGACCCCAAACTCGGATACTTGAAACCCGAACTCGGTTCTTCACGATACAATTTCTATGAGCGGAATAATACTAATAATAATAACAATAATATAAAAGATCAAATTAATTTACATAATTATCAGAGTCTAACTCCCAAGTACGAAACCTTTAAACATTCATTACAACCCATGATAGATAATATATATCATAATTGTCTTAATAACATTAAACTATTACATAACATAGTAATTCGTTCATTCAGCAACCTTCCCTTTTCCTTTGTTCTTAGCAGAGTTCTCTGGTCGTTCGCACTTAGCTGAAAACATTTAAATTTAAGCAAGGATGAGCATTTGAGTGCCCAGCAAGCAATAGCAATTATATATATATATATATATATATATATATATATATATATATATATATATAAGCTGAAAGGATTTAAATGTTTTCTTTGTACTATTCTTCTACAACAAGTCAATAGTTGTGAAATATTCTGAACCGATAAACATAACAACTCTCTTTCAAATTTTTGAAACTACATAATGACTATATCTGGGGTTATGGTGACATGCCATGAACATTATTTTCATTTTCGAAAAGGTTAAACAGAAATTCATCTGTAAACCGTCATAACTTACGGGCACGGGGGTGATCAGCCTGTTATGCCCTGCATTGATCAATACTACATTGCTAGAACGATATTATCGTTCATCCTTTGTCCGCCGGAGCGCATAAAAATTTTCCCGTGTAGGGATGTTCATACATGTCTGGGTTCTAAATCAAAGGTTTTATCTTGTTCAACAATAATCTATAATTCAATATATCTGTATACGGGTAATTGACAAAGGTATATCAACATGTGATTAAATACAATGATTATCCAAGTGGGGACACTTGTTTAATCACTTCTAGAAATTAACGAACAGAATATATATGTCCGAATTATCATATACTAACATGTTGATATTCAATGAGCTTATATAATATAAAGTTCATAATCTGTACAATAATAATATAGTTTAAAAACATTCTTACTCACATCCATTTTATAAAGAAAATGCAAAGGTTAGACACTTGCCTGAAGCGCTGCTTACAACTTGTAATTAAGATCTATCGCTTATCTCACGACCTATCATTAATAAGATAGTTCGTTCGATTAGAACAACATACTATAACACATAACACTGCTTATTGCAGTCAACACATAAACTAATCACATTAGCACCTATGTTTAATAACCATTGAATCACAAATAATCACTTATACAATCAAAATATCTAAGTCCAGATCAATTTCTGAAACATGTCGGTCTACCGACAATTTTATCGGGTAATTTTCGAGTCTAAGACTCTATACTATAACTTAACATCAGTACGTATCAGTCATATTATTTTTAAATGACTCAATAAAATTTTAAAATATTTATTATAATTTATCATGAATTTTCAAACATCGGAATCACATTTAAATGATTTAAATACTAATCAATTCTATTATCATTAATATTTAATTAATATTAAACTATTAATAAAATCATTTCCAACATGTTAAAGTTATTTATAATAATTCATAATACTTTTAAAGTATTAATATTACCCTTAAATGATTTTTAAAACAGTTAAAATCATTTTTAAATAATTATCATTAATATTAAAGTATTAATGTTCTATTTATCAAAATATTAAAAGTCATTATTCATAACTTAAAATATTTTTAATTCATTTATATCTCTTTTAAATGATTTTTAAAGTAATAAAACCATTTATAAACTATTTATTTAATATAATTATTAAATAAATTTAATATCATAACTAATAACTTAATAATCATTAATATTAAATTATTAATGAAATTATCCTTTAAATATTAAAAGTTATATTTTATAACTTAAAATATTTTTAAACACTTTATTTTCATTTAAAATGATTTTTAATATAATAAAATTATTTTTAATTAATTTATTTAATTCATTTAGTAAATAAATTAATTACCATTAATATCAATTTATTAATGAAATTTATCATAAAATATTAAAAGTCATTAAAAATAACTTAAAATATTTTCTTATATCATAATATAATTTTAATGATTTTTCTAATATTAAAATCATTTTTAAATAATTTATTTAATATTATAATTAAATAAATTAAATACTTTTAATATTTCAAAAATATTAAATATTTATGAAATATATTAAAAATAATTAAAAACTAATTTTCAGAATTTTTTATAATTTTTAATAATTTATTTTGTATTTTTAATAATTTAAAACTAATTTTTTTTCTATTTTTTATTAATTTCCGGAAAATAGAATATTATCTGTCGCTAAAGACAACCTATAGCGACAGAACCGTCGCTATAGGTGTTCTTCATGTTCTTGGCCAAACCCAGAAATTCATAGCCAGTTTCCGAGTTGCTTACTTTGACCAATCATAAACTAGTGTGTGTTGTGTTTCTGGGTATTTTGTTGATCAGAGAATGTAGTACAAATACAAGACTACTCGATCCAACAAAGAACATCATCAAACCATGCATAACTAACGAGATCTGAAGCGTTGAACAAGCTGTCAGAGCTGTTCTTCATTTTCTGGGCTACCCAGAAATGAAGAATAGTTCGACTGGCTCGTTTTGGGCTCCCACAACTTGTGATCTAGGTGAGTTTTTAGCGATTTAAGAGGTCTAACTTGTAGAACAAATGTAATTCTAGAGATCCATTACATAAAATCAACAAAACAACAACTGAGTTAGCAGATCTATGCCGGTCAACCCATGTCAGACAACACGGTCAAGCATTTTCTGGGTTACCCAGAAAACGGCTTTCGTGCTTCTCTGGCTTGGTTTGACCATCGACTACGCTTCACCTGTTAACTTTTTAGGTGATAATAAGACACAAAAAATGTAGTCTAACATATGTAATACAACTTAGATGCAAAACCAATAACATACAATCAAACCACTGTCAGATCCGTGCTCATGAAAATCATGTCAGACCTTTCTGGGCTCGTTCTAGGTTACCCAGAACATGGCCAGTCATGGTTGGTCAACGGTGTTTGACCACCCATATCTTGCAACCTATAACCGATCTGACTCTGATTTGAGTTCCAGAGCAAAGCTCTCATAGCGTACTACAAGATCAAATATTAAAACCACAAAAACACAAAACAGAGAACGATATGCAGGGCCTGACATTCATTGTCAGACGACTATTTAAAATTTTTCCAGATTTTGAAAAATGTCAAATCCGAGCCTCTAGATGTTATGGATCTAACATCTAGCAACCCAGATCACCACTAGACACTACTAACAACATATTTTAACACTTAATCATAACATCTAACACAGAATCGTTGGACAGAAATTCTAGGGTTCGTTTATACCTTCTTGAGCAAATCTTGATTTATGGCTTCTGATGTTTGTTAGGGATTTTCGTGGGGCTGTTCTTAGGGACTGATATAGCTTATAATTTTAGAGGTTTGAAGTTTGAGAGAGAAGGTTTAAGTGTTGGACAAAATGTAAGTGAACAAATGAATTTTCTCTCTCCTAGATCTACTTATACAAGTCTTGATGCATGAATATGGCTGATCTAGCATGGTTTGCTGTCAATTTTGAGTCACAAAGAGTAGTTGGAGTTGGTTAACAACTCAAAATATGGAAGGATTTGCAAGCAAGCTTCTAAAAATTAAAAAGTAATATATTTTTTTTAAATTAATAAAGTAATTAAGGGTATTTTTGTCCATGACACTTGAATCTAGATTCTAATCACTAGATTTTAAACATTAAGGTTTCCTAAATAATTTCTAGGATTTAAACAATTATATATAGAGTTCAATAAAAATTAAATTATAACTAAATAATTATAATTAGGGTTTTTAAATAGAAAATTAGAGTTTTAAAAATATATTTAGGGTTTTCTAAAACTTTAATTAGGGTTTACCTAATTAATCACTTAATACACAATATAAAACATATAACATAGTTATATAACAGTCTTAAGCTCACAATTGATTTTCAATTTAGAGTTTCCCTAAGTAAAATTAGGGTTTAACCAATTAATACTAGGGTTTTGAAATTAAACACCATAATTGACCAATTATCATCAATACGTACATGCAGTACATATTCATAGCACTGAAAAATCAAAATATAATTAATATTATATTATTATTCTCATACCTCGGCAATAATCCAAAATTAGGGTTTGGATACCATATTTGATTTATTCTTCCTATTTAACCTTAATAATTAAGGTAAAATAATTAACTTAATAACCTGTACTAAAATTCATATAATAAAATAATTATTATAATTATTCTAAAAATCAGTTCATATATTATTTAAATAATATATGATTATATATTTTCATGGAAAATAATTATTAAAATATTTCTACCATAAATTGATTATTATAAGTATATACTTTTTAATAATCAATAATTTTAAAATAAATTCATTTGTAAATAATTATGTAATAAATATATTTTTACTTACCACATAAATACATATACACATAATCTTGTACAAATCCTCATCCTTAATATAAAAAAAAATTTATTCACAAAATTTCTTATTTATTTATATAGAAAATATCGGGTTGTTACACATACTCCTCCAGAGTGGGAGTCAACTCCTGGGTTCTAAATCGAAAAACCTACCTCTCCGAGACCCAATGCTCTAGCATGCCATCCACGAATCCTGTGGGAACCTAAAACATCAACAGGGTCATAGTATGCTGCAACAAATGATTTATGGTCACCCTATCTGATTATGACATGCTATCATACCACGATCGCATACCAGATACCACCAATAATGGTGGGGTATGATCAATACGGCTAACTGTCGAAGAAGACATCTGCACGGGCCGTGTCATAAGACCATCCAGGGGTCAATGCTGAATATCTCTGGACATACATATATATGCATAACATGATACATGCATTACAGATAATAGATGGTAATATGATATAGGGAATGAAAAAACTGTGCATACATTCCTAAGTATATCATCATCTAATACATCATCTCTGTACAGCTACAAATACAGGGAAATGGGGCACAGACGCCCTACTACTAACAGAGGCCTATCAAAAGATATAGTGAGAATGAGGCACAACCACCCAATAGCTGACAGAGACCTATCAAAAGAGATAATGAGAATAAACATCAAATGAAGACAATGGTGTCAATATCTACATCTTCAATCATGTCCACCTGATGTAACTTCTACTGAGTCACTGGATCTCTATCAACAGGGATGTCAGGCCTATACAAAGGAGGATCTACACTGGCAAAACCAAATGGGCCATCTGAGGAGCCAGCGCCTGAGCTGGAAGGATCAAACGAATTTGCCTCTGTCGGATCTCTGCCCAAATGCCAGATAAAGATATGTGCCTGGTCCAACTGCCGGGTCATCATCACGGATCCTGGAACCATATCCCCCATGAACTGAGTGACGCGGGTCTGGGCTCCAATAGTATGAGGGATCCACAAGCGCTGGAATACATCCCGAGTGCAAGGAACCTCTGACAATGCGAAACCATCAACACCAAATAATGGG
Organism: Panax notoginseng; assembly: GCA_016801055.1. Lineage (NCBI taxonomy): Eukaryota > Viridiplantae > Streptophyta > Magnoliopsida > Apiales > Araliaceae > Panax > Panax notoginseng. The sequence goes on from CM029016.1 coordinate 194,674,556, forward strand.
ATATTAATGACGGGTGACTGCGACACAGGCCAATAACGCCTGGCAGGAGGCAAGATCAAAATACGGATCTCTCTTGTGGTGCTCCTAACAACACGCTCTCCTAAATAGAGCTCCCATCCTCCATCTGTAAAGAGAGGAACCCTACGGGTGGAAATCACGTACTCGACACCAGTCGGGTATCCATCCTCAAATTCGATGGCCAAATGCTCCCCAGAATAGGGAATCCATGTGATAATGTCAGCTGTCAACAACTCTAGCTGCAAGCGGCAGTGAGTGAAACCCTCAGCTATAGGGACCTCCACCAATATAGAATGATGCCATCACCATCCTCGTGGGTAGGTATCCAATCCTAGCACACTCACCGGATGCAAACATGAAAGCCTCTCATAGGCCCAAAACTGTCAACATACAGGCAAACATCTGCTGTCAGTTAACACTCTTAACCTATACATGGTAAATGACAAGAGAAATACTTACTACCAGAAATGGGTAAAATTCTAACCAAGCCTCGGTCAAGCCCTGTGAGCACATAAGCATGCCCTTGAGGAAATAGGCAAAGGTATAGGAGCCCCAATCATACTCTCTAATACGTTCCACATGCCTAGTGGCACTGATCAAAGAAAACGACACCGTAAAAGAGTTATCTGCTATAAAACAGCCCCTAATGATCATCAGGAACAATCGCCGAAGAATGCGATCCCTGACTCCAACATCATCTGGAATGGGCTCGCTCAATAGCCCACTCATATCATCTACAATCAAAGGACGATCAAAGGACCCGCACAGACAGTCCTGCCCTTAAGCGCTTTCGCCAGAACTACTAACAAGGATCTGACGATAGTCGGGATAATATCCGCCGTGCAAGGCACGGGCGCCCCTCCAAACTCTATACTTGTGATAAATCGCCAATCCATTGGCGTCATCATTACCTCACAGTCCAGCAAATAGAGTGACTGAGTTTGGTGAAACCACCGCTCAGATAATGCCCTGAGGTAATCCCAGGTGCAACGGCGGGGAAGGATGGAAAAGAATGCTCCAAAACCCCAGTCATACACAATTGGTCTATAGTCAGGATGAAGAGCCTGGTACATGGAGTGTATACTAAACTAGTTTCCTCGAGGCTGTGGAAAGCCAGGAACCTGCATGAAATGCAGATCAACATTAAATCCTTTTACTCCTCATAAATAGGAAAAAAGGAAGATCAAGTTCTGACGTCATACCTCGTTAGCATGCAAATACATCGAGGGATGTCGACTCAAGTCACCTAGAAGCTCTGGGATTGCTACCTGAATACTCGGGAGGTCCCTACGAGGAACATACGTAGCAGGAGCGGGGTTCACAATCGGAACATCCTCCTCCTCATCCTCGACGTCTTGCACATTAACCTAGACTGGACGTATCACCGCCTCTACCAACCGACGAGGCTGTCTAATGAAACGGGGTTGAGGCACTTCAGAAGCCCTCCTCCGTACACCAGAAGTGGTCCTACGGGAACTACTCGGTTGATCTGAATCCATAATATCTGGACCACAAGTCTCCAAATCACCTCAGAAATGGTGTGGTATTTTCTAACCTGGAGCTTTTCAAAATGCATTTTATGACTACATGCATGCATGCATCATTTTAACATACATCTACAAGTAGAATAAAAAATGCATGACTACACAATTCCTACATTTTAGGAAAATTTTGCCATAGTCTCCTTTGTAAATAGGACTATCCACATGCACATAGGCATGACTAGGTGGCCATTCAGTAGCACACCTGCCCACAGTCATATACATACTATATGCATTAAAAATCAAAATCATCAACACATAAGGTTAACCTCAATGTACTTTGCTTTCTTACCTTATGCTCAAATGTCCTTAGATAGGATAAAAGTAGCAGAAAAAGGTGTCAATTTGACTGTCTCAAAAGTTAAATTTTTTCACATCATTATGTTTAGCATGGTTTAATACTAACATTTACTATGTTGAATATTTTTTATCAAATCATTTGAGCATACATAATCACTACTATGTGTTTAGATGCATTTCATATGATAAGTCATTTTTCAACGGATAAAAACTGGAAAAAAGTACATGCATACGTTACCAGGACAGTGTAGAACAATTGTACGGTGACAGAATTTGCAGAAAGATGTCCTAACTTAGCAGATCTGAAGAAGAGCTCTCAGTTTCCTTCGTGGTGCAAGTTGAAAATGACTTATGAAAGCAACCTGCTGGTCTTTATCATCTACGGTTGGCCACAGATCCATCTGCGGCTGTAGCAGGTGTACCTGCGGCACTCCTATGTGGGTCCCACCCCTCCGGCTCGGTCCAGTTCGAGTTGTAAAGGAGTTCTCGCAAGCTGAAAATGCCAAATCATGGATAAAAACGCTACGCGATTGAGCAGAATAGCCTACAATGTAAGACCCCAACTTATTATTAAATGAAATTAAATTTTCTCTATTTATTATTTGGAAATAGTAATGTTTGATTTGATTAATGTGGTTAGTTATGGATAAAATGCGCAAATATTTTAAATAAGCAAGTGGTTATAAAGTATTCATTTTGTCGGTGAATATTCGTTTGGTCGTGGAATATTCTTGCTGTCGGGGAATATTCGTACGACGGCGCAATCTTGTGTGGGCCCCATAACAGAAAGCGATTGGATGAAGAAAATGATAAATATAAGTTGTTTATAAATAACGGCGTAGTTGTTACCGTTAATACTGTTAGAATACCCGGTGGTTAAAACACAGTAGAACACGGTATTGCACCAATTATTGATTCTTATGTAAGAAGGCACTACTCAATAATTGTTACAGTAATTACTAGTTAATATTTTATTTTATTGATTCAATAATTGCTACGTTTATATTTTATATTATTATTGTTTCAATAATTATCACTACACTGTATTTTCCATAATCAGATCAATAATTCATATTATTTGGATAATATTATTAGATAGTATTATTGGCAATGTCTAGAAAGTTCTGTCTAAGGAGAGATTTGGTCATCTATTTGTGCGCCAGTAAGGAGAAATCCTTATTGGAAAGCCCCCTCTTTCCTAGGAACGGCTTAGTTGTCATAATTGTGATTCTGTAATATTATTTATGAATAATTAATTATTTATAAGAAAATATTTATTTATTTTTGTGGATATAAATGAGGGATATATTTTTATGGTTATAAATGAAGGAGTTAATGTTGAGGTGTTTTATTAGTATTTTTGTCGGAATGGAAGCATTAAAAATTAAATCAGGGTTTTTGAGATATATTGCGGGGGTTATAATTTTTAATCCGACCATTGGATCGTTGTGATTTTTGGATATGTTATTCATTTTTAAGTTGAGTATATGTCCACAAATTTTGAACCGTTAATAATGAACGTATGATTTGTTATGAATTTTAAGAGATGACTGGTTCAGAAATTGTTGAAGTTTCGGAATTTATCATTTTGGTGAAAAATTCTAGAATTGGTGGGCCCCACTTTTGGTTGGTGAGAAATGTGCTGAAATTTTTATTCAAATGTGGTGGGTGGAAATAGTAGCAGGTAAAGCCATCAGGTTGCAGGTCAAGTCTGCTTCGGCGTGCTAACATTTTTCTATAAATAGAGGGCTAAGTTAGAATTGAAAATCACACCAGAATTCATAAGTTTTCTCTCTTTCTCTCTCTATATTATCGAGCATATTTTGTGAGTATGTAGATACTTTGTGAGTTTTTATTTATCAGTGCAAGTTTCCTTCAGCCTTATACCGATATTCTGAATAGAAGTACTGTTATCTTGGGGTAAGGGATGTTATTTTCTTCTTAAATGATATTATTTTCTGAAATATCATTATGCCAAAATATTGGTTTAAACTTTTTATCAAATTTGGAACCTTTTGTGTCGGGATTACTATTCACGTATACGGCACTATTCACGTATACGGCACTATTCACGAATATGACACTATTCACCAAAAAATAAAAATTTTCCTTTTTGTCCAAGATGTCTATTATGGTTACTATCTTTGATTGTATCCATGATTTGATTTATTTTTGAATTTTACTTCACAATTGGTTGTTATGGAGTATTATTGCACTTGGATAAACTATAATACGAATCCCTAATATTTGTCCTTCTGTCTCACTTGATTTGTTTTCTTTAAAATATTTTTCATCATCCTCAGTCCTAAATGATGATATTACTAAATATCTTTGGCCTGTAGTGCAAAGATGAATGATTAACTGATGAATATCTTTGGCCCGTAGTGCAAAGATGAACAGGTGTTGAGATGAACAAGACCGACTGATGATACAAATGAATATCTTTGGCCTGTAGTGAAAAGATGAATATTTGATTAAAGATGGTTATTGATTGTTGTTACAAGGATAAATTATTTATAATGGACTTTTAAATCTTAGAAGATAGTAGAACTCATTCTCTACTTGACTCTTCTAATGGTTTGCTGTTTCCGCTGCAGTTGTTGATCTAAAACTTGTTGTCTATTATATTTTATCAAATTTTTCCCTATTGAAGACTAATGATAAGTTGTTGTATATTATCTTAGTCATAATATTCTTTACTGGGCTAGTTGAACTCACCCTTTTCCTTTTTGTTCCATTTTTCTCAGGAGACGAGAATATAGCGAGAACTAGTCGGGGTGTGGTGTGATGTTTCTAGTCAGTGGTGTTAGCAGTCCTCACTATTTTATTAAATACCATTTCAATAATTGTAATGAGGACTTATTTGAGTGTGGATATTGTCTAGAAGATAATAATTGTATTTAAACTCACAATATTGTGTTGTCGTATTTTGCGCGACAAGTGTTTTAATAAAGTTGTATTTATTTCTGTACCATGTATTGGCAACTCAGAATGGGTGATGTATACCTATTTTGGGGGCATCACAGTTGGTATCAGAGCTTAGGGATATGGTCTTTGGCGGAGATCGGGGAATAGAACTAGGAGGGGAGAGACGAGTAAATCCTTCGCTAGTGTGTCCTACCTAAGCTTATTTGTTGGTTGGTCATAATATAGGGATATTATGTGATATGTTAATTTGTTTAATTAACCCTTGTTTTATGGCAGTATTTGAGAATGGCAGCCGAGAACGTTAACAATGGAGTATATGAGACTATGGAACAACCTTTAATCACCACCCAGGGGAACGTGCAACAGGAAGGCAATATTCCTCCTATAAACAATGTTACTGAGCAAACGATGAATTATGGAATGTTTAGGAGCTTTTTGTAGTTCATGCAAAATCAGACGAGGAAGACTCGTGTGCAGAATACGGGTGGAAATGATAATAACGCGCGGTTTGTCACGGCCAAGTAGTTCAAAGAGTTGGGACCACCAGACTTTCAGGGAAAGCCGGATCCGATAAAGGCGAAAACGTGGTCAAGTAAATTACCAAGATATTCGATGTCTTGGGATGAACGGAGGAACATAAGGTTCCATTCGCCACCTTTATGTTCCGCGGTGAGGTAGACTACTGGTGGGAGTCTGTGAAGCATACCCATCCTGACACACTCAACATGTCCTGGGAAACGTTTCAGAAACTGTTTAATGACAAGTACTTTCCTGAAAGTATTCGTCATATGAAGGAGGTAGAGTTTATTAGACTGGAACGAAACAACATGACGATGTCCCAGTACGAGGCAAAGTTTGTAGAGTTATCCAGGTTTGCACCTCATTTGGTCGAGAATGAGGAACGATTGACAAGGATGTTTCTGAGAGGTTTAAAACCCGAGATTTAGCAATATCTTGTCTCTCATAAATTTTTTTTATATTCAGATGTTGTAAATAGGGCTCAATTATTAGAGCAAGATAATGAGTATATTCAACCGAGGGAACACAACCAAGGTAATACCGGTGGTAGAGGTCATCGGACCAATGAAAACTAGCAGGGAGAAAAATATTCGGACAAAAGCGGTAACCACTCTGGTGGAAATCGTGGCCGTGATAATAGAAGGAGCGAGTCGGGAGGAGATTTCAAGAAGATAAGGTACAACAATGATAACGTGAAGACGTCAGCACAAACATCAACTGTTTCTAGGGGAGGAGAACGACCACCGGTCGTATGTTACAAATGCGGGAAAGAGGGACACATCAACCCGAACTGCCTACAACAATCCAAGGTATTCTATAACTGTGGAAAGGAGGGTCATATAGCTCGAGAGTGTTCTGTAGCAAAGCCAAGTTCAGCGGGGATGGTGACTCTAAAAGCTGTCCCGGATAAGTCGAAATCAGCAGTTCCTAGAAGAGCGTTTGTCGTGACTGGCCAAAATGCTAGAAACCCGAACGAGGTGATCACGGGTAAGCTAATCTTGAATTCTTGTGAAGTTTATACTTTACTAGATACCGGTTCTACCCATTCTTTTATCTCTCCTGCTTGTGCTCAACGTTTAAACTTGACTCCAGAAAAATTAGATTTTGACCTATTTGTGGAGACTCTGTTAGGAGAAACTTTTATTATATCTACAGTTTATAAATCTTGCTTAATCTAAGTTGGCACAATCGCATTACCTGTTGACCTTATCTCTTTAAAGATACTTACTTTTAATGTGATTTTAGGAATTGATTGGTTAACTACTCATCATGCCAAAATTGATTATTTTTGTAAGGTTGTTAGTTTTCATATTCCTAACCAACCTATTATGCGAATTCAAGCAACCAAACCATTAAAATCAATCGCTGTCATATCAAGCCATAAAGCCATTCGTTTATTAAAAAACGGATGTCAAGCTTTCTTAGCGCATGTTATGGACTTGAACAAAAAATACGTCAGATTTGAATAATATTTCTGTTGTTAGTGAATTTCCTGACGTATTTCCTAAAGAACTTCCTGGTCTACCTCCAGAACGTGAAGTTAAATTCTTTATTGACCTTGAACCCGGTACAAAACCCATTTCTAAAACCCCATATCGAATGGCTCCTATTGAACTTCAGGAGTTAAAAGTCCAATTACAGGAATTGTTAGACATCGGTTTCATTCGTCCTAGTACGTCTCCTTGGGGTGCTCCTGTTTTATTCGTAAAGAAGAAAGACGGGAGTATGCGACTTTGTATTGACTATCGAGAATTAAACCATGTCACCATCAAGAATAGGTATTCGCTACCTCGTATTGATGACCTATTCGACCAGTTGCAAGGAGCACAATTCTTTTCAAAGATCGATCTTCGTTCTGGATATCATCAGCTGAAGATTAAAACTGAGAATATTCCAAAGATTGCCTTCAGAACTCGATACGGGCATTATGAATTCTTAGTCATGTCTTTTGGATTAACTAATGCTCCTGCTGCCTTCATGGATATGATGAACTGTGTATTCAAAGAATATTTAGATTAGTTCGTTGTTGTCTTTATTGATGACATCCTCATCTATTCCAAAAGCCGTGAAGATCATGAGCACCATTTGAAGCTGGTACTGCAAAGGCTTCGTTAAAATAAGCTATATGCCAAACTGAAGAAATACGAGTTCTGGCTTGAGGAAGTAGCATTCCTTGGGTACGTGGTGTCAAAAAATGGAGTATCTGTCAACCCGGCGAAGATTGAAGCCATACAAAGTTGGGAGCCACCGAAGTCGGTGACCGAAGTACGTAGCTTTCTGGGCTTAGCTGGTTATTATCGGAGATTCGTGGAAGGATTTTCTAGAAATCGCTACTCCGTTAACTCAGCTGACTCGGAAGGATACAAAATTCGGTTGGAGCGAGGATTGTGAGAAGAGTTTTCAAGAACTCAAGAGAAGACTCATTTCGGCACCTGTTTTGACAATACCATCTGGTTCGGATGGATTTGTTATCTACAATGATGCTTCAAGCAAAGGGTTAGGATGTGTTCTCATGCAACATGGAAAAGTCATAGAATATGCCTCGCGACAACTCAAAGAATATGAGAGGAATTATCCTACTCATGATTTGGAGTTGGCAGCAGTCGTTTTCGCGTTGAAGATCTGGAGACACTACCTGTATGGGGAGAAAGTGGAGATCTATACAGATCATAAAAGCCTCAAATATATCTTCACCCAAAAGGAACTCAACATGCGGCATCGACGTTGGCTCGAGCTGTTGAAAGATTACGATTATACCATCCAATATCATCCGGAAAAAGCGAACGTAGTAGCTGACGCATTGAGTAGAAGATCATATGCGGGTACGAGTGCAATGTTGTTAACACAAAGGCCCATTTTATATGATTTGCAAAGGATGGAGATAGAGATGAAGGCTCCAAGTACCCACACGATGATATCAAATATACGAGTAGAACCGAATTTAATCGATAAAGTTAAAGCTGCTCAAGCTACGGACATGGAGCTGATGCGTATGAAGAAGAAAGTGCAAGAAGGTGTTATTCCAGAAGCAAGAATCTATGAAGAAGGAATACTTCGAGTCAACTCTAGACTTTGTGTTCCTAACGATTCTAACTTGAAGCATAGGATCATGACGGAGGCACACAACACACCGTTTACAATCCATCCTTGGAGTACCAAAATGTATCACGATCTTCGACATACATTTTGGTGGAGAAATATGAAAAGAGAGATCGGGGAGTTTATCTCGAGGTGTTTAACTTGTCAACGTGTAAAAGCGGAGCATCAAGTACCAAAGGGTCCATTGCAACCACTTGAGATTCCAAAATGGAAGTGGGAACACATTAGTATGGATTTTGTTACGAGTATTCCCAAGGTTTCTCAAGGCATAGATGCGATTTGGGTCATTGTTGATAGATTAACTAAGTCTGCTCATTTCTTACCTATACGTGAGACTTATTCCCTTGAACGTCTTGCTAGTATGTACGTGAATGAGATTGTGAGATTACATGGCATACCAGTATCCATAGTTTCAGATCGTGACCCAAGATTTACTTCACGATTTTGGGTTACCTTGCAGAAAGCTATGGGCACGGATTTACGATTCAGTTCAGCATACCATCCTCAAACGAATGGGCAATCAGAGAGGACTATTCAAACTCTTGAAGATATATTAAGACTCTGTGTTCTAGATTTCAAAGGAAGTTGGGATAAGTACTTGTCGCTGGTGGATTTCTCCTACAACAACAGTTATCAGGAAAGTATAGGTATGGCTCCATTTGAAGCTTTGTATGGACGAAAGTGTCGTTCTCCAGTATGCTGGGACGAGGTGGGTGAAGCAACGTTGTTGGGACCAGAATTGGTACGCATAACTACAGAGAAGATCCAAACTATTCGACAGCGTATACAAACGGCACATGATTGACAAAAGAGTTATGCGGATCTTCATCGAAAGGATGTAGAATTTAGTATTGGGAATCATGTATTGTTACGTGTTGCACCATGGAAAGGAGTTACAAGATTTGGGAAGAGAGGAAAGTTCAATCCACGATTTGTTGATCCATTTGAAATTCTTGACCGAATAGGAAATGTGGCATATCGACTCACATTACCTCCAAGCATGTCTCGTGTTCATAATGTTTTTCACGTATCTGTGCTTTGTAAATATGTGAAAGACCCGAACCACATAATTGAGTTAGAACCAGATGAGATAGCCGAAGATTTAACGTACGAGGAGGTACCTGTTAAGATCTTGGATAGGAAAGAGCATATTCTACGCGCGAAGGTTATACCACAAGTTAAGGTTTTATGGAGAAACCATGTTATTGAAGAAATGACCTGGGAGTTGGAATCAGAAATGAAATCGAGGTATCCTCACCTTTTCGAAACACCAGGTACGTACGTCAATTTCGAGGACGAAATTTCATAAGGAAGGGAGGTTGTAAGGCCCCAACTTATTATTAAATAAAATTAAATTTCTTCTATTTATTATTTAGAAATAGTAAGGGTTGATTTGATTAATGTGATTAGTTATGGGTACAGTGCGCAAATATTTCAAATAAGCAATTGGTTATAAAATATTCATTTTTGTCGGTGAATATTCGTTTGGTCGAGGAATATTCTTGCTGTCGGGGAATATTCGTACGACGGCGCAGCCTTGTGTGGGCCCCATAACAAAAAGCGATTGGATGAAGAAAACGACAAATATAAGTTGTTTATAAATAACGACGTAGTTGTTACCGTTAATACTGTTGGAATACCCGGTGGTTAAAACACAGTAGCACACGGTATTGCACCAATTATTAATTCTTACGTAAGAATGCACTACTCAATAATTGTTACAGTAATTACTGTTCAATATTTTATTTTATTTATTCAATAATTGCTACGTCTATATTTTATATTATGGTTGTTTCAATAATTGTCACTACACTGTATTTTCCATTATCAGATCAATAATTCATATTATTTGGATAATATTATTAGATAGCATTATTGACAATGTCTAGAAAGTTCTGTCTAAGGAAAGGTTTGGTCATCTAATTGCGTGCTAGTAAGGAGAAATCCTTATTGGAAAGCCCCCTCTTTCCTTGGAACGGCCTGATTGTCATAATTGTGATTCTGTAATATTATTTATGAATAATTAATTATTGATAAGAAAATATTTATTTATTTTTGTGGATATAAATGAGGGATATATTTTTGTGGTTATAAATGAAGGAGTTAATGTTGAGGTGTTTTATCAGTATTTTTGTCGGAATGGAGGTATTAAAAATCAAATTAGGGTTTTTGAGATATATTGCGGGGGTTATAATTTTTAATCCGATCGTTGGATCGTTGTGATTTTTGGATATGTTATTCATTTATAAGTTGAGTATATGTCCACAAATTTTGAACTGTTAAAAATGAACGTATGATTTGTTATGAATTTTAAGAGATGACTGGTTCAGAAATTGTTGAAGTTTCAAAATTTATCATTTTGGTGAAAATTTTTAGAATTGGTGGGCCCACTTTTGATTGGTGAGAAATGTGCTGGAATTTTTATTCAAATGTGGTGGGTGAGAATAGTAGCAGGTAAAGCCATCAGGTTTCAGGTCAAGTCTGCTTCGGCGTGCTAACATTTTCCTATAAATAGAGGGCTAAGTTAGAATTGAAAATCACACCAGAATTCATAAGTTTTCTCTCTTTCTCTCTCTACATTATCGAGCGTATTTTGTGAGTATTTAGATACTTTGTGAGTTTTTATTTATCAGTGCAAGTTTCCTTCAGCCTTATACTGATATTCCGAACAGAAGTATTGTTATCTTGAGGTAAGGGATGTTATTTTCTTCTTAAATGATATTATTTTCTGAAATATCATTATGCCGAAATATTGGTTTGAACTTTTTATCAAATTTGGAACTTTTTGTGTCGGGGTTACTATTCACGTATACGGCACTATTCACGAATACGGCACTATTCACCGAAAAATAAATTTTTTTCTTTTTGTCCAAGATGTCTATTATGGTTACTATCTTTGATTGTATCCATGTTTTGATTTATTTTTGAATTCTACTTCACAATTGGTTGTTATGGAGTATTATTGCACTTGGATAAACTGTAATATGAATCTCTAATATTTGTCCTTCTGTCTCACTGGATTCGTTTTCTTTAAAATATTTTTCATCATCCTCAGTCCTAAATGATGATATTACTGAATATCTTTGACCTGTAGTGCAAAGATGAATGATTAACTGATGAATATATTTGGCCCGTAATGCATAGATGAACAGGTGTTGAGATGAACATAACCGACTGGTGATACAAATGAATATCTTTGGCATGTAGTGCAAAGATAAATATTTGATTAAAGATGGTTATTGATTATTGTTACAAGGATAAAATATTGATGATGGACTTTTAAATCTTAGAAGATAGTAGAACTCATTCTCTACTTGACTCTTCTAATGGTTTGCTGTTTCCGCTGCAGTTGTTGATCTAAAACTTGTTGTCTATTATATTTTATCAGATTTTTCCCTATTGAAGACTAATGATAAGTTGTTGTATATTATCTTAGTCATAATATTCTTTATTGGGCTAGTTGAGCTCACCCTTTTCCTTTTTGTTCCATTTTTTCAGGAGGCGAGAATATAGCGAGAACTAGTCAGGGTGTGGAGTGATGTTTCTAGTTAGTGGAGTTAGCAGTCCTCACTATTTCATTAAAGAGTGTTTCAATAATTGTAATGAGGACTTATTTGAGTGTGGATATTGTCTAGAAGACAATATTTGTATTTAAACTCACAATATTGTGTTGTCGTATTTTGCGCGACAAGTGTTTTAATAAAGTTGTATTTGTTTCTGTACCATGTATTTGGCGACTCAAAATGGGTGATGTATACCTATTTCGGGGGTGTCACATACAATCCTGGTTGAACCGTGGGTCTTCACATCATTTATTGGTATTCGCCCAAACACAGGGTACACTATGCCGATTATCTCAAACGATACAAGTCACGCTCAGCGATACCTCACGCAGGTCTAATTCCTCTCATTTAGGATCGTCATCCTACTTTGCCACATAACCCCGGCGGGGGTCACAACGTGGTTCATATGTCAAAGTACATAACCCCGGCGGGGGTTACAACGCATATCATCCATTTACATACATATCAACGAAGGTCAAGCAGCCTTGACATCACTATAACCGTTGGCAAGTAAATCCAACGGAGCGTCGGAAGCCGTCCGATGATTTCAGTCGATGATACACACATCAGTGAGGATCCAGTGGAACCCCGGCGGGGGTTACAACGCGCTTGTATATATAAAAATACAACAACCCCCGGCGGGGGTCACAACGCATTGTCATCCATTGGTGTATGTATCAATAAAGGTCAAGCAGCCTTGAGGTTATTTCAACCGATGGCAAGTAAACCCATCGAAGCATCGAGAGATATTCGAGGATTTCATACTCGGATACTCATATTCCCCAGCGAATCCCCAGCGGGGGTTACAGTGCGTTCTTCCATTGACACTCTGTCCATAGAGTATCAGCCGTTGATTCACACGTAGGTGAAGTACACGTCAACGAAGGTCAGGAAACCTTGATAGCATATGTTGTTGGCAGTAAACCCAACAGAACATTGACGTACTCTGGCGATACAAACTAGGAGAGGGAAACGTCATCAAGGAGGATTGATGACAGAATATGTTATACACATCCTCAAATTGACAAAGCTTTATCCCCACAAATCTCTTACGCATAAGAGGCACTTCTTCGGAATCAAGTCTGTATCAAGGATTCAGGACTTTGGTGATAACCCCAACGTCAATATCCTCAAAGATTTGGATCGCACATCCAATTTGGTCGTCATTGCCAAATCCCCAGTAGAAGCTATAGGGAGATATCAATCATCCTCAGCATGTTGGGCAACAACCCCATACACATGCATCATACAGTTATGTCATGTTATATTTCAAGTGTCTAGGATTCTTTATCCTATCCATGCCATTGCATTGCATGAATATGATAAAGAGGGGCATCTGTTGACACTCGAAATTTTTTGCACACATGTTATTGACATCGCAGGAGCGCAGCGTCGTCTTTCAAGAGGAAACCCTGGAAGACAGTTCATATCCATTCTGGATACTACCGGGAGGAATAGCTTAACCCCAGAACACACACTGGGAGTAACAGCTCACCCCCGAAACACACACCGGGAGTAACAATTCCAACCTCAGAGATAACCCCGAGGCATGCAGATCCAATACCGGAACACAAACCAGAGAAGACCGATTAATCCGGAGATAACCCCGAGATGTTCCGTCTTAGTGCCAACAATGGGAATAGAATATTCTAACCTTGGAGATAACCCCAAGGAAGGCAGTGGCAGTTCCGGAGATAACCCCAAAAATGATTGTTTCAAATGCATGCCATCAGCTTTAACCTCGGTGCTCACACCGAGGCACTCAGTACAAGACAGGCACACCTCAGAGATGACACTGAGGACCTTCAACATTTGCAGCAGTCCAATCTCAGTAATAACCCTGAGCAACGTCTGCTTTATCAGCCTAAATCGGAGATAACCCCGGTGAGGGACAAAGTCATCATCTTGCCACCATGACGCCACATCATGTCGTCTCAACATTTCAAACATACATTTCTACACAACAATGTCCCACAAGAGCCAAGGAAAAACCAATCCCGAGTGACTATTATGCAGAACAACGGATAGAATTTGAAGCTGAAGACCAGAGGGCATCGTCCCATCATCATGACTTTGTACAACCTCTAATCCCATGTCATTGCGTAACTCTCGACAACGACGGTCTGAAATAGGTCTTATATACCTCAGTAGGATGCCTGGATTACAATTTTGAAAGTTCGAGCGGACATCACGTTGCCTATGTGCACGTATTTTGAGACGGCAGGACCCGCAAAGCCCGGGGTACCCCGGGCAGCCTCAGGTACACCTGCGGCTCAACCCTCTATAAATAGAGGGCTTGGGGTGGCCATTTTGCAATAGAAAATGAGAGGAAGCCCTGTCCAATTTGCTCTGTATACACTCCAAACTGAGCGCTTTCTCATTTTAAACACTTGTGAGCTCACATATAGCTACTTCTGTACCGGTGGAAGCAAGTGTTTATCTACTTTAAAGTTATTGAAGTCTTCTTTGGCAGCCCACTGTAAGCCTTCTTACACATTTTCAAGCCTTTATCTTCACATTTACACACACCCTTCTTTACGTTGAGAGTCGTGTTGCGTGTGTTTGCCCGGACTTTGGTCCGTGGTTTTATTTCAGTTTGTATATACATATATATATATATATATATATATATATATATTATATATATATATATATATATGGACTAACATTATCGAGTTATGCCTCGATTGAGCCTAGACTTCGGTCTGGAGCGTTTACTTGCTTTTGTATATATATACATTTATATATATGAACTACATGTCGAACTCTGTTCGATGAGCCTAGACTTCGGTCTGGAGCATTTACCGCTTTAATATATATATATATATATATATATATATATATATATATATATATATATATATATATATATATATTAACTGTTGTCAGACTTTATTCGATGAGCCTGGATTTTATATCCGGAGCGTTTATTTGCTTTCGTATATATATACTTCTATATATGAACTATGTATCGAACTTTGTTTGATGAGCCTGGATTTTATATTCGGTGCGTTTACTGCTTTAATATATATATATATATATATATATATATATATATATATATATATATATATATATATTCATCCCACCTAGAGTTTACTTTGTGGTGGTTGACCATTTTTACTGCTTTCTGTACATTTTGTCCCGCCTGGAGTTTCCTCCTTGGCGGTTGATCGCTTTTACAGCTTAATTTATATTTTTGATCCCCCATGGAGTTGCTTCGTGGTTGGTGATCATGTTTGAATATATATATATATATATATATATATATATATATATATATATATATATATATATATATATATATATATTTACAACTTTTATATATATACATGCTTACTGCGTTTATATCAATTGCAGCATCATGTGAGCCTAGGAATCATGTGGTCATAGATTCAGTCTACTGAATCTAGATTCGGTTCCCGTGATGGACCTTTTCAGATGTAAGCAGCTTGTAAATTTATCTGTGATGTTTGGATTTCCTCAGATGGTTCTCATACCCACGAGGAATTCAGCACATTTTGTACATTATTTTCATACAGATGCCTCGCATCTGTAAAATAAAATCAATCAAGCCGAATACGGAATAAAATAGAAGTATCAAAGGCCTTAATTACTATTGAGCACAGGGTTTGAAAAACCTCTTTTAAAACATCACTACTATATCTTGTTTAAAACTGAATTTCTATACAAATTTCAAACCCTATGTATATAGGTGGAAACGAGGTATAGCACTACTTCCAAATAACAGTACATTGACCCACACACACACACACACATTCATATGACAGTTTATTGAAAAATGGCGGTCACCGTGGCAACACAGATATCGGGGGGTGCCAAACACCTTCCCTCCGCATAAGCAAGTCCCCGGACCTTAAATGAATCTTGGTTTCATAGACTCGTTTAGCAGTGTCACATCACTGGGTTAATGTTCAAACCTTTTCTCGGTTGTGTTGGTACAACCAGTTAAAAAACCAATTGGCGACTC
Organism: Panax notoginseng; assembly: GCA_016801055.1. Classification (NCBI taxonomy): domain Eukaryota; kingdom Viridiplantae; phylum Streptophyta; class Magnoliopsida; order Apiales; family Araliaceae; genus Panax; species Panax notoginseng. The sequence goes on from CM029016.1 coordinate 194,690,515, forward strand.
TTATAGTCAAATCGTCGACATTACACATGTCGGACCTTTTTCATTTGTTTTTTCAAACAAATCTCACCTAAAATGAGAACATAAAAGAACAGGTAACGAAAAGGGACAAATAAAAATCCCGACGTCGACATCCGAGATTAGTTCAACAGTTTTATACTAATATGGAATGTCATGGGGAGTTTTACACCTCTTTTATTAAAGGAAAATCTTTATATTTCACTGTCATGGATTTCAGTAGCATTTTAAACATTCCATTCATTGGTGATTGTCCATTTACTCGAAAAGGGGCTGTCCATTCTCCATTCACCCCTTTGGAACAATTACAGATTGTTATGGATAACCCTTTGTTGAATGATGGTTTTACTCCAAAAACAGTAGATGTCTCTCCTATTGCTTGTGTTCTTCATCATCTGATAAGGTTTAATCTTTTGCCCCACTTAGGTGGAGGTGCTGATTTTACTTATCAAGATTTGATTGTTGTTCCTATGATTTTAAAAGGTGTGTCTTTCAATTTGTCTCAACTGCTGCTTCATCAAATGATGAGTTGTTTGCAAAAATTAAAAACTTGTCTGCCTTATAGTGCTAGTCTCACTGTGAGGACCCCAAACTCGGATACTTGAAACCCGAACTCGGTTCTTCATGATACCATTTCTATGAGCAGAATAATACTAATAATAATAACAATAATATAAAAGATCAAATTAATTTACATAATTATCAGAGTCTAACTCCCAAGTACGAAACCTTTAAACATTCATTACAACCCATGATAGATAATATATATCATAATTGTCTTAATAACATTAAACTATTACATAACATAGTAATTCGTTCATTCAGCGACCTTCCCTTTTCCTTTGTTTTTAGCAGAGTTCTCTGGTCGTTCGCACTTAGCTGAAAACATTTAAATTTAAGCAAGGATGAGCATTTGAGTACCCAGCAAGCAATAGCAATTATATATATATATATATATATATATATATATATATATATATATATATATATATATAAGCTGAAAGGATTTAAATGTTTTCTTTGTACTATTCTTCTACAACAAGTCAATAGTTGTGAAGTATTCTGAACCGATAATAATAACATAACAACTCTCTTTCAAATTTTTGAAACTGCATAATGACTATATCTGGGTTATGGTGACATGCATGAACATTGTTTTCATTTTCGAAAAGGTTAAACAGAAATTCATCTGTAAACCGTCATAACTTACGGGCACGGGGGTGATCAGCCCGTTATGCCCTGCATTGATCAATACTACATTGCTAGAACGATATTATCGTTCATCCTTTGTCCGCGGGAGCGCATAAAAATTTTCCCGTGTAGGGATGTTCATACCTGTCTGGGTTCTAAATCAAAGGTTTTATCTTGTTCAACAATAATCTATAATTCAATATATCTGTATACGGGTAATTGACAAAGGTATATCAACATGTGATTAAATACAATGATTATCCAAGTGGGGACACTTGTTTAACCACTTCTAGAAATTAACGAACAGAATATATATGTCCGAATTATCATATACTAACATGTTGATATTCAATGAGCTTATATAATATAAAGTTCATAATCTGTACAATAATAATATAGTTTAGAAACATTCTTACTCACATCCATTGCATAAAGAAAATGCAAAGGTTAGATACTTGCTTGAAGCGCTGCTTACAACTTGTAATTAAGATCTATCGCTTATCTCACGACCTATCATTAATAAGATAGTTTGTTCGATTAGAACAACATACTATAACACATAACACTGCTTATTGCAGTCAACACATAACCTAATCACATTAGCACCTATGTTTAATAACCATTGAATCACAAATAATCACTTATACAATCAAAATATCTAAGTCCAGATCAATTTCTGAAACATGTCGGTCTACCGACAATTTTATCGGGTAATTATCGAGTCTAAGACTCTATACTATAACTTAACATCAGTACGTATCAGTCATATTATTTTTAAATGACTCAATAAAATTTTAAAACATTTATTATAATTTATCATAAATTTTCAAACATTAGAATCATATTTAAATGATTTAAATACCAATCAATTCTATTATAATAAATATTTAATTAGTATTAAACTATTAATGAAATCATTTCCAAAATATTAAAGTTATGTATAATAACTCAAAATACTTTTTAAAGTATTAATATTACCCTTAAATAATTTTTAAAACATTTAAAATCATTTTTAAATAATTATCATTAATATTAAAGTATTAATGTTCTATTTATCAAAATATTAAAAGTCATTATTCATAACTTAAAATATTTTTAATTCATTTATATCCTTTTTAAATGATTTTTAAAGTAATAAAACCATTTGCAAACTATTTATTTAATATAATTATTAAATAAATTTAATATCATAACTAATAACTTAATAATCATTAATATTTAATTATTAATGAAATTATCCTTTAAATATTAAAAGTTATATTTTATAACTTAAAATATTTTTAAACACTTTATTTTCATTTAATATGATTTTTAATATAATAAAATCATTTTTAATTAATTTATTTAATTCATTTAGTAAATAAATTAATTACCATTAATATCAATTTATTAATGAGATTTATCATAAAATATTAAAAGTCATTAAAAATAACTTAAAATATTTTCTTATATCATAATATAATTTTTAATGATTTTCCTAATATTAAAATCATTTTTAAATAATTTATTTAATATTATAATTAAATAAATTAAATACTTTTAATATTTCAAAAATATTAAATATTTATGAAATATATTAAAAATAATTAAAAACTAATTTTTGGAATTTTTAATAATTTTTAATAATTTATTTTGTATTTTTAATAATTAAAAACTAATTTTTTCTATTTAATAATTAATTTCTGAAAAATATTAAATAATCTGTCACTAAAGACCACCTATAGCGACAGAACCGTCGCTATAGGTGTTCTTCATGTTCTTGGCAAAAACCCCAACACCATAGACAGTTTCGAGGGACCATGTTTGACCAAGATTAAAAGCGTGCGTGATGTGTTTCTGAACATGTTGTTGATAAGATAATGTAGTACAAGTACAAGACTACACGATCCAACAAACAACATCATCAAACCATGCATAACTAACGAGATCTGAAGCGTTGAACAAACTGTCAGAGCTGTTCTTCATTTTCTGGGTTACCCAGAAATGAAGAACAGTTTGACTGGCTCGTTTTGGGCTTCCACAACTTGTTAATCTTGTAATATTTTTGTGATTTAAAACCGGTAGTGTGTAGCTAACATGTAGGAGAGTAGATCTAACACATAATATCAACAAAAAACATAACAAAATCGTCAGATCCAGACCGGTCAAACCTCGTCAGAAACTGTGTTCATAGGTTTTCTGGGTTACCCAGAAAACTGAATCCGTGAACAATGTACCTACTTTGACCGGCCACTATGTTAAATCCATTTGATGTTTAAGGGATTTAAAAGCATGGATCTATAGTACAACTAACAGGCTACAAGATCTACTAAATATCAACATCAGAACATCTATAACATTACAGATATGAGCTTGACAAAAATGTTGTCAGACACTGCAAACTAGTTTCTAGGTTTCCCAGAATTGGTCTGGTCATGGTCGGTCAACGACCTTTGACCACGAATAACTTGCAATATGTTGAAGCTATGACCTTGATTCAACTTTCAGACTAAAGAACACATACTCGACTACAACTAAAAGCTTTCAAAACACCAAAATCTATACAGATCAGAGAGATATAAGGGCTGACATTCACTGTCAGAAGACAAAATTTTATTTTTCCAGATTTTGTAAATCTTCAAATCCGAGCCTCTAGATGTTATGGATCTAACATCTAGCAACCCAGATCATCCTTAGACACCTTATACAACATATTTTAACAATCAAACATAACATCTAACACAGAATCGTTGGACAGAAATTCTAAGGTTCGTTTATACCTTCTTGAGAAAAATTTCTGATTCTCTGGCTTCTGTTTGTTATGGTTGATCGTGGGGCTGGTCTTGGGAACTGATATGCTAGATAAATTCGTTAGTTCTAGTGAGAGAGTGTCAAGGATGAGAGTTGGACAAAAATTAGTGTATCAAATGATTTTCTCTCTCCTTAAATCTATTTATACACTTGTTAGATGCATGAATGGCTGATGAAAGAGGTTGGTTGCTGTCATTTAGAGCATGTGGAGTTGGTAAGGTTGTTCAACAACTCAAAATATGGAAAGATTTGCAAGTTATCTCAAGAAAATATCCAATGAGGGGTATTTTAGTAAACTAATAAAATAATTTAAGGGTATTCTTGTCCATGACACTTGAATCTAGATTCTAATCACTAAATTTTAAACATTAAGGTTTCCTAAATAATTTCTAGGGTTTGAACAATTATGTATAGAGTTCAATAAAAATTAAAATTATAACTAAATAATTATAATTAGGGTTTTTAAATAGAAAATTAGGGTTTTAAAAATATTTTAGGGTTTTCTTGATATTATTAGGTTTCCCCAATTTATGTATTAGGTTTCCTAATTAACATAATTATTTACTAAAATAATAATTAGAATTATGATTTTAGCAATTAGGCTTTCAAATTAGAAATTAGGGTTTCTAATTTACAATTAGGGTTTCTAGATTATAATTAGGGTTTAACCTAATTAATCACTTAATACACAACATAAAACATATAACATAGTTATATAACAGTCTTAAGCTCACAATTGATTTTCAATTTAGAGTTTCCCTAAGTGAAATTAGGGTTTAACCAATTAATACTAGGATTTTGAAATTAAAACATCAAATTGACCAATTATCATCAATGCGTACATGCAGTACATATTCATAGCACTGAAAAATCAAAATATAATTAATATTATATTATTATTCTCATACCTTGGCAATAATCCAAAATTAGGGTTTGGATACCATATTTGATTTATTCTTCCTATTTAACCTTAATAATTAAGGTAAAATAATTAACTTAATAACCTGTACTAAAATTCATATAATAAAATAATTATTATAATCATTCTAAAAATCAGTTCATATATTATTTAAATAATATATGATTATATATTTTACATTATAAAATAATTATTAAAATATTTCTACCATAAATTGATTATTATAAGTATATACTTTTTAATAATCAATAATTTTAAATAAATTCATTTGTAAATAATTATGTAATAAATATATTTTTACTTACCACATAAAATATATTATACACATAATCTTGTACAAATCCTCATCCTTAATAAAAAAAAAAATTATTCACAAAATTTCTTATTATTTATTATAGAAAATATCGGTTGTTACACTCACTAGTTTCTTCAATCATTTAAAAATTTCTTTTGAAGATGAAATTTCTGTTGTTGTGAATGATTCCTTCAGTGTTCATACTCTAAAGCTGTCTCGTATTACTTTAATTGATGGTCAGTTTGTTCGTGTCCACTTAATAATTCTATTCTCCACTATCAATTCCATCTTCCTTGTTGTGCCCCCTACTCAATCTTCTTCTGAAATTATTGAACTGTTGAACTTGTTCTTAGTAATCAAGAAAAAATGCAACTTTGAGATGTCTGGTCTCAACAATCGTATGGCTAATGTTGAGAGAAAGGCAAATTGCCTTTGGGTGCTCCCGAGATTAACAAAATATATTAGAAACATTGAGGATGAATTTATTGATTTACAAGCTGGGTTTGAATTGCAAACCACTGCGTGGCAGAGGTTATGCAAAAGAAAATTAACCAAAATGCTTGTCAATTAAGTCAGGAAATCAAGTTTGTCAGCAATCAAGTTGGGTGAATTGGCTGAGTTTGCAGCTCTACGTTTCAATGACATCAGTTCTAAAATATACATAGTAGCGTAAGCATTCTTCGTTACGGAATGGGTCATTATAACTAGCTTGCTGAATATATGGGTGATTTCCTTGACGTACCATTGCCAAATACAACTTACATTCCTCGTCCTCCTCAATTTGTTACTGATTATACCCTTGCTGAGAGGATTCACCGTGCCAATCATGCCTTACTTCACACAGAGGGATGCTCAGCGTGCTAGTAGTGGTAGAAACTCGAGTGATGGTTATTTCCCTTTTGTTTGATGACAAAGGGGGAGAAATTTATCGGGGGGGGGGGGGTTTTTTTTGGTAGACTGAAAAGACTTTAATTGATATTGTGTTTCACAAACTTATTTTGTTTAATTTTTTAAATGTTATGTTAGCAGTTTGATATTTGGTAAATTTTGAACTAACATGATTGCAGGTACATGCACAGATCATAGGGGTTGTTTAAAATTTCAGATACACTAAAATCGACTTTTAGTTAGCTATTATGAGTTTCCTGAAATGATTTTATTGCATGAATTTAGGGGGAGCTAATTATATTGTATCATGAAAATAGGGGAGCTAATGGGAATTAAAAGGTTTTGGTTGTCATCATCAAAAAGGGGGGAGAATGTTGACCTAGTCATATTTTATCCTTAGTTTTGATGGTGAATTGTTCGTATACTAAATTGTTTTATGGACATTTCAGGTATCTAATGATAAGAAACATTAATTGAATATTCAAGTGGTTGAAAGTTTTTCTTTACTAGGAAATAAAGTGTAAGGTCAATTGCATAATAATTGATTTTTCATTTAAAGGCTCTAGGACATATCATTTGTATTTTGGTATATGTCTTAAATGAAAAATGATTTAAAATCTAAGGAAAAAGGATTTATAACATAAATTTGAGATTAGATTAATATATGACATCAAGTATAAGAGAACTTAATACTTTATAAAATGTTACCTACATGTCTAATTGATATATGTTTCTATACATGTTATCTACTTGGGTTATATTCTGAATTCAGTTGTGTGTATACACATGGATTAAGAGTGCATGCCAAAAAGCTTTATTTTAAACTTT